>VXBL01006405.1:272559-318704 GCA_013400195.1 Aramus guarauna
GGGCGGCCGGGGGGGGGGGGGCGGGGGGGGGGGGGGGGGGCGCGGTCGCGGTCCCGGGTCCCTTCGGGCCACTTCCCTGCCGCCGGGCGCCCTGGCTTCGCGGCGGTTAAGGAGTTAGTGGGCCCGTCGCTCCATTGCGCAGCGCTTATTTGCCTCCACCCTTTGAGCGGCGAGGCGGGGCCGCCCGCCCGCCCGTGCGGCTCAGGCCCCGCCGCGACGTGCCGTGCCTGGCTGCCCGCGGCCGCGGCTCTGGCGCGCCCCTTTCCCGCGGGCCGTCGCTGCAGTCTGCGCGGAGAGCCGCCCCGGCGGGGGGGCGGGTGAGGGAGGACGCTGAAGCGCTCCCCGAGCATCGCGCCTGGAGTGGTGAAAGCTCCGTCCCTGCCCTGGCGTTTCACAGCTGCCTGGTGCGCGGCTCCTCTGAGGCTGGCTGTGCGCGGAGGTACGGGTTGTGCTTGGACGGTAACGAGTGGCCTGGAGCCTGGCTGGCAACCAAATGGCTAGTAAAATCATGAAAACAAAGTGAGAGGGATAGTTCCTGCATCCGATCAGATCTGAGCGCTGAACTTTCCTTGTGTGCATCCGTTTTCAGTTCTGTGGACAGGCCTGAGATGGAGTTGCAGGTCAGTAACGACACGATGGCATCAAAATGCAAAAAGACGGAGACATTGGGGCTTTTGGGGATACACGGGAAAATTATTGGTGTAACTTCTGCTCATGCTCTGCTTGTGGAATTCTGGAAGGTGAACTTCATTGATTGTGTTTTGACACGGCAGCCCAAATTACTTGGAATGTTTTCACTGAGTTTGTGAGAGGACAAAGTTTTTATATGTTGATATGATTTTTGTGATTGCTCTGAGCATTGTAAGCCTATTTGGTAGTAAAATAGAATTTAATTTTGTTTAATACTCATGTGCAGGTTAGTTTTTTTCACCAATGGGAGGGGAGGGAGCTGTTTTCTTGAGAGAGCTGGAGCACGAGCATAACTATGGATGAGGAATTGCTTTGACTTCTGCTGTGAAATACGTTGATTGAGAGACAAGCATGAAACTTTCAGCAGTTTGTATGCACTTTGTGGAGATTGGTTTGTGGATGTTCTTATCTCCTCTGCGTCCCATGACATGTAATTTCTTAGTGACATGTCTCTTAAACATGGTCCTAAGGCTTGTTCACGTTGGTAAGTGTGAAACTGGTATTTTTGATAGGATGCAGGGACTGTATCCAGAACGTTTTCCGCTCAGGTTGCCCGTTCTGGTCTGGGAGTCAGGGTATTAGTGTTAAAAACACTGTATGTTTCATAACCCCTTATTATTAATACAATACCAGTAATGTATTAAGAGGTAGGCAAGGTGTTCTTAGTGCCCGGTACAATGGATAGGTGTATCTATTGTATATTTTTAGTTCTTGTATTGAACTTATTTAGCCATCCTTTTCTTCAAGTGAGAAGGGACTTTTTACTCTCTCCTTTCTTCGAAAGTGTAATCAGAATTGTATTTTCTACTGTAGCTACAATACCACTGCTGCCTTATCTTCATGGGCAATACCTTGTCTGATGTATTCCAAGTTAGTATATTTACTTCATGGCTGCCTTACTGCTCATAGATACACTGTGATAACAGCACCCCCCCATTTTCCCCTCCTCAGTTCTGAACAGGTGATCCTGTTCAGTCTAGGAATGTAGTTCCCCAGGCTTAGTTGGTTTTGTGAGTTCTAGGATGCAGAGTGGGAAGAAGAAAAAAAAAAAAAAAGACTCTCAATTGTTTGAAGTTACTTAGGACAACTTTGTATATCGGCACTGGAAAATCAGGTGTAAAGTGCTGAAGATTGATGCAGAGTCAAGTTGAACTTTTTTTGTGTGGTTTACAGCTTAGTCTTTAATTACATACACCTACATTTATGTGTACTATAAGCTGCCCTCTTCAATTAAGAGTCTAGTCTACAAATGAGCTACAGAATTTCAGGACTTGTACAGCTTTTTTGCTTGCATTTGAGACAATAGTTCTTGGGCCCAGAAGAATCTGTATGTAACTCCTTGACAGAGAAGTCTGCACTGTACATGCATGTTGTTTGCAACGACAACTTTAATTCTGGCATTTTGGAACTGTGCTCAATACTATTTTAATGCTTTCTCTGTGTTGTAAGGTGTGTCCTGAATTTACAGTATTGGTTAAAATACTGTGATAGCTTCAAGTATATTGTTGCTTCTGTCATAGTAAAAATTATTGTATTTTTTTGAAAGATTGATCTTTTAGCCTTCCAGTTTCACCGACGTCCTCTTTGTTAGTGCAGGCTGATGAGAGAAATCAGTAGATCTTAATTTAGAAATAAAAATTCATGAATTTCATAATTCATTACAGTTTCCTGTGACTGTAACTTCTGTTCCGCTAACCAGTTGAAAGTTTCACAAAGCATCATATGTCTGAATGACCAAGTCAAAATCATAAGAACTGTTTTTCAAAATATCAGCTGTTTCCTCTCATTAGTAAGAATGAATTTTGATTATCTTCATGTTAGTGTCAGTTTATATCAAATCTAACTCTCCAGTATTTGCTTTAGTTAATCCTGAGGACCTCAGATCGTGAGACAATGCTTTCTGCTTAATAAACCCACAAAGGATAGGAACAGGAAGACAGGAATTCTTAGGTCTTTCTTGATTCTGAAAGAGAATGTAGTAGTCTTGGCTGTGACTTCTTGAAGTCAACAAAGTAACAATTTTCAGAACAAAATACCTGCAGTTAAATGAAAACACATCCACATGGAACCATTTAAATAAGAACCCTTAATTTGGAGTCTTTCAACAATCATACATACAACTTGGAAGACCTAGTTGAGTTTAACTGTTTGTGATGTACATTTAACTCATCCAGTAAAAGAAGTTAGAGGAGATCTAGTGATACTAAAGCACGTGCCATCCACTTTTAAAGCTTGTCCCTGAATTATTTCAGCTGTTACACTGGATCCAATATTGCTATATTTGCTGCTGTTCTGCATTACCGCTATTTTAATTTTATGTCAGTTCAAGTAATTTCTTATTGTGAGGCTAGAAGAATCTGTGGACCAAGCAATTCTTTTAAGTTCAACAATGAAAATGGTTAGATTTTCTGCTGAATGTTGCGCTTGATCCTTGCTTGTTTTGTACTCTGAAGTAGGAGGTGTGCTGGATCACATGTTTTTTGTTGAATGTGTTGGAATTTTGAATGTTGGAATTTTTTAGCCTGATCACATTTAAGTGTGAGTTTTTGTAAGGGGAATAAGATCTTTTGTACTTCTGCGTTCTTAAGGGATTGCCTGCATGTAATCCTGTTATAGCTAAGCCTAAGAGGAATCTGAATCATTGTTTTAAGACTGGATTATGACTGAGCAGCACAAAAAGAAATTGTCAGATGTAACTTGTCAGCGGAGAAGAGAGATCCCGATCTTCAGTACTGGGTTATGTTTTTGCAGTGAAAGGCATTTAGAAGCAAGAGCTGAGAGTGAGAATCCTCCTGGCTGCTTCTCATTAATGGTGACTACCACCATTCTCATGGGGCTACTCCTGATGCCAGAGATTTTCTGGGAATTAATGATGATCAGGCTATGCACTCCTCTCTTACTGTATGCCAAGTTAGTAAGTAAAAGGCTGTTGTGGGAAGCTGAGTTAGGGTAATACTCCATTACTACTCCTTGCTCTAAAGAGTTGTTGTTGTTACGGTGGTCCTCTTCCAAGAAAAGCAAAAAGGTACTTGTTTAAGTACTAAAATGTATTATCTCAGTTAGTAGTTTTGTTTGGAATAAACTTTCTGTGTGAAAGAGTTCTCTGTTAGTCTTTTTTAAGACCATGCAGAGCAGATGAAGTGTCTGTTGTCCAGGTGGATCATAATGCAGCATCCCATAGAATCTGTCCCCTCTAAGCTCATGTGCTTGTACCCGTCCCCCTGAACCCGGGTAGTACGGTCATATTGTAAGAGCATGACACAGAAGTGAACGTAGTTGTCTCTCAAGTTCTGTAGGTGGAAGTGCTGCTACTAAATGATCTAGGTTATTACATAGTTAAAATGTGTTCTTTTAAAATGCAAGTTCAGAAAACATCTCCCATGTCAGTATGCTCACTAAAGGCTTATAATATGCTCATATAGATTAAGTGTACTTTTGTGACTTTACACAGAGTATTGATGCAGAACATGTTATACTAGCACTTTGAAATTGTGTATCGATGATAAGTCCTGCCGTAATAAAATAAGGTTGATAGAATATGACATTGGGGGAAATTAAAGTGAAAGCATAAAGTCAATAAAGAGGTAGAGAAACTAATCACTGGTTTAATTTTTTTAGAGAGAGAGAGAGAAGGGCACGGGAAGGGGAGGGAGAGGAGGCAGGAATCCATCCTGTATATTGGGAACATCATACAGAAGCCTCTACATGCAGCTCGTGAGAGATGGGGGAGAAGATAAATGGGCAGCTGGCCAGGATTCTTGGCCCAGCTCCATGTCTTTCCTGTCTGGAAGTCTCTATCCCTTTGTCAGGTAACTATTCCTCCAGTTCAGATTGCATTTTTCAACAGCACAAATTAAGGCTAAGTCTCAAGCCCCCACAGTATTGCAGACCGTGGGAAGTATATATACAGATATTTAATTCTATTTTAAAACATCAGGAAACTTCTAAGGGGGGGGAGAAGTATTAAAAGGTATACTTTATGTGGAAAGTCAGAGTCTCAGAAGTGAGGAAATGCTATTTTCGTGTCTAGTTGTGTAACTTCAGTTTATCCATTTGCCCTTTTGTGTAGAAATAGCTGTACAGTTTAATAAATCATGTTCTCATGTTTTTTCCCCTACAGAACCTTGCTTCATTATGAGTGGCATGCACTAAAAGTCATAAGTCAGTTATGTGGAAGACTGAAACTTCTTCCTCTCCCTTGCCCAACCCGAGTTTTTGGAAGCTTGATTTTGCAATTTAGCTAGTAGAACTTTTACTGTCTTACGAGTGCGTATTATGTAATTGCCTCTTGTTTGTATTAGAAGCTGAAAGACCCACATTGGATTGGATGCCCATGAGTACATGGGATCAAGCATTTTAGACTAATGCTTTGCAGAGACATCATTTCTTACTGTTGTAAACGTGATATTTAGCAAATGTTGCAGATTTGTGCCATGTTGTTCATGGCACACATGGGAGCATAAATTTGAGGACCCTATAATAAGTGTAGAGGAAGTTGGTCTTTCACAGAAATTCAGTAAATTCGGTGGTCCTATGGAACAGCCGTGGAAATGACATTTCAACCTGAATAGTGTTTGATGTCTAGATTGGGATTCTCATTGGTGCCAGAAAAATAATTATTGGGAAGAGACAAGTGGAAAGTAATCTGTAATCCATTTCGGACAATACTGAGAGATTCAAAACTGAGCGGTACTGTGGATTATCATCTTAAGTGTTAGATTTAGTCTTTGCTGGAAAGAATTGAAAGGTTCAAAAATTTAAATATTACTTCTTTAACACTTCTATTTGATGGGCCAGATTTTCTCGTTTCAAGATGCATATGATTGTAAAAGTGGCCAGTTTTTGATATGAGAGATTATGAAGTGAAATCTGTTGCCATTGCAGTTAATGCATGGATTACATTTGAAAGCAAGTTCAAAGTTCTGCTCATGCAAATGCTTGTTTTGTTTGGGGTTCTTTAGGGTTTTTTGGGGGGAGGGTGTATGGTGTGTGTGTGGGAGGTTTTAGGGTAACATGATACTTGCAATGACTTCAGTAAGGATGCTCATTGAGAATGCTTGCTCATACAAGGCAGGCATTCAGGCCCTTAATTTCTTCTTAATACTTTTTTTTTTTTAATCTCTTTGTGTGGCAAAGGAAAAATACAAAAATGTTTATTTTGCTTCCTCCTAACCCTTCTCACCTTTTTTTTTTGCTTTGATTATTGATAAATCAGCAGTTTTAAAGAACAATTTCTGTTAGAAAATTTGTCCCTCTATTTCCAGACACAAGATGTTGCTTTTTGCTGCTGGTTTTGATGAAAATTCATTAACAAAGCAGAATTAACTTCCTTTTAATGTCATGAGCTTGTGTAATGCATACAAGAATATTTAACAGAGTACTTGTGTTCTTTTTTTAAAGGTCTCAAAAATGCACACACTTTACAGGAGACTAAGTATGCTGTCCAGACCATGCGTCACACTTGAGCATTTGTGACATTTACTGAAGTTGTTATAACTATTTTGTATTTGTTATCTGTTGGTATCACACTGGTTTTGCAAGCGTATATTTAGGATAAATGCTTTTAGTAGAATTACTTCAGGTACATGAGGAATTTTGCTGGTTTCGATTTATGCTTGAAGAAGGGAAGATTAAAATTAAGAATGTCTAAGGATGATTAATATCATGTGGACATTGATTCCTGTATACTGCTTGCATTGCTATGTGTTGCATGAGGTTTTTGAAGTGCTACTACTATAACTTTTGTGTTTTGTTCATTCATTCCCATGGCAGTTACATGCTTTTAACAAAAAGGACTTTTATCTTTAAGGTAATTGTAGAAATTAAAGGTCACTTGTTTCTCAAAAGTAAGCACAGAATAACATTTTGCTTACCTTGTTAGAACATAAATTTTAGCTGACCAGTAGAGCCCAGTGAAATGACAGAGGAAAATATTTGTTATATATCTTGACTCTCTGTTTTTTGGTTTTTTTTTGTTGTTGCAGGTATTAAAATATGCTGTTGTCAATAGGAATGCTGATGTTGTCTGCCACTCAGATATACACTATTTTGACTGTTCAGTTATTTGCTTTCCTGAATCTTTTACCCGTGGAGGCAGATATTTTAGCAGTAAGTATAAGAATATTCTTCTACATAGATGAAATATCTGTAAAATTGAATTGCCTTTTAAACTATTGTATTAATGAATCAGTTAGTAAATGTTGTAGTAGGTTGCTTGGAGTGGAATTGCCTTAGCAATTTAGTTTAATAAAAAAAAACAAATTTTACATTTTCAAATGAGCTTACAGATGATGTGAGCTCAGATACCATGACAGTGAAAGCACTTAGTTCCCTTAGTCATTTTCAAAGTTCCAATCTGACCTGATACCCTATAGCATGTTATAACCCTGTTAAGAATTCTATGATTATTTGGTTTAGACAGCAATTTAAGTTTTGGTGATGGATGCCATTTTGTATATAAATAAAACAAAATAATTTTCTATGGCTAGTATAATTTATGTATGCACTGGAGGCCTTGTCAGTAAAGTTTTTGTATATGTTACACCTATATATTTTTTTTTTCTTTTTTAAAATAGCTGATAATTTCTGCTGTCATTAAGAATAATATTTTTGCATGTGTAGACTTTTAAATGATCAGGCTGATAAACAGTAAAATGAACATAGGGTCAGTGGCAAAAGTTGTTGCTGGGCTATTTATTACCAATTTTATATACTGTGTAGTTTTATAGAGGAAGTTATATGTGTCTTTGTAGGATAGAGCATAAGCCACTGAAATAATTAAACCTCAGTACTGCAGTCTGTTCTCTGCTAGTTACAGTGATATCCAGGAGAGTTGTTAACATCATATCAGTTAATTCAGGAGAACAGAATGGAAAAACCCTTGAAGTGAAATATTAAAAGTACTTAAAAGTTTGTGGGACATTTTGTGGGGGCTGATGCATAATGAATTATGTTATTTGCATCTTTAAGTTGTTACTATTCTACTATTTTTTGTAGTCAAAAATTTTAAGAAACAATGCAGATATATAATTGCTTTATTATGGAACTGATATCACCATTCTATTGTGAAATTTTAAACTGGCTTTCTACTGTAAACCTATTTCCCCTTCCCCCCGTTCTTCTCTCACCAAGCCCATGCTTCCTCTTTTTATAAAAAACCCATTTTTCATTCTTGCTACTTCTTCCCTTAGGAAAAAAAAAAAAAGACATTTTGGAAGCTTAATTTCTTCTAGTTAAGCTTCCTTGTGCAGTATTCTAAAATAATTCCATCTAAAAATGAAGTGTCTTTTATTCTTGAATATTTGGATGTTACAGATCTATTCTGAGAATATCTTTGAAGCAGCAAATGAAGAGGTGAACTAGGCATTTACTAAAACTTTGCTGTGAAAAGGAGTCAGTGGCATGCTTAAGAGATACTCAGAAGAAGAGGGAATGTTTGCACGCTGTGTCCCATGCAATTGAAGGTGTACAGATAGCTTATAATCTTGAGAGATGTCATGATGTAATGATTGCCTGTTTTGGGAGCAAAATTCCAGCCAAAGTTTCGGGGTTGCCAATGACAGAAATTCTTCTTTTCCCTACTGATCTAGGTGTATTTTTTTATGCTTCTGTGTTCTCGCATAGTTGCAGTCTCAAATGAAGGATTACGTTTATGTAAAGTACTGTTACGTGTATATGAAGTATGATCAGTTATTTTTTAAATAAGGGATAAAAGTAAATAGGTTTGTGTCTGACTCTAGCTTAAGTTGGGGCTTGCTAGGTGATTCAAGGGAAAACTCACAGTAGCACAAACTCAGGAAGGGTGTTTTGAAGAATGTAGATGAGGGAATAGTGAGGATTGAAGAAGGTAGCGTACTGGCACAGAGCTGTGCTAGGTGATGGTAGAATGGAAGATCAGGAGAAAAGGTTGTATGAACCTGGCTGATTGCACAGAACAAAAATACTTCCTTGAAATTTGGCTCTGTTCTTACCTCTTTCCTCTCAATTTTATTAAAGTCTGTGGGAAGGAAGCGCCTTTGAAATGTTGCTCCTTTGAAAGAGTTAAGATAAATCATGGTAGTGTTTGCCTTTGAACCAGAGTTTGAGTTACCCAGTCTGAGCCTGGCTATTAGGAAATGTCCCTCTGAAATAAACACAATCCTTACTTGACTGTTCTGTATGACAATTGGATGATACAATGAAAAGACAAATATTTGAGTCACTAAACTACTCAATAAAACTTACCAACAGATGTGCATTCAAACCAGTTACTGTATAATTCACAACTTCTGCAGTAAACTAACTTTTTTACTTTCAATAGAAAAAAAATTTTAGCAAAACTTGCACTTTTTATTGTATGGATTCTCCATTGGTTAGGCATATCCTAGAACAACAAAAGATGAACAAGGAAAGGGGAAATAAAGCTTCCACAGATTTAAGGTCTTTACAGTAGTCCCCTGTTTTGAAATGAAAGCTCATAGTTAGTATAAAATGAGACTGTAAAGACAGTTTTCAGCTATCAACCTGAATAGATACCAGGGAATTGAGAAGGAAGAGCAAATAGAGGCTGTTCTTTGCCTACACTACCTGTTAAAAGCTGTTCTTCCCTCTATGCTAGTGAATTTGAAGCAAAAAAACCCAACAAGAAGAATACCACCATCCAAAAAAAAACACACCACACCCAAAACTCCTGGTTCTTCAAATTACTGCTTTTCTGGGTTGTTTGGAGTTTCTCCTATGCAAATATGCTGGTATTTGAATTGTAGGCAGTAGAAAGGAAGATTTAACATATAGATAACAAAAGATCTATTACTTTCTTATTTTGACAACTAGATAAGATGTTGCCATATGAGTAGAAGACAAGTGGAAGGAGCAGTTTTGTGATTTTGTTGACATGATCGCAAGAGATCCTATGTCTGATAAATATTTTAATCTAAAAAATATGCAGTGTTGTTTATTTCTATTTACACTTATCTATTTCTCTCTTGTTGCAAACCTGAATTTTCTTTAAAATTTTTTTCTCTTAGTATAACCTTGAAAATGGAACCCAGACCTTTGATGATCTACCTGCTAGATTTGGCTACAGACTGCCGGCAGAAGGCTTGAAGGTAAAAAAAAAAAACCAAACAAAAAACCCCCAAAAAAACCAAAAAACAACCAGCCCCTAAAAAAATTATATATAGATATCTTGAATATATATAGGACTGTATCTGCTGAACGCTTCTGTAAGCTAAAAAAAAGATAAGTTAAATGAATATAGTACTGAGGAAAAATAAATACAGAACCGTTTAAGCTACTGCTCACACAAAGAGTCTGATACAAACTGTTGCCTGTGAATAGCAGATTCCTCTCCAAAGAAGGGAATTTTGGTAATCTGACCTTCTGTATGTAAGAGAATATGCTGAACATTTTTAATAAATTAATTAAAAATAGCTGAATGATGGGAATCTAAGAAAATAAGTTTGGTAGACCATTGTTTTCTCTGCAGTTGGTGGCAATACCGATACATGATGTCAGTTATCTTGCATTGGTATCAGTGGATGCTAGGTTAAACTTTGTCTTGATTTATTTTTTAAAAAAGTATTTGGAGGACTTACTGTCTCTGTGTGGTCATATATTGGCAAGCCCTTTCACACTGTAAAGTGTGTAGAGGCAACAGGGATTATCTTCCTTGCATGTAGCCCACATTGAGTGCTGTGTAAAGGTATTGTAGTTTGTTTTCTTGGGAAGTACAAGAACTGTTGTCAGTTTGCTTCCCTCCTTGTGTTTCTTAAGCAACTCAATGGAGAAGCTCGGGGGCCGCAGTTCTGCCTTAACTGCGTGCTGTGCCAGAAGGCCTGTAGCTATGTAGCAGATGATTAATCGTGCACCCTCTCCTTACACAGTTTCCTCTTAATTGCAATCTGCATCTCACAGCAGATGGGAAGTTCCCCATTCTACCAGTGCTTCTCCTGGGCATTGCACTATGTTTTATTTTACTCAGTATCATTAAGTGGGGAAAATGCAGATAGCACATATACTATAACAGATAAGTAACAAAAATTTGTGTCTTATACTCAAAATAAAGTCATATTGGGATAGGACTGCTATGACATGACTTGAAAACTGGTCATAGGATTATTAACAGAAGACACTAGTAAGTGGTAATATGTTGAATTAGTAGAAAAAGTACATACGACTTTATTTTTGTTAATCCAGTTTTCTTTTATACATAAGAATTAAAAAGCATGTAAATATTATACTGTATTAAATTGTAAGATGCGACTAGTATTAGAGGAGACAGAAATAATGTGTGAGGATTTGCAAATGTTACGGAACTGGGAAGGCGAAAATCATATTGATGTATTATGGAAAGTGATTAAGGCACAAAACCATCAAAGATGGCTGTAACCATGGGAATACATGTAGGACTTTATTGTTATTTTGCACTAGAGTAGAACTTCTGAAGACCTGATGTATTCTGAAATACATCAGCAAGCATGTTTTGTACAGCGGGATAATTCCTTTTCCGTGTGTCTAGTGTGGTTAATACACTTGGAATGTAGTAAGATGTGTAGATGGACTGAATGAAATTAATAGAAGGGAAATTACGTTCAAGGCGGAATGGGAAAGTGTGATGTAGAAGGTTAAACGTAGCTTCCGTAGGCAATGATGAGAAGGCATGTTCTACATTTTCTGACTTCTGCTAAGGTAGTAGTGGTCCATACATTCTGGTGGCAGTAGTCAGTAACTGGTGTAAAGACAAACTGACTTTTATCTGGATAAGCTAGAGGAGGTAGAAAGTAAATTATTTCATAATAAATTATATATGGTGATGTTAACGCTGTAAACTGGCATCAGTCCTGCTGCTTAGAAAAATATTTAAGAGCTAGCTGAATATCCAGTTCAGTTATGGTCCTCACATCCTCTGAGGTAAGTTTGTTGCTGAGATTATGTAGCTGATGCTTGTTGTCAGATGCTGGCATGCCATGTTGAATTCAAGAACGATGGGCATGCTGCATTTGTGTCCCTGCCTGATACAAGTTGCCTGTGCAGTTACATAAACCGTTTACTTTCTCTAAGAATCACATTCTTGCAGTCAGTGTCAGTAAGTTCATTTCAGGTAAAATTTCTTTTCTGTTCCTCTCCTATACTTGAAATGCTCATCTACAAGAAAGGCAATTTGGTTTAGCCATCACAACTTGTGTGAAGTTCAGGTTTCGTTACACTTTTTTATTGTGGAAGTGGCTATATGGAGTCAGTCTTGTGGCAGTAACTTGTTTGTCTGACTGTCACTGTGAACAGCGTATGGCTAAGTATTTATGACTGAGATACATGTGTTTACTTTATGTAAGAATTCTAAACTGTAAACATATTCAGGCAGACCACCTTCCAAGTTCTGGTGAAGGGGAATTGCTATCATTTACACACCTATGGAGACTGTGAGTAGTACATGAGGGCAGAGGGCTGCTTTCCTGTTCCTTCTGTCTGTAGCCTGTACAGCCTCAAAATCTGGTTCTGCAGCATTCTTGATGTTTCAATGCTTGTGAGTAAACAATATGCAAAAAATTAAGCTGATGTGAAGGTACAAGGTTGGATCACTCTTAGATTGCATGGTGTCCCTTTAATCCCAAAGGGGAATAAATTGCTGTGAGAATTCCTCTGCATATGAAACCTCAAGACAACTTTGTTTTCGTGCCCAGTGGGTTTTTCATGGGGAGAAGTGGTGTTAGAGCTGTGTAGTTGTTTACTGACTGTATTGAGAAACAGAGGGCGATTAAGTGATTTGCCCAAGTAGTGAGCCAATTTAATACATCAAAAATAGATATAAGGAGCTTTGATTCTAACCTTTTTAACTGTTAGACAGCTCTGTGTCTTAACTAAGGTAGATGTCATCAGCTGTGTAGAAATAATGAGTTTTAGTCCTGAATGTAAACTGAAACTTTTTTCTTTGTTTGCATTAAGATTTTAATTATTTGAAAAAGAAAAAAAAGCTATGGTATTGGTTGAAATAGGATGAAAATGTTATACTTTTTTAATGCTTATGATTAAGATTTATTAATATACAATTTGTAAAACACAATCTGTCAGATTCTGTAATAACTGGTGCCAAAGCATAAATGTAGATGCTTTGCTTTTTTTGTGTGTGTGTGTTCTAGTCACAAAGTGGTCAGTCGTTGTGCCTGCATCCTTAGGAGAACAGCTCCTCGGTTAAAGATACTTAAGAAAATATGCTAGCATTAAGTAAAATCCAGACTAGTTATTGTTAGCCTTTGGTTTCTATGTATGCATTTCTTTAACTGTAACATGATGTTGTGTGATTTGTGTAAAACTTCTCTGTTATATGCAGTTGGTTCCAGACATACCATTCTTGTTAAAAAGAGTAAATGCTTTGCATGAAACAACGTAACATAAGTAGTGCTATATGGATCTGGGAACCTTAGGAACCTTTAACCTGGAAGAGGGTAGGTTTAGATGGGATGTTAGGAAGAAATTCTTCCCTGGGAGGGTGCTGAGGCCCTGGCCCAGGGTGCCCAGAGAAGCTGTGGCTGCCCCTGGCTCCCTGGCAGTGTTCAAGGCCAGGTTGGATGGGGCTTTGGGCAACCTGGGCTAGTGGAGGGTGTCCCTGCCCATGGCAGGGGTGGCACTGGGTGGGCTCTGGGGTCCCTTCCCACCAAACCAGGCTGGGATTTTATGACTTAAATTTGGCTGTCAGCAAATTGGTGTAGAATGTTCAGTGGATATTGCTTTTAATTGTTACAGACCCTGTAATGTTGTGCCTGTCACCACAAACTTGGCAAAGAACAGATTGCTGGTGCAGCTCTTCTGCCAAAAGGGATATTATCATTACAAAAATTTATTCCTGAAAACAAAATTGCTTCTCTCTGTGTAGGTTAAACTTTATGAATAATATATATTTATGGATAAAATGTAAGAATATATATAAAAAGTACATTTAAACTGACAGTTTATATATATGAAATGTGTATATATATATAAGCTTACATATATTTTATATATTTAAGATGACAGTTTATATATACATTTATATATACCTATATAATACAATTATATAATAATTACTGTTTCTACACAGGTGATGACATCTCTATATATCTAAAGCTGTCAGTGAAAACAGAGTTTAAAGCTCTCAAGGATATATCAAGAACTGTAGCAATAATTTCTTGAGCCCACAGCAGTGCAGCTTCTCATGATCTTTATTTGCATAAAACAAATTACTTGTATTCTTACTTTGTGGCAATTCACCACTCTTCATCTGTATGATAATTTGCTCTAGCTTTAAAACTGACTTAAACAAGTGTAAAACTTGTAGGAAGATTATGTCAAATGTGACTCCATTGCATTAGGGTCCAAAAACCTCTATCGCACTGTGACCTTATTGCACAAATACCTTACAAAGAAAGTAATTTTTCTGAAAAGGTATATTTTGAATGAAGGGTAGACAAAACCTCCTCTAGGTGTACAGTCTGGGGTTTTTTTCTATCTTGGTAATCAAAATCTGTTGTGAAGAGACTGACAGAAGGGAATCTAAGTATTAACTAATTAATATTTAATTAATAAAGAAGTTCCTTTTCAGGTGACCTAGAGATTTGACCAAGGAAGCAAGCATATTCTAGCGAAAGAAAAAGGGAAGGCCTGTTCTCTTTAGAGCTAAAGCAAATAGCATTGTGCAGTATGCACGATGCTGTTTTGGCATTTGATGGCTTTAATTTCTGTATCAGCAGTATTTACAGAGCACTTACAGTAGTAGGGAAGACAGTTCAAGGGAGTAGTCAACCCTGAAGTCACAACCCTGTGGAGAGGGACTAGTGTCAGTGCATTCAGTACTTAAATGAGCATGTTTTCTCTGAGAGAAGCTATAACATTTTTTCAGCAGATATTAAAGCATGAGGTTAGGAGAGTTTCTACTCCAAACAGTTCCAGTGGTGGAGTACTAAGTCACCTAAAAACAATCCAAAGATTGTTTTAAGATTGATATTGTCAGAATCTCCTACTTCTGTGAATCTTTCAACTGTAGCAGATTTGATGATTTGTAGTCTTTGCTTCCCATAGTAAAGCAGCTGTTTTGTATGCTAGTTCAGTTTCATACACCTAACTTTCTTCAGTTTCCTTTTAATTGCCAAGCACTAAGTTTGTTAGTGCTTCTTAGGCTATTATACTTCAGTTTTCTTGATGAGTCTCCATATGTCTAATGGATAGTAGGATAGGGTAAGGATAACAGTTCCACAATATTAATGTAGTATATGCAGTCCTCTTTATGCTGAATTATACTGCAAAGTCTGAGCTATGAACTTCAGATGATATGATTGGAAAAACTGTATTTTCTTTCTAACTTTCTAATTTTTTTACAGACATAAAAATTCTGATGAATCAAATAGGGATGTAGCAGAAATCTTGCTATGATATAGGACTGATAATAAGAATTTGTTTAGTTATTGTATGAAAACGTACAGTTTTCTTTGCTTATACTTGTCTGCTCTTCTTTGCTTATAACGTGTATTGTTAAGACAAAGAGAAATGAAGCTCCTGTTTCTGTTCCTGTTTTCTAGGGATTCCTGATAAATTCCAAACCAGAGAATGCATGTGAGCCTATAGCCCCACCTCCACTTAAAGACAACTCGTCCAGTGCTTTTATTGTGTTAATTCGAAGGCTTGAGTGCAACTTTGATATCAAGGTAAGATACTTCTTTTTATTTTTTTTTTCCCCCCTTCTCTGTTTCAAGGTCTTAAAGAATTTGCTGGTGCTTCAGAAAAGTACGTATAGCTACCAGCAGGATAGATACTGATATGAAGGGAAGGGAGAATTTTGTTGTCTGCAGACAGATAAAACAGTATTGTAATATGATTTAGTTTAAGATTACCTGTTTGTGAGCCAGCTTATGTGGCAAATAAGGATGACCAATCCTGCATTTTTATAATAAAAAGCATTCAGTAGCAATATAAGCTTTTCTTGCCAGTTAGACTCTTCACTGCCACGCATCACGGAGGAGATTAGGGAACATCAGCTACTTGACTGACAAGATGGAGATTTTAACAAAAATTGGAGTTTATTTTTAAAGTCCCATCCCTCTGTTTTACACTGAAAACTACAAATACGGGTGCATAGCTGTTTTTCTTGATTTTATTATGTATGAATCTTTACTAGGCCAGAAGCAGTCTCTTCTTCCCTTCCATCTTTCTCTTAGCATCTAGTGATTTCTTACCAGGAAAAATTATGTAGCAGTAGGAGAAGGGTAAAGGCTGGAAGCAAGTGGAAGCCTTCTGGAGTGTCTCCTCACTTGTTACAACTGATTTTTACTGCTGTTCGTGCTCATGACCAGTGTGGAAGGGACTGATCAAGAGAGGGTGATTCTGTGCTTTCAACTCCTGCATAATTACAAAACTCTTCCCAAGCCTGCATTTAGGGTCTGGTCATGCGTGACTGTGAAATATGTTGTTGACATCATGTAGGAAGCATGGCATATTTTCTGCCTACATAAAAGGTTTGTTCGGCAAAATATCGTGTAAAATTGTGCTACATATGGAAAAACATCATAAGAATGGTCTGGGATTGTATGCAGTTTATGTAAATGATACCTTGCTGTGTTAAAACTGCCTCTTCAGGCACAAAGCCAGCAAATACATTATTACACGTTACATCATTTTACGTATGCACAATGGATATTTTCTGTAGTGATGTAATATTGGTCAACCATGCTTTTAGGTTTACGTCTAAAAGTGATTTTTTTTTTTTTCTAAATACTGGGATTTCTCAAGGTGTCTTCATTTTCCAATAGTGTTGTTCTGCCATTTGGAATATATTTGTTAGGAATATGTGGAGAGAATCGGAATTGATGGCACTCTGAGGCATGTTATTGTTAGGTATAGAGTTGATTATAATTTTCTTGTAGTGGAAAGTTACTATGCAATTAGATCTAAGCAAGACAGTACAGTTCCAGGAAGCTATTTCTATCTTAAAAATGGATTAATGCTTCAGTTTTGGTGCACAATTAATGCTTTTGTCTTTGGGGCCCTGGGTAGCAAGGGTGAAGTTGCAACTTCGCAATACACTTGAACAGGCAAGTGGTACTGCTTTTTGCAGCTAGGTGGTGTCGGTAAGCCTGTGCTTGTTCATGGTAGCTTGGGCAGAAGGTTCCTGGCTGTGGTTGTGTTAATCTCAGCCTTTACTCGAGTAACTCTGTGTCAGCTGAATATTTTGAAGGTGTATTTATGTGTGGTTTTACACGAATCCCATCATTTTATAAGTCCCTGTTTTATAATTGTCAAAAGTGTGCAAGGAACTAAAACATTTCCTTAAGTACTAGAAATTATTTACTACCTGTCCTGAAGGACATACTTCAGTGTGTAATGGACAGTTAATAGACACCTATTCAGCACATGATGGTAAAGAAATCAAACAAACAAACAAAATTAATACTACATAGAAACTGTCACTAATTACCATAGCACATTTATGTGGATATGAAGATTGAGAACCTGTGATAACCAGGGAGTTTTAAAGCTCATATAACTCAATGAAATTCTGTATTCCTTTCTTTGGTTTCAAAACTTGGTGATTTGTGACGTGTGTTATCCTCATTATTGTTTGTCTCTTGACAAGTGAAATTGGGGGGTGGGAATGTGTGTGTGTATGTATGTGCATATATTTATACACCCATATATTTTCCCCTCTCCTAGCTTTGGGGGTAGAGGTCTTGAAAAAGACCACCAAAATTTTTTCCTAGATTTTTCAGATCTGGTGATGATAGTCTGCCGTAAAAGAGAGATGGTGGTGATTTCTTGGTGAATTAGTGTAGGACAGAGTTCCATAAGATTTGTTTGTGTGTATGTATGTTTGTAAGGGTGGTGCTGCAGTTGGTATTTGTTGACTGGTTAATAAAGCTGTTGTGATGCCATAATATCCAAATGCTGCAACTGTTTCCAAGTTTCAAAGGTAACTGTCAAAACTGTCATCTTCTATTCAGTTGTACTTAATGGTTGTATGTTTGCCTATTACATAAATATGTGTTTGCATTACAGTGTCCTTAAATACATGCACCTAAGTGGAAATAAAAGCTATCACCATGTCCCATACTAGCTCAATTCAGGGCAAATCTGTCCAGCTGTCACCAAGCTTATTATGTAGTTTTAAACAGGAGTTAAATATGGGATGAAACCCAAATGTTCCTCAAGGTTTTCTGTTGCTTTTTGCATCTTGTGATGAGTTTTCATACTGTTCTGGATGCATTATAAGCAATATGTAAGATGAATAGTGGTAGCTTAGTTACATTTACATTAGCAATAGTCACTGTAGCTAATGCCATTTACATGGACCTTGGGCTTCACTTGTAGACAATATATTTGTATTTTTATACCCATATTTATAATTTTGTACTTTTCCCACAAGAAAGCTTCTGATACCTGGGCTGTCAGGTAAGATGTTTCCACATCTCTGAAGGCACAGAAAGGATACTACTCGTGATTTCATGAGCTATCAAGTGGTAATTTCTAGTTTACCAAAGTAAGTTAGTGCCTTATTTTCATTTGTGATTAAATGTTATTTTTATCTGCCCATAGAAAGTTTTTAAGCCTGTAAAAGCTGTCTGCAGTCAATATTGAATGATTTTTCTGGAAAAATAACATAATCATGTGAGTGTGAGAAAAATTATATGATTTTATTTTGAAAGGCAACGTTATATAAGTGCAAATGAAGTTGTGGTAATATTTATAACTTCTTGGAAGTGTACCTTGTCTTAGAGAGGACAGGTTGCTATATTTTGAAGCAGTAGTCTTTCTAAGTACTTTGTATGCCTTACAGGTTTTAAATGCACAGAGAGCTGGATACAAGGCAGCTATAGTTCACAATGTTGATTCTGATGACCTCATAAGCATGGGATCCAACGACAGTAAGTACAGGTATCACTTCTTCTCTCCTGTTTGAAAATCATTTCACCCACTAGAGTGTACAGTATTAAAATCCGTATAAAGTATTATGATGAACTCACACTAAAAAAAAAAAAAAAAAAAAAAACCACAAACAAAAACCACCACAAAACCCCCCAAAACAACAACAACAAAAAAAAAACAGAAAAAATGTACTGCAACCAGAAGTCCTCCTGCTTTTAACATTTTAAAATGGGAGATGTTCATATAAGAACATATATGCATACTGGTGTATTATTTGTGGCATTTTGTATGTTCTCTGTTTCTTTTGTTTTTCCTTTAAATTTTAGTTCAACTGCTCTGGGTTAAATGGTTAAATTTATGAGATAGATTTATATGACTGTGGAAAATAGCTGACGTGTTGTTAATTAAGTAGAAATCTAGGAGAAGTAAAAAACCTGCTATTTTGGAAGGAAATCAAACTTTATACAACTTTTTAGTATTTGTTAGTGGTTCCATGTTGTTGCACTGTTGTGTGTATTTTTTCTGTTCCTTTGGGCAAATTGATTCTGATTTCATATGAATACATATTACATGTACATACTTTCAGTTTTTCAGTAGGAAAAAGAAAGTTTAGAGACCAGTCCGCCATTTTCTGATTGATTCTGATACTGGCTATTATGATTTTAACCTTTCATGGAGTGAATATGTTCAGAACATCTTGTAATCTAGTCAAAATGTTGTTTTTGTTTCATGGTATGTGGGGTTTTTTGTCTGTTGTGCTGTTACAACTTACTTTGTGGCATTTCTTTATTTTGTCCAGTTTTTAAGCTTGGTCCATATGAAACAAGAATATAAATGAGAACAAAAAATGTCTTTCCAAGTGGAAACACCATTGAGTAAACTGGGAAATTAACTTCAGCAAACTAAAGGCAACTAAGTAGCCTGGAAAGCTACATGAAAGTGGTTTTAATGAATTCCCAACCCATGTGAATCTTATTTTCAGGTTTCACTGATAAATCAAAATGTAGAACAAGTTCACAACAACTGCAGATTTGGGTAGTGTGAGGTGATATTGAGCCATGTATGCTTTTGCCTTGGGGAACCTGAATGCTTTGATATTGACTAAACTCAGGATACTTTGACCCTTAAATGTGAGGCATAAGTCTGAGGTGTGCGTCAATATAAAGTGAAGCTGAGGAGATTTTCTAGAATACGGGATTTATCTTTCAATAACTTTTCACTTGTGCTACATCTTTTGAGGTTATTATTACCTTCATTAGTAAACAGAGAACAGGGAGACAGTTCCATCCAGTTTGAGACCGAAGTAAAGATGTGGGATCTGTTCATTCTCTTCATTCTTCTTTTTGACCTTTCCTAGCCACAGCTGTTTCCAGTGTGTGTGTTTATGTTTAGGATGAGGAGGAGGGAAGAAAGATTAATTAAAATTTACAGTACCAGATCATAAAATCATGTAAGTTGCCAGAAATTCTGGAAATCAATGAAGCTGTGTGACTTTATGAAGTCTCTGAGTAAAATTGATGTTCTGGTTAAACTTACTCTGGTGATGCCTCTCTTTTTTGTCAAAATATTTTCAGTTTATACTCTGTTTAAATTTTCCATTAAGAATTTTGATTTCTCTACCTGCAATAAAGACCCTAGATATTTGGTAGGAAAGATAATACCGCTTCTTATATGATGTAAAGATGTAGCATGCATGTGCATCAGTCTATATGTCATTATGTTAAAATATGTCTTCACATTGTGATAGTGTCATAATGTTCAAGTCTTACGTCTTAAGAGTGCTCATAGAATGTTCGTGTAATAATAGTTTTACTTTCCTGCTTTTTTTATACAGTTGAGGTCTTAAAGAAGATTGACATTCCTTCTGTCTTTATTGGCGAGACGTCAGCTAATTCTCTTAAAGAAGAATTTACTTATGAAAAGGGGTAAGTTACCTCACATGCAGCTGTGTTGTTCCTTATTAAGTCATTACCTTTTTTTTTTTAATATTTGTGGATTTAAAATAGGATTTTGTGATGATAGAGGCTATAGGCATTCCTGGTGAAACCTTGCGCCTGAGAGCAATGGGCGGAAATAATTTTAAAAATTAATATAAAATACTTTCCTGCACGGCACTTACCATATATATATATCTCTCAATGTTACTCCTTTCATTTTCATATAGCATTAAATACATGAGTTCAGGTAATGATCTACAAATCACCGAAATGTTTGTGAGAGAATGTGTATTTCATATCTAAGAGTATGTTCTTTTCACAATATATGTCAGTTCCCATTGAAGTCAGATGCTGGTCTTTGTTTAAAAAAAAAAAATCATCCTTATTAATAGTTCTAGAGCAAGTCAGAGATCACTTCCTATGCTGGGTGAATCTGCAGTATGCATTTAAGGTGATTCTAATGGAATGCATCATTAGGTTTGCACAGCTGCTGTTCTGCTTTTAAGTTTAAAAAGAAAAGCATTGTGAGAACAAGAAGGTTAAAATATATACCTTGAATAGAATGGAAAAGGAGATGTGTTTCATATTATTAGTCTAATGATCTTTCTTCTTCAGGTCTCTCTGCTGTCCTTTTACTAAATTAATCAGAAGGACTAGATTGTGTCATTCTTATAGACACCTTGCTGATGAAACGACTTGATAAGTAAAGTGTGGCTCAACATGAGCAGTGGTTATAGAACTACTAACACGTTGTACCTTCTCAGGTGTTTCTGACTGCTTGTGCCAACAGAATTATAATGGGATTTTTCCTTCCTTAGGTATCAATGATTTGAAACTAAACCTCCAATATAACCCAAAATGCTGTAGTAAATAAGAATGATTTCACAGTATCTTTTCATAGCCCTGTTATCTTTTTCTCATTCTGCTATCAAAGCAGCTATGAGGTTGTTTTCCTGGTTGCTTTAGATTTACTCAGGATTGAAGTCAGTAAGTAGTTTTAACTCAAAAAATGTTGTAAGAAACATTGCTTTATCCTTTTATTTAATTGGCTTTGCATTATGCGGCTATCACCTGAATTTTCTATGTTGTTGTGCACAAGTGGGTATTCCTTCAGTGTGTCCAGTGATAACCTTTTATTTTAATGTTTTTTCATTGTATTTATTCTTTAATTAATTGTTCATTAAGCTCTAACCTATTTAGAAATGTTACCTTTTTCTTCCCGCAGTGGCCATGTTGTGTTAATCCCAGAGTTCAGTCTTCCTTTGGAGTACTACTTAATCCCTTTCCTAATAATAGTAGGGATCTGTCTTATTCTCATCGTCATATTTATGGTAAGTTCCTTCTTTTACTTACATTTTTTTCTTTGAAACAAATCATCATAGAACTGTCACTGGAGTTAAATGAAGCTATACAGTAAAGGAACACTGAAAGGCTTGTGTACTGTATGCATCTGTACTGTGCTTACCTATAATGCTTTATTTTCTCAGTACAATAAACAGGTGCAGAATTTTGGCAAAGGGATATCAGGAGCCCTTAGGATGTTCTACCTGGCACGTAACTGCTTACAAAGAGCTGTCCTCACTGCTGCTCTTCCACTGCACAAGCACTTTCTTTTTTGCTCCATAAAGAATAACCTGTCCTTGTGCTCTCGTACACTGAGAGTACATCCCACCTTATCAACCTCATACTGCTTAATAAATGTTAGCCCCACTCTTCCACAATGCACTCTTCCACAGTGTTTGTTACTGCAGGTATAGTAATCAGTCAACAAGCTATATATACAGCATATAGAATATATCGCACAGCACATGCATTATATATAGAGGTTCTCAGTTGGGCATGTGTCTCCTATAAACAGTAAAATAGCATAGCTATGTATTATTTCAGAATACTTAGCATCCCACTTCTTGGAATCTCTGCTGGTCTCTGACCAATTTATTGTTTTGTCTTTTGATAGAAATCAAGTAATCCATCAACTGTTCTACAACATTTTCTTAAACTATTTCTTTCTGTTAGTGGTTTTTGCACTGCAAATCCTCTGAATTGCAGATAGTCTCTTTTGCATTGCTGATACTCTGAATTAATTTCCTAATGTGTGAATTGGAGAGTTACAGATTAAAAAAATATATATAGGGAAGAAGCATCTATGCAATCCAAACGGAATAAACAGATGCTAGGTAGGATTAGATATGAGAAGGGGAAATATTTGGTGAGGAAAATCTCAAGCTTTTAAACTCATCTCCAATTTCCTTGCTAATGCACTGGGAGGAAATGTAAAAAAGGGCATGTCTGTAAACTATTATTAAGAATTTACTTTTCCAAATGTGTCCCAGTTATAAAAGCAAAGGCTTTGAGAGACCTGAATTTGTCTTCTGTTAGTGTCAATAGGTAGTCAGTGCTAAAATGAATGGTTCTTTCCATGTTTTAGAATCATGTTGTAGAGGAAAACCAAACAGGAACTGGGAGAAAATTATATTATTGTATGTCTGCAAGTCAGGGTTACGTATACTATGTATTTGGAACAGATGTTTGAAAACAGGTTATACAATGTTGGAAATGCCAAAATCCATCTACACGGCTCACGTTAAACTGTGAGAGAAAAAGGGAGAGGTATTTGAAAGCATTTTCCAGTGTGTAGTACAGGTTCGAAGGCGGAACAGGATAAAATCAGGGTCAATAGTAGTAAGCTATGAGGTGGCATGACAATGTTTGAGGGACGGTGAGGGCTTTTACTCTGCTCCATGACATACTGAGTACACTGGGGCACATCTGAAATGTGTGTAGGCTAATGCATACAGTATGAGGAACAAACAAGGAACTAGAAGCTTTGGTTCACTCCCAGAGCTACAGCATCATTGGCATAAGTGAGGCCTAGTGGGAAGAGTGCTGTCATGGACAGTTAGAGGCTCTTCAGGAGAGATAGGCAGGACGGGTGAGGCAGAGGGGTAGCGCTGTGTGTAAAGGAGGGGTTGGACTGTACAGCACTGGCAGCTGGGGATGAAATGGCTTAGAGCCGCTGGGTAACAATTAGAGGAAAAGCTAATGAAGTGGACGTCTTTGTCTTTTTTTAACACCAATGGTGGGCCCTGGGACCACTGGAGCCCCAGATTAGAGGGAGTGCAATGGGGGGAGTGATAAGCTCCCAGCTGACTTAGAACCTCTACAGGAATTGCTGCTGCAACTGAGTGCATGCAAGTCTGTGGGGCCTGATGGGGTTCTTCCCTGGGTACTGGAAGAGCTGGCCAGTGTTATTGTGAGACCTCTCTTGGTTGTTTGTCAACAATCTTGGGAAATCAGAGAGGTCCCAGTTTACTTGAACCTACAAAATATTATCTGCCCTGCTTTCAAGATGAAGACAGATGACCCTGGTAATTATAGTCTTGTCAGTCTCATTTCATTGCATGGTAAAAATTATGGAGAAAATTATTCTGGGAGTTATTTAAAAACACTTGAAAGACAATGCAGTCATCGGTCAAAACTAACATGGGTTCATGAAGGGAAAGTCAGGCCTTACTAACTTAATATCCTTTTAAAAAGAGGTTACCTACCTAGTGGACGAAGGGAAGGCAGTGGATGTGTGGGGTTGTGGTTTTTTGGGTTTGTTTGAGTTGGGTTTTGGGTTGGGTTTTTTAGCAAAGCTTTTGATACTTTTACAGCATCCTTCTGGACAAAATGTCCACCATAAAGCTAGACATGTACACAATACGACTGGTGAACACTGTCTGAAAGGTTAGGCTGAAAGAGCTGTAGTAAATGGGGTAACATCTTACTGGCAGGCAGTTGTTAGTGGTGTTTATCAGGGTTCAGCTTCATGGCCAGTTCTTGACGATGTTTCTATCAATGACCTGGACACAGGAGTTGAGTGCACACTAAGTAAGCTTGCCAACGATACTAAATTAGGACATATTGATTCATTCCCTGGAGTGTAAAGAGGCCTTACAGAGAAATCTTGGTAGACAAGAGCACTGGATGATCAATTGGTGCAGTGAACTTGATCCCAGGGAGGTTCCAGGTTGGATTTGGTCCTCATTCATTTGTGGTGTTGGCCCTGCTTCTTTCAGGAAATCTTGTTTTAACTAAGAAATGAATGTGAGACACACTGATTATTACTAAGTATCTGAACTACAGCAGAAAAACTGCAGTTTAGGCATACAGGTCATTTAGCTGGGGTAAAAAAAGTCTGAACAAAGAGTTCAGATCCAAATATGCTTAGAAAGTGTATCCAGGTGTCATGCAGAAGGATAAATAAATTTTATTTTGCCAAAAACCAGTAAGTTTCAAATGGTCCTAATAGTATTTGTCCATAATATACATGCATTCATACTTTAAAAAAAATAATCTGTTGTGAAGCGTATCAACAGTCCTAAAGTGAGAGATATTAATGCTGTTTATAATATTAATATTCTCTCAGTGTTTACTTTATCCACAGTGTAGGTAGGTGTAGAGCACGTCTGCAAATTTAAAAAGACTTATTAGTGTGTATTTTTTGGTTAAGGCCATTTTTTTGTTTGTCATCATATTTGAAAAAGAATGTCGTATTGCAGATGCTAGAATTAGAAACTGAACAGAAATAGCATTAGAGACTATTAAGAAAATGGAAATAGAATCTTTAGTATAGTTGAAGACAATAACTAACTATGGCTTGAAGTAACCCCTTTACTCCTCCCCAAACTACATCTAGATAATATGAAAACAGTCCTGATAAACATTAGAATAATCCTCTAAAACAGCTATAATAATGAGCAAAACAAGTCAAACAATGAATTGTGTTTTGCTCTGAAATGTGCCATCCACTGTACATGGACCTCGGTAGAGGATTGCGGCAATGGCCATTATTTTACATAGTATGGACATAACTTTTTTCCTTTCCTCTTTCCTTTCCAAAAAAAAGCTTGTATATTTTCAGTTTCAAGTGCCATGGTCATCAAGAACACCCTTTAAGATTGTTTGGCTTCATCCTTGAGTCCAGGCAAGGGAATAGGTGATTCAGTTTGAGCTGGGGTTCCCTTTTGACTAACTTACTGCAAAGACTTGTAAGTTGAAACTTCTATTGTTCTCTTATTATTTTAACTTACTATTCATGTTGTCTTACTTACGTCTGTTTCCAGATCACAAAATTTGTGCAAGACAGGCACAGAGCAAGAAGGAACCGGCTTAGGAAGGATCAGCTTAAGAAACTTCCTGTACATAAATTTAAGAAAGGCAAGTGGATCATTCTTTGTCTAACTAATTAAACCCCATTGTTTTTTAACACTAAAAAACTGCTAAATTGAGGGGGTTTGTAGTTTTGGCAGTAATTTTGAGTACACTTGAAATAGAGAGGAGAGTTTGGAGTGAAAGCACGCAAAAAGTTTGACTTGACCCTGTTCTCACTGAAATACAGGAGTACTAACTTTTCCTTAGTGAAAGCAGAGCAGATGCCATATGTAGACTGTGGCTGAGAATTTAAATCAGTACAGAAATTCCATAAAACTTCCTTGTTGCTCTCATTAACAGTGACCACAGCAGTCAGTTGCTGTGGTGCGTTATTTCCATTATTTGTCTGGAAACTGATGAATACTAGTGGCACATAAGTTGCCTGACATTGTAGAGACTATAAAAACAAAACTATCTTGTGGGTATAATTTATCTGCCTTTCCAGAGGAGTGACCCTTTCATTCAATCACAATATTTCTGTGAGGGTAAGACTGATTCAAATTTAATGCCAGCATACTTGCTGTTGTGATCTTTGTAGTGATTAATTTTATGCAAGATTTAATGACAAGATGAGAAATAAAGCTGTAGTAAGTTGCTCTGTTCAATGAAATAGAAAAGCTGCCTTAAGTCCTGCTCTGTTGTAGTCTACTTTTAAAAAGTAGAAAAAACCCTGCTACGTTTCTTCTCCATTTTGTTTTTTAAATGTCCTACCATTTTACCATCTGTTATTTAATACAAGTTGTTGCAAGGTATGAGAAGAAAAGGTGGAAAAAGTACTTGATTGAAATGATTGATTAGGATGTAACACACGTCGATAGTGCATGTATTTACCAAGGCACAAAGACCACATTAGGGGATATGCCTGGATTCGAGGATAGAACCACTTACTGTTCTTTGCCCTGATAAAGCCAGCCTGCATTATTAATGACATTGCTCTCACTTTGTACAAAGCAGATGTTCAATTTGAGCAGATACAGTATTTGTGCAATGTTAGTTCATCCTCGGGGGGGACGTGTTTGCGGGGTTGGCCTGAACCTTGCTATAATGACCTATTGCTATGGATTTAAAATTAACTCTAAAAAATTATCTTAAGCCAATAAAGCTAGTATTAATTTTGTTTACTATTTTTGATTACCTGTGAAATCTAAGTAAAATAAAAATAAAAATATGTTGTACTTTAAAGAGAAATTTGCAAAGAAAAAGTTGCTTCGAGAAAGTCAGTTAATGTGTTTTTTCAGTTAACTGTGTGCCTCTGTAATAACTCTCTCAGAATTACATGACTAAGTAGCCAGAGTATCAAAATACCTTACTGCTGTTTTCCTCATTGTCTTCCTCTTTCTGTTTGCTGAGTCTTACACAATATGAATTGTTTGGAACTCATTGTAAAGTAAACCTGGCTGTAAATATCCAGGTATCCACTACATTTAGGGGCTTATGAAAAACAGAACAAAAAGCTTAATTTTTTTTTCAGCTAGGATTTCAATTTCTTTAAGCAAATGATCACTTGAGATCTACTGCTGTGTAATTAATCCTTTACATTACCTTAAGTCCTTTTACTAAAAGGACAAAATTTGACCCCAGTACTTGCAGTTACCTATGGCAATTACAATAAAAACATATGGTGTCACGCTTCTTTGATAGGTAGGATTTCTCAAGACATTATTGCAAAATCCATTCACTTCAGTGTTCTTGATATATCCAAACAATCTTACCTTTTGCTTTGGAAGGATAGGTGAGAGCAACTCCTGTGGACTATAATCCTGGTTTTAGGAATGTTGGATTTTCTTTTGTCTCCAGTGTATTCTTAAAAATCTGTATTGAAACAGACTGAAATGTTAGTCAAATACTGAAGCTAAGACATTGTAGGTACTGGTTTTTCTCTTTCTTGCACTGTTTTTTATATCATGAATCACTACCTAATAAATAGTTTCACTGTACTATAAAAGGGTTGGGTGGGAAGGGTTGGCTTTAGTGGATTTCTAGAATTTAATTGGTTGATAGGCAAATGATGATGTAATGAAGATGATTGTTCTATAGGGTAATTGCACTCTGACATACCTAAAAAATTAACACAGAAAATGCATGAATTATCTCTAAACAGGATTTGAGTCAAATAGCACTGTAACACATGGGATTTTTTTACTGATTTCTCTAGGCTTTAGATCATGCAATGCACATTTCTGTAATGAGAGAAAGAATGTGGTAACAAAAGATGTGGCATGGACTATTTTTGCAAAGTCCTAATCAACAAACCTCACCTTTGAATAATTCCACAGAATGCAACGTACACTATATCAAAATCTGTTTTCTACACTGAAAGAGTTTTGGGGTAGTTTTGTTGTGGTGCCTTATAAAATGGATTGTGGTTTGGTCATACAAAAGACAGTGGGAGTTGATATATCTTTTGTATGATGTCTTTATAACAAAAGTAAACACAGCAAAAAAGACATTTGTAATTTGATCATTAGCAAACCAATACTCTGAAGAACAATAGCTTGGAAGAAATATAGGTTAGAAATTTTGTGAATTGGTACGTATTGTAGAATTTATTTTCAGAAATATGTTATTATTTCCAAGCTAGCTTAACTTTACACTAAACTGGAATATAGGCTAAGACTGAAAAGTTTTTTAGATCTTAACTGCAGTGAAATTACAGTGTAACCTCTCGCTCCTGTAGAAAAGAAAATACCATAATTTTAGTGAAGATAGAATGCTGTAAGAGAGAGGGATGTGTAAACATATTGAGAAATTAAAAATAAATTAACCAATTTTGTTCCTCCATTGAGAAAAATGGAGGAAATGTTGAAAGTTAGTATTCTAAATGAGTGTCTAGGTATCTGATAAAGTGTCCAGAATTTGGGAGTTGCTACATCCACAAGACTTCTAAAAATTGAGCTGTTTGATTAGGTGTTTAAATATGAAAGAAGAGCTCGACTTTAGGCAGTCAGCTTTGAAATGCTTTGTGTACACATGGGGGGAAAAAAGCCCCAACATATGTGACAAATAATAAACTCTAAGATTATGTGTCACTTTAAGCAGACGTATTTTTAAGTATTGTATGTATTGAATTTTTGTGTACATATGGATACATGTGATTGAGCAGTAGTGGAAAATAGATATATCTCAATGCCTTTTAAAAATCTGCTCCAGAGTAAGTGCAGTTCTGCAGTTTACTACATATTCCTAAATTGATTTTTTTTTTCCCCAGTGCAGCTGGTATTATAACTGATCTAATTACTGTTCATTACTGACCCATCTGCCTGACCGCACAGTACAGTTACGGTCTAATAGAGAAAAGAAGTCATAAGGTGTCCCGGAGTCTTGGCAGTTTTACTTTTGCATTTCTCATTGTTCTCAAGTTCACATATATGTGGATGGAAAATTCTGTGTTTCTGAAAATATTTATTTATTTGTATGTTCCAACTAGTTAGATAATTGTGCTTGTTAAAGACTTTTCATACAGCTTGCTTACGCAGGATACTTTATTTTGCAGCAGCTCTCACACTTCCTTTTTTTTCCCCTGACATTTTTTGGTGATTCTAAGCCAGCTTCTAAAATACAATAACAAGTATTTGAGAAAAAGATGCCTGCAAAGTGTCCCTCTTTAAAATGGAATCTTCTGTTCTGAGGGACATGTAGTCATGGAGGTGAAACTAACCTGGAGACTAGTCACGGAGGCTCCAAGGTTCATGGAGACATCACACAGGTCTCAGCAATAAGGAGGGCTGGTGTGTCTGGTCCTGGCTGCTGCTTGGGCTTGCCTCCCTTCCCCAATCCATGATGAGAGCAAGCATCTGGGTAACAGTGTTAATTAATTTGTATGATGACCTGTTGGAGAAACCTAGCAGATGGACTTCAGTTGATGGATCCAGTAGGTGCAAATGAAGCAGTTGGCTGAGGGAGTGTTGCAAATTACTGCGTGATGAAAGATGGGGCTGTGAGTTGGGTAGGGTAGGCCTGCATACCTGGCCTTGACAAGAGTTGGAGAAAGATCTCTGTTGCAGTTAG
Source organism: Aramus guarauna (assembly GCA_013400195.1). Taxonomy (NCBI): domain Eukaryota; kingdom Metazoa; phylum Chordata; class Aves; order Gruiformes; family Aramidae; genus Aramus; species Aramus guarauna. The sequence goes on from VXBL01006405.1 coordinate 302,256, forward strand.
CCAATATGCTGTCAATCAGACCTGTGGCCTCCATGTTTGAGAACTTCAGTATTGGCCTTATTGACAAAACTTTGTATTTACCTGGCTTAGAAATGGATGTGATGATCTACTACTGCGTCATTTTTTTCTGAATGTGGTGGTGTTCATTTGCTAGGGGATGCCTTAGTGAGGTAACCCTACTTAAGAACAGTGTGCTATCATTTTTCAGGACTTTCTTACATATGTTGAATGACTGCTGGGGAAAAAGACAACTGTATTTGAATGTTTGGGTTTTCTTTTCCTCTGAGATGATCCATTAACATGGTTTGACTAATAGAAACAACAGAGAAAAGGAATATCCTAGCAAAAGAGGAAGTAATTTTTTTAAAAAGCTATAGCTGAAGTATTTCACTGTTACATTAGACAAAAACTTGTACTTGAGTAATGTAGGTCTTGATGGACTACATTTAATCTCTCTGACTTTACCTGCCCATGAGGTTTTTTTCTCCTGCTTTTCCTTTATCTTATTCTATTGTTGTATAGTAACTATAAGGAAAAATTGTGTTTATAAGTGGTTCTCATGTCCACTGTGCTTATTTTCTGAAATGCCAAATTACAGTAGTGTTATTTTTCCAGTGGCGCTCATCATCTTTGCCTTTTACGTCGAATGATATATATTAACAAAAATAACATGAACCAGACTTCACAGACCACCTGTGCCACCACAGAAGCCCTTGAAAGTTATCTTTTTGGGAAACAGATGAGAATTTGGTTTTATCATAGAACCCTAGAATGGTTTGGGTGGGAAGGGACCTTCCAGCCCCCCCAGTGCCACCCCTGCCATGGGCAGGGACACCCTCCACTAGCCCAGGTTGCCCAAAGCCCCATCCAACCTGGCCTTGAACACTGCCAGGGAGCCAGGGGCAGCCACAGCTTCTCTGGGCACCCTGGGCCAGGGCCTCAGCACCCTCCCAGGGAAGGATTGCTGCCTCACAGCCCATCTCCATCTCCCCTCCTGCAGCTTCAGGCCATTCCCCCTCATCCTGTCCCTCCCTGCCCTTGTCACCAGCCCCTCTCCAGCTTTCCTGGACCCCCTTCAGGTACTGCTTTTGATCATGGATTTCTGTTATTTGGAGAACAGACCAATGAACTGGGAAGCCCTGAGTTGCAATTTTTAGTCTCATTGACTCTGTACCAAGATAAAATAATTATAATTTGTGTCTGCTTTCTCTTCCATCCCTATAAAATAGGATTGAGAATATTTACTACTTTGCAGCGCTGTTGCGGAAATCGAATAGTTAATGTTGCAATGCTCTATCGATACTATGATTTTTTTTTTATTGATCTTCCTTTTAATTTTCTGGTTATAAAAAAAAAAATCATGAAAGCAATGTAATTCATGCATACGTACTAATGTCCATAATTTACCTTTGCTGATAATGAAGCACGTTGCAGATGTGCTTCTTTACTACTCGCTACCGTCTTGCCTCCCTTCTTTTTTTCCCTGTCACAACACTAGCTTTAGCAAACCTGTAATTTAAACAATTTGCTGTGTCTTTGTTAATTGTACCCATACTGCTGACTGGCTGGTTTATTTAGTGTGATCTATAATAATGCAGAAGTCTGGTAGTAGGTAACACAAGACCGTACTGCATTCGAGATCGGTCTGTTATTACATAGGTGTGAATAGTTTTTAACATCTTACACCCACAGATAGAGAAATCCTTTTAATAATGTGAAGAACTCACCTTCTAAGGATATCTTGTGTGCCTTGGTTTTGTACCTGCTATATAACTGAGTACTATTTAAAATATGTTGTTACTTTTATACCTTTGGAAGGCAGGAAGGTTAGACATTTTTGTTCTGATTTTCTCTTTTAAAAATGAAATGTTAGGCACAGGCAAAAGGTAGATTCAGTAGAAATTGTCATGACCATCATAAAATATGAGGAAAAAAGTATAACCAATATTTTGGTAAAATGGGAAGGCTCATTTTGCATTCCCTTGCTTATTCGGGGAGTTTAGGTTGCACAGGGAATACAAGAGCAAGCCTTATGAATGAGGTGAGAAAAGAATTGTACGCAAGTACACTTCCCTTACCACCTTCCAAATATATACCTAGTACCACAATGGACAACCCTTCACATGCTCTGTGTTCTTTCTATTTTCATCCCTCACAGATGCCAAGTTTCAATTTTGTGTATACTACTTCTGTAATATTGGAGTCTTAAAAAGAAAAAAAATTAAAAAAAATAAAATTAGCAGAACAGCAACACATGACGATCGTGACCCTGTGTAAGATGCTATTCCATATTTTCTACCCTGTAGAAGAGAGATTCTAGATAAACAACATGAGGTGTTGTATGTGTTTAAATAAAAAAATGATAGCACCTTTAGAAAAGCCCAGAACAGAACTATTTGCATGAACATGCCTTATACTGAAAATTCTTAAGTCTACAGAATGTTAGTTGCTATAGACTTCAGAGAATTGTTGTGCACACAACAATATGGGATTCTATAGTAAAATAATTTTCTGAACCACCAAAATCAATCCTGTATGATTTTTATTTTTTACATCAGTCAATGGTATTTCGACATTGGAATGATGCAAAAGGCACCTGCTAATAATGCAGCTAACCACAAATTCAGATTAATTAAACAGTCCTATTGTTAATTATCTGGTTCTGTTCTTAGCTCACGTTTGTTAACATCTGAGAAAGGCGGCTTGCAAAAATCCTGAATCAAGGCAGAGGAGTACTTGCTTCTGTTCTGGTAATGTGGAATATAAGCCATGTCCTTATTTAAAAGCAGAAGCTACAGTTATTTCAGTGTGACTATATGAATGTTATTAGTCTACTACTGTAATTGTTCAGTTTGGTTTTTATTATTTTTAATGGGAAAGTATTTAAACATGATCAAGACTAATCATGCAAGTTTAAGTTTCTTTACAGACTAAATGGGAAGAACTGTTACACTGCATTTATTTGACAGTTTTCTACATTTAGGAATTAAAAGTGCTTAAGACTTTTTTTTTTTAACATCTGCAGAGAAAGTTTATTTTTCTTGGTGAAGCGTATTGTTACCCAGTTAATGAAGAATCCTGGTCAAGTTGCTTTTTGGAACTTTAAGTCTTGAACTTTTAACATTTGTGCTTTATTTATTAATGATCTTATTCTGAACAGGTAAACAGAAAAATAGTACATCTTTGCCTCTTTTCTGTCACTGAACAACTTAATCTTGCTGATTCTCGTTCCCCAAAAACTGAGTTTCCTGTAATACTCAAAATTTGAGCTGATGATACCAATTAATCTTTTGTGCCTCTACCTCACTGATGAGTCACTACTGTTATTTCTGTTAGCTTTCTGCAGCTTCCTTGGAAAGCTCACCTCCTTCGTTGCTGGTCCACAGCTCTTAATTTTTCTACTGTGATGTACATAGCCTCCTTGCATGTACTAAACAGATACAGCACCACCATGCTGACTTGTGTAAGAAAACGAAGTTTTTCTTTGAAGACTAAGTACCTAATGTAGCTAATTTTATAGAAAAGCATTGGGTTTAGCAGCATAGTATCAAACCAAATTTTCAGTTGAGTTTCTAGAAATTCTCTCCTGCCATGTAGTTTCATTACAGTAAGGGGAAAGCTCTGCTGCTGTTTGAGCTTCTGTGCTGAAAGGACATCTCTTCCAAGTAATGCAAAATCTACCTGCTTCCTTTGTCTTTTTGCAAGCTTCCTGATAACGTAGGGTAAGCTCATGACCCAAATGTGGGCCTGCTGTAGCTACACATTATTGAAATTTACCCCATTCTTTCCACCTTTTCCCCAAAACAACACTTTGACAACTTGTGTATTACATTAACTCTTTTGAACAAGCTTGGAGCATGAACTGTAGCTCTGATTTGTCCCTAGTTGATCTCAGTCTCATGTATGTAGTCTGGACAGTGCTTTGGGAAGCAATATTGTGATTGCTATTAAAAAAAACCCAAACAACTAAATTTGTGCTAAACAGTCCTGTGTCACAGAGGTTATCGTGTGTGTATGTTGAAAGGTGAACTTAGTATGTAAGAGATTCTTGTTGTGGCCATTAACTCTAGCCCTAGCATGTTTCAGTCTTATGCACTTTAATCTGACATCTCCAATGTCAAATCCAAGTGATGTGCAACAATAAAGTTTTAGTACAGCAGATAGTTCAGAAAAGACTTGATAGAAGTTTACTGGGAGAGGATTAAGGTGACACTGTGGGGAATGGAAGTAGAGAATTCAGTTGTGAGGATGGCTGATGAGGTAACACTTATGGGATGGATGGGGCTCAGATTAGGTGGAATTTGGAAGGAACTGGAAGAGGTTGGGAGGAGATGGAGAAAGCTGGCCTGAGGGGCACTGGGAACAAGATACACCATCTCAACCCTTCTTTCTGTTACCTTGAGGTGACAAGATCACGGGGGCCTCATTTTTCTTACCGGGGTCTCTGCCTTACTGTATGCCTTTTCCCATGTATATTGTGGTATAAGAGAGAGTGAACCTTCTCTGCACATATGCTTTCTAATGGGATCCACATTTCCTTACTTCCCTAGCTCCTCTGCTGTATGGTAAGACCCAGAATCTTAGCTAGCCTTGAAGGTAATGCAAATGTAAACTACTGAGCACTGGGAAATTAAGAAGCAGCTGTGAAGATGGTACAGGTTGGCAACAGGCAGGCTTAGTGGGCTAGGACTGCAATTAAGGAATACTTAGCCAAAACACGCAGGGAGATTGATGGAGTCCTTTGTGGCCACCCCCAGGATATTGCGGGCTGTATCTGGGGTGTCCATCCTCCGGGGAAGGTGGGTCATGCAAGCTTTTTTTTTTTTTTTTTTTTTTTTTTTTTTTTTTTTTTTTCTGAGACACTGTCATTGGTGCCTTTCCTTATCACAAAGTGTATAACCAGGATGCAGGCACCCTAGCACCACATGTTGAGCAGATGACTGCCCTTATGATAAGATACTGGATCATTTGACCCTGTAACTATCCAGTCCCTCAACCAAATGTGTGTCAGTCAAGTGATCAGAGAACTTGCAGTGCAGTGTGCTGGCACATGTGCTTCTAGCCGTGTGACAAGGAGGACTTAATAGGAGGAGAGGTGGGCTGAGGCAGACTTAATTTTTTGTATGCTGTAGTTTGGGCATCTAAAGAACGCTTCACGGTCAGGAGAGTGTGCAGCCCTACCAAGCTGCTGCCTGTGAAGAGACTGGACAGTCTGCCAGTCCGCTGTACAGAAGTACTGGACTGTGTTAAGACAGTAAGGTTCAGTTGTCTAAAATGCTAATGGCTTAAAAGAAGTACCATCTGGAAATAGTGAGTAGGGGCATTGGATGTGTGTAAGATGCAAGAGGTGTATGACAGAAGAGTCCACCAACTTTTGCAGATGTGCCTTTGTGCACATGGCCAGAACTCTTCTAGCCTTGACAGAGCCAAACCGATACTCAGCCCAGCTCATGTCAGAGCAAGGGATCCAGACAGTGAAAGGGACCCTTTCTCTGCCTAAGTCCCTCTCAGGGCTTGATCAGGTAAGTAGTCACAAGACACATAATGACATACGGCTCCTTCAAAATGAAATGTAGCTACTCTTTATTTTAAAAGATGTACTTTGCACAACTCAGCTTTGGTAATATAGCCTAGTAATTGACAGTCTTAGACATGAATTGGGGGATCTAGTTTCAGTTCCCTCCATTGTCTTCTGGGATTAAGCTGTCGATTTCCATCTCCTAAGAGAATGGCATCTGGGGGGAACTTCCTGTGTCACACATCTAAAGCCTCGACCTAAACCTAGGTTTGGGGAGAGCGGGAGGTTTGGCGCTTTATCATGATTACCTTCTGATGGTCCTGAAAGGGTAGTTCAGAATAGCACTGCTCCAATGGTCAAGTTTTCATTTCCAGCCTTATAATTCCTGGTTAGATGATGGTTCTTCCTTCCTTCCCCCTGCAGCTTCTCTCTATTCTCTGCCTAAGGTATTCCTCCTCTGTGTTGTTTATGGAGAAGGCTGAGTCCCCTATCAGCCTTCTGATTGTTAGATTTAAATTATCAGTCTATTTTTTTTATTTTTCTTGCATGATAGCTTGTCTGTTACCTGATCATAATACTTTCTTTGTTTGTGTTGAATTAATCTTCTGATAATACCAGTGGCCACATTACACACTCCTGAACAGTACTTAGTGCTTCTGGAAAGACTGCTCTTGATGCTTTCTACTGTTGCATTTTTCTTGTTCCCAGTTGTCTTGCATTTGGAACACTATAGTGATCAACCAGTATACTCTTTCTTCTCAGTTTATAACTGATGAAATCTCAGCTAAAAAGTCCCAAGGACCTAATCGCTAAATGGATGCACTTGCATGTTACAGTACTGAATTTCATTCATGTACCATTATTCCAGATTTACAGATTTTTCTGTGCTATCCCAGTTACCTTCTTGATGATGCTTATTTAATCATGACTCATATATGTATAATTCATATGCTCCTTCGTTTTTTTGTACCAATTTTCTTCCAAAGAAATTTTGTTAAAAGACAAAACCGGTAACTCTCCTCCAGCCTCGTGAACTACTTCCAACACCACCAATAGCAACTTCCATTTATTCAGGTCCCTCTACTAATCCTTGCTAATCTTACTGACTAGGAGCAATCATTTCACACACAGAACTTTACTGAATGTTATTCCAAAGTCTGCACAGATAAGATGTGCCATATTTCTTATTTCTAGAAATCAGTTTGCAAAGGCATTGTCTGCCTTTTACTATGACCATGCTGTATTTGATCCTCTTTTTTTTTTATTTACATAGCTTACCATTCATTAAGTGCCCTAATTTATATGATGGGCCACTCTGGGAAGGGCACTCTCCTCCCCTTCTGTTGAGCCTTGTATATACTTTGCAGAAGAGAATCCTAGAGTCAGAGCGGTAAGGAAGGCACCAAAATGTTCAAAACTTCCTGTCTTTGCCTGGAAAGAGGGATGTCTTTGAATCCATGTGTGTTGAGGGAGGTAGTTTAAATTTAAGAAACATACCATGGATTTGTATTTGTTCTCTCACTGCTTTGTTCTGCTTTCTGCTGTTTTGTCTTTTGCCAACATCTCTAGGCTGTTCTTTTCACCAGTTTCTCCATCACTTTGCCAACAAAAATACATTTTGTATATATAACCGTGAAAAGCATTACATATGTATGGAACTAAGAGATCTGCAAGAAATGTTATTTGGAATATCATGACATCTTTGAAGAATTAGGCTAAAGAGTAAGAGCCTTCAACTGTCTAGAGAAACACACATGCGTACACATAGTGAATGTATATGTTTGTGGAATAAGTTCTGCTGGATTTCCTAAAGTGTTCTAGCTCCAGCAGTTGTACCAAATGTTGGTAAGGATGAAAGCTATTGGACTTAAGTTTCTGAAGCTAAGGAAACAAAGATGGAATTTGAATAAGGTCAGCACTGGTAAGGCCACTTCTGGAGTACTGTGTCCAGTTCTGGGCTCCCCAGTACGGGAGAGAGACAGAGCTAGTGGACAGTCCAGTGAGAGGCCATGAAGATGATGATGGACTGGAACATCTCTCCTGTGAGGAAAGGCTGGGAGAGCTGGGATGGATCAGCCTGGAGTAGAGAAAGCTCAGGGGGAATCTCATCACTGTGTATAAATACCTGAAAGGAGGGTGCAAAAAAATGGAGCCAGGCTCTTTCAAGTGCCTGTCACTGACAGGACAAGAAGTCCATCTAAATATTTTATATTCAGGGACACACAGGAGGAGAACATTGACATTGAAAATTGTGGTATTTTACAACTTTATTTGCAGTAACTTCATCTCTGAAAAGGATTCTACTGGTTTTGGTTGGGATAGAGTTAATTTTCTTCATAGTAGCTTGGCTGGGGCTATATTTTGAAGCAGTGTTGATACCACAGGGATGTGTTACTGTTGAGCAGTGCTTGCACAAGTCAAGGGCTTTTCTGCTCCTCACACCACCCCACCAGTGAGTAGGCTGGGAACTCCAACAAGGAGTTGGGAGGGGACACAGCTGGGACAGCTGACCCCACTGACCAAAGGGATATTCCGTATCGTATGACGCCATGCTCAGCTTATAATGCTGGGGGAGAAGGAGGAAGAGGGGGATGTTTGGAGTGATGGCGTTTCTCTTAAGTCACTGTTCCATGTGATGGAGCTCTGCTTTCCTGGAGATGGCGGAGCACCTGCCTGCCATGAGAAGGGGTGAATGAATTCCTTGTTTTGCTTTGCTTGCGCACGTGGCTTTTGCTTTACCTATTAAACTGTCTTTATCTCAGCCCACGAGTTCTCTCACTTTTACTCTTCTGATTCTCTCCCCCATCCCACTGTGGGGAGTGGGCGAGCAGCTGCGTGGGGCTGAGCTGCCGACTGGGGTTAAACCACGACAAGGATGTAAGCTGCTGGTGTAACTGCAAACTTTAGAGGGCCAGCATCTTCCAGGAAGTTGTAAAGAACTGTTTGGATTGATGAAAGGACCATATTGTAAAGCCCTTGATAAAAACAAAACATTAATAAATTGACTTCTAAAAAGTGGTTATATTTTTGTCATATAATGTACCACAACAATGTACATCATGTCAATACTGTCAGTTATGTATATCTCATTTGTGAGGTTTGAATTACAAAATAATGTAAGCTTTTTCCTGTGACTGTCATTCTTCTTATTCTGTTTTATCCAGTTGTCTTTGTTGTTATTTTTCTGCCCAAGTTTTCTCAATAATATATTAATTCCTGTATAGTAAAGCAAATCCTGTATTTTAAATCCTTACTTTTAATAAGAATGGTAGAATATTATGGAGATAGCACTGCACACAGTTTAAAACATTTTTATTAACCTGAAGGGAAAGCAAATGTCCTAATAGTCCTAATAAGGAGAGAAATACAGCAGTTAACTATGTAATAGTTACTTCAGCCTGTAAAACTAAACAAGAGAAACCTGTATGCACGTTTGGAAAGGTCTGTTGCAATCTTTTAAAGTTAATCCAATTCTCAATTATGTGCTGTAGGAGATGAATATGATGTATGTGCCATTTGTCTGGATGAATATGAGGATGGAGACAAGCTCAGAATCCTTCCATGTTCTCATGGTAAGCACCTGTGTGTTAATGTCTAAAACACCATGTCTGTAAATCACAGTGAATATTGTTGTTTTATAAAATGTATTTTTTGCTAATATGCAGGAGTGCACATACAAATTGGGAAAAGAGCAAACTTTTTTCCTCTTCTTAAAAGCAAAAAGAGCTAGCATTCCCACTTTGCATTTTTTTTTTTTTACAGCCTTACATGCACAGTGAGCACAGCAGATGACAGACTGAGCTTTGCAGATCTTCATTCATAAAAAATAATTTCAAAATGGGCTGATGAGCAAGGAGCTGTCAGAGGAGAAAACAGATCCATAGAATCCGTCCCAGCTAGGGACTGCAAAGTTAACTAATCCTGATTGCCAATATCAAAGATTGCTGGCAAATAAAAATAATAAAAAAAACCCAAACAACACACCACTGTCAGTTCTCAACATGCTACTAACGTGCTTGAACAGATACCAAACACAACATGCTTGCCCACGTAAATACCTCGCTTTTTGCCAGATAGAAGTCTCTGTTGATAAATAGAGCTAAGTTTTTAATACCATAAGAAAGACACTTGCAAACACTTTTTTTTTTAAACAAGGCCAGTATAGTTGCAGTTCCAAATGTAGACCTAATTTAAAATCTGCAAAATCATGTGGTAATTTTATCAATAACAAGGTGCTTTGATACAATCTTGGTGGAGGTTAGAGGTGTTACGAGGATAACTATGGTGGGGCACATCAGCTGCAAGGCAGCTGTAATTCCTCAAGAAGCTTTTAAACTTTATTGTCAAATGTGGCCCATTGCAGGACTGCTCTCAGATTCATTCATCAGAGGAAATAAGTTTTTATTACATACATCCATGTGGCTGAGATCCTAATCTATTAGAAGTTTTGTACATAAGGATAGACAGTCTACGTGCTAACAAACTTCTAACTAAAATTGTCTGTATGAGTTAAATTCTAAAATTCTCCTGTGCTACTAACCATAAATACAATTTAGCAGGTTTCCTTGTCCTTTTTACATAGATAATGATGTACTTGTGTTTTGTTTTCTAACAGCGTATCACTGCAAGTGTGTGGACCCGTGGCTGACAAAAACAAAAAAAACATGTCCTGTATGTAAGCAGAAAGTGGTCCCTTCTCAGGGGGACTCTGACTCTGAAACAGACAGTAGTCAAGAAGAGAATGAAGTATCTGAAAATACGCCTTTGCTTAGACCGTTAGCCTCAGTTAGTACTCAGTCATTCGGGGCTTTGTCAGAATCTCATTCCCATCAGAACATGACTGAGTCCTCAGAATATGAGGAAGATGACAATGACAATATTGATAGCAGTGATGCAGAAAATGGAATGAACGAAGAAAGCGTAGTGGTTCAGCTACAGCCCAATGATGAAAGGGAGTACAGAGTGGCAAATACTGTCTGAGACTACTAACTATGAATAGTGTATGAACAAAAGGGTTCTTAAGACTATACTTTACAAACCTTTATGTAGGGAATATATTTTAATCTGTAATCCATTCAGTTTCTTCAGTAGGAGCAGCAGTTCATGTAGTATTCTATGGTTAAATTGTTACAGATAGATTTATTTTTGATTCAGGTATTCAGTCACACATTCTGTCTTCTCAAAAGGAACAGTTTAACTGGACTTCACAACGCTAATGAATAATGTTAATAGTTTATATCAATAGAAATATCACACAGATTCTAAATGTATCTTGTTGAAATGGGATTTATCTGGAAGTAAATTTTTTTTTTTAATTTTGTAGCTACAACTGGGTCATACTGATAGCAATATTTATTACATGTATGGTATGTGTTACCCTTAAGCCCAACAGAAAATGTATTTGCATGTTTGTATAGAGTTTTCCTAAAAAATGTCACCACTACTGAAAGAAAAATGTAGAACAGATCAATATTCTATATGCTGGTGTATCAAAACAAAGCAGAAGAAATTCCACTTTTATCTCAAAGCAGCTATTCCAAATAATCCTTTGGAATTTGCCATAGTAGCCGAGTTTAAGCAGTTTCCATTGAGCAATTCCTAGGATAAGGAAACTTAGACTATATGTTTAGTTTGAGTAGTTGACAAGGTAAGATCTGATCCACCATGAAGGCATCAATTATCCCTACTTGCTACTACATGTAGTCTGGTTTCCAGTGATAACATGGGAGTTGGGGGGTGACCAAAACAGAGGTTTTGTTCCACGTAGAAAAATAATTTAGGTGAGTATTCTATTGATCCTCAACTCATATACCTCTTACTAAAGAGCATCTTATGCTGCATTAGTCTGCTAAACTATGTATATAGAAAAATTGTTCTTTTCAAATACCTGATTCGAAAACAAGTGCTTATAACTGTTTAACAGAACACAGTACTTACCAGTGTATCATGAAAAAAGTAAATGATATATATAATACCTCTGTAACTATGTAGAAAGTAAAAACATACATGTAATCAAAATCCAGAGATTTTTTTATATGGCCTTGAATAAGGAAAGCTTGAAAGAATGTTAATAAACATGTTTTCCACTTTACGTATCAAATGGAATTTATTGAACTTACATTCATTGTGTACTCTTCTACGTTTATTACTAAGGTTCCAGAACATGGAACTGTTAATGATCCCTTCGTAAACATTAACCTATGTTGTGCTGTGCATTCTGGTACAAAGTGCTGTACTGACTGATGCTGTATGGAGGAGGACTAAGTTACATAAAAACCTTCATTTTTGTTCACCTTTCGTTTGAGAAGTCTGAATTGGTCTGGGTCTGTACATGTAATTTGTGGGGGGGAGAGGGAAGGAAGACCAGAGTGCTATTAATATTCCTGCCCACTGTGCCAGCGCCTTTAGAGCTGCAGCCTGTGAGTGAGCCTGCGTTCTGCAAGTTGGGCAATGCCAAATCCTGGGCTGAGGCGATTACAGGTGAGGCATTTCATTTCTTACTTCTGATGTAATACACAGTGCAGCTGCACCCTCCTTCAACCTGGCAATGGAAGTCAATCCTCTGGGACTGGCTAAGGGCACAGAAAGTTTATTTTTCAGAATGTGGCATGGTAAAAGGATAATAATGAAAGAATGATTCATCTTCAAACCAGCAATCCATGGAGTTAATGACAAACAATGGAGTATTTTATTTTCACCATGTAAAATTCCATTTCAACTTGCAAATGTGAAAACTGATTTCTGAAAACTTACTAAGCTGAAAGATGTTTCCTAAAGTAGGTTCCTGCTGCTCGTATGTTACGAGTGCATGTGTTTATTCATAATTGTATTTCAGGCACCCCAAAACCTGAAGAGAGCCAGAACCACAAACCGAAGTAAACTTTATAATGTATGCTATATTTAACTCTGGTTGTAGTATTTGCTGCAGTGACAAGAAGTAAAATTACACTCTTTTTATCAGTTTCTCACCTGCTATTCTCCATGCCATACAGACAAAATGCATGCAGCAAAGGATACTCTGTTTCCATCCCAAATACACTACATTTTTTTTTCCTGTACCATTTTCTAAATTCCCTAATGGTTTTAATGTAAATTTTATTTCAGCAGGCCTTGGTAGTCAACACTGTAGTGATGTTCCCCTGCCCCATCTCCCTTGTGCCACAGATACAGTTTACTTGTCAGTTGCCATTGCCAGCAAAAATGAAAATTAAAGAAGGATTAGCACTTTATTATTAGAAATACTTCAGAAGGATAAGTATCTCTTAGCATTCCTAAGTAGAACTTGCATATTTCATTAAAATGTGCCGGATAAATCTTCTGACTCAAAAGGTATGGTCTCTGTAAAGCTACAGGAAAAGATAAATATGGATTTTTCTTTGGGCTGTGACCTACTACATTATCCATATGAAGCAGCACTGTTTCCTCCCCATGTGCCATGAATGGTTGTTTGCTTATGTGAAGTCTGATCTATCTTCAGTCTCTTGCTGTCTGAGAATAGGATGTTGGTGCTGTAAAGGTGTTCGTACCTCATTGCCTACTTGAAAAAAAAATTCTAGTGCCTGCAGTTAAAAGCATTTCATGGGACCTCTGAAGCATGTCATCTCTCCACATAGAACAGCACAGGTATCAGTGGCAGCTATCACAAAATGTTATTTGTATGACCAGTATAAATAGCTCCTGACAAAACAAGCTTGCACTAAGCCTTTCCTTGCATAATGAGAACAAACTACTTGGAAAAGGAGCCAAAAGAGGATAGGAGTTAAAAGTTGCCCTCAAAGGGGAAGGTAAGCTTTCATTTGTTCAGGAGGGTGGCAAGAATCCAGTAAAAAGGGACAGGAAGAAGTGATGGGTCTGACAAGTGTTTGAGAGGTCAGTAATCAAGGAATGGAGAAGACTTAAATACAAAACAAACAACTCTCCTCACCCCCCCCACCCCCTTGACAGCACAATGGTGGGAGAGTGCCAGGGCCAGTGTTTGAACAAACAGTAATAATGGGTACCTACATGCAAAATAATACCATGAATATTAAAAATCAGATGTCTAAAAATGCAATGCCATCAGCAGTTCAGAACAGTTAGATGTTTCTACCAAATTCTAACAGTATTCTAAATAATACATTCATTGTAAAAGTAACCCTCTGAAAGTCTAAGTAATAATGGGTGGTATAATTAAAATCTGTGAATTATTATGGTGCGGAAAATAAGCATGCTGACAATTAACTTAATAAGTGTACTTCAGAGAAAGTATGAGACTGATTAGAGTGGCCTGGCAGTGAGCATTAAAAACTTGTAAAGCCCTGATACTCTGCACATAAATGCAGCCCTCATCATCTTCCAGTGTGTGTCAAGCAATCGAGAGGCATAAATAATTGGGGATAGAAGTAAACCTTCAGAAAGTGAAGCAATTCAGTCAATAGTGAATTCTCTTCCTGAGTCTTAAGAGACTGAACAACTTGAGAATTGCCTATAAAAAAAAACACACCACCCTTTGAAACAATTCTGCCTCTTCTCTGTATTGTTCTTAGTTTGCACATCTTTCCTACTCCTTTCTCCTCATCTGTTTTGTAAAACACTAAGTTCTGTTCTTTTACCCAAGCCTTGAATAAGAACATACGCTACAGAAGAGAGAAGGGGGGGGGTTCAGCCTCATCAACTCTGTGGCCACTGAAGTGTTTGGACCAGTACTGATGACGTAACGTGGGCAGCAGCTGGAACCCTAAGTGCAAGAGTAGGACAAGAGGTGCGTGGTACCACACAGGACTTCAATTCAGCACATAAACTTGGTTACCCACGCAGAATTACTTTGTAAAGTCTGAGACACAGTGAAACGCTTTATCTCTTCTAACTTTTTGCAAGGAAAAAAATATGCAAATTTCTGACCTAGTCACAATTTTAGTGTTCAAACCTTTAGCATAGGAAAATAACCTGTTGCATTTAAATTTTCTATTAATCTGGAACTGACAGCTAAATGTAAAATTTGTTGAGTCCAGCTTATTCAAGGAAGATAGTTTAGGTAGACCCTAGCACATTAGGTGCACGGACACCATTCTGCTGTGGAAATTCAACAACAAATGGATTTGAAAAAGCGATCTGTGCAACAACTAATTCTTACCAAGTACTTCTTACCAAAAGTATACAGGTGCCATACATCAACCCCTGCAGACACCTGCTCAGGAGAGGGGAATTGATTGGAAAGGAACAGTGTCAATAAAGAAATGGGATGAAAAGTACTTTGTGTGCACTGCTAACCACTGTTCCTGCCTCTGAGCTGCCATTACAGTGAAGTCCAGCTATGGCCTTATTACGGAAACACTTCGGCGATGGACACCACACCCCCAGCCAGGGGAAAAAAAATCCTGCAGTCAGGTTGTGAGTGCAATTTTTGAATTGGATTTAGACAAAGTTTCAGTACAGAGCAAAACACAGATTCACATGCTAACAATTATAGGGAAGTGAGAGGCTTGCATCCTCTGTACTATTCACTACAAAATGTAAACTTGCTTAGAGCTATGGGCTTGCTCGGGGCTGCTCTAACTTCAGCACTAAGTAGATTCAAGTTTAGACAGTAAGCAACTCCAGTAGTCAAAAGATAAAACACTTTGTATGTAAAGGTTTGTTAGATGGGGAGCTAGTGACAAGCAAAGGAGCAGATGCAACACCTACCCTGAAGGTATAGGGGAAACCGGGGAGAAGAAAGGCATTTTAATGGCAATGCACGAGCAGCACACATCCAGCAGCAAGAGGACTGAGAAAAGCAGAGCCTTCGCTAAAGATTAACCTTCTATGCTTTGGGCTTTTCTTTCCCCACCCCTCCCAGCTCCCATTGTTCACTACCACAGCTCCCCAGTGCCATTTAACAAGCACCAACAGGGCCTGTGGTTTCACTTTGAAGCTGTATCATCATACTATAGCTGTCTGACAAAACTTACAACTGCACTTGTATCTAGTGTTGGTCTAGTCAGCCATGCAATGATGAAGGACCACGGAAGACTCCTGTGGGGGGAAAAAAAAAATTACCAACAGCCTGATTTTGTTTGGTTGGAATAAATTTATTTCATCTGTCTGTAAACAAGGTGTTTTTAATAGTTATGGCATTTTTTGAAATGCATATTAAATCAGATGAGTTAGACTGTATCCCAGATGTAACAAAGTGCAGGGAAAGAAATGGACAAATCAGCAACAAGAATTTGTTTAAATCTGTACATTATCCACAAGGCCCAACAATAGAAGCAAATACTAGAATGTCCCTAAAGTAGTGCCATTCGAAAGAAACCCTCGTAGTCAGTTAAAATCCATCTCACAATAGCAACAGTTCATTTTTTTTTTTTTAAACAATAGTATGGCACAGAATACATATTAAAAAATTCATCACAAGACAGCCAAGTCAGTTATTCCAACCAATACCATCTCCCATTTATTCTTTTGTATACAGAGTTCTGCAGTTCTCTTTAAATGGACATACAAGTTAGTACCGTGCCTGAACTGAGAGTTTGGTTACAGACATTTCAGATGACTAGTGCACAAGGCAGTTCACTCCATGATTTCTGCAGCAAGGGCGTGACAGGCCTAATGAAGATTTTTTTTTTTTTTTAATTTGAAATGGCATAATTTTGACAGTTTAGCTTTCGAACTACCGACCTTCATCCAAACAGTGGCTTCAGAGCAGCAAAACTCTTTACCAGTAAGTGATCTGGCAGAAAGACTGGAGTCAGTCAGAGCTCCCAGTATAGCTGAAGGTGGCAGTTTTCCACAATGACATTGCAGTTTCATATTAAAAAACCAAAACAACAACAACAAAAAACCCCCACGACCCCCAAGCTGCAAATTAAAATTGGTCCTATGAACAACTGAAACCAGACACACTCCAGATGGTTATATTGGGATATCTAATGTCCATAATGGCAGCCTTTTACAATTCAACTACAGAACAG
>VXBL01006405.1:323755-358169 GCA_013400195.1 Aramus guarauna
TGCGGCGCAGCCGGCCGCCGCCTCGCCCCACCCCGGGCCGCCGCCCCGAGCCTCGGCGCGGCTGTCGACGGTGCCGCCTGTCCGGGCGCTGCTGCCCGCCGAGCCCTGATGCCTCTGCCTGCTCTGCCCGGAGCGCCGAGAGCGGCCGGGCTGGGGGTGAGTACCGGCTGCGGTGCCGCCTGCGTGCTGTGCCACCTTCCCCCGGTCCTGGGCTGGGGAAACTCGAACGATGCTCTTACATCCAAGAAATTGCGCTGTTCTCCGCTCCTGGGAGCGCGGTCGTTGCTTGGGTAACCCCCTGTTACTGTTCAAGATTGTTCATGCGGATTCATAGTTTTAGTTTGCTGGAGCAGAGCAGAGCCTTCTCCTGAAAATGCCTGGGAGGGCCTGCTCCGCTCCCCCGAGTCTGCCTCTTGGGAAGCAATGTTAGCTCAGCTGGCTGTGTTTATGGGTTTGGGGTTTTTTACGTGTTTCATGTCTTCTTTTGCATAACTCTGCAGCTGTGAGTGTCCTTCAGGAAAGCACGGTTGGTGACACTGCTGGTAGTTGGCCATACTCTGCTGCCCTGCTTGCCTCGGTGACCCGAACCAATGCCCCTTCAATTTAGTAAGACAATTTCTGTATCAAATAGCTGCTCTTGTATTGAGCTGGTGGACTCCCCATCTTACACACTAGCATCTGTTATGTTTTATTTATGCACAGTTTTGTACGTGGTGATTTCAGGTTTTATTCTTCCAGGTTCCACCGAGTTTCTGTTAAAATAATTTAGTTTCCTTGTTCCTTTAATAAGAGGTCTAGGTCTTCTGATACCAGTATTTTGCTGCATTGATATTTGGCCCTGGGCAGGATCACTGCTCGGAGGACTGTCCTACTACAAGTTGCAGGCATGTTGCCATGTTTTAGGGCAATGGCTCGGTCTTGCTTAACATTGAATTTTGGGGGTAGGGATGTGTGTCACCTTCCATTTGAGCGGGGTGGTTTTGCCTTACTTGGTATCTGTTGTGATCCTCTGGGGAATGGAGACAGGTGGGATGTGAAGTGGCTGTCCATGTCATTAACTTTGAAGCTTTAATTCAAGAAGCTAGATCTTACACCTGAATAGGCCAAGGCATAGTGTACAATCACTGAATCTGCCTTTTCTTGAGGTTACATCCCCCAGGAAGAATATTCACCAAGTATTTATAATGAATATCCCTACAGTATACTTCAGGGTATTCTTGGTCCTTTTAAAACCTAGTTCAGTTGTCACAGGATTGACTGTTGTTTAGATACTAACAGAGATTGCTTAGATTACTAGATACTTACAAAAGAGCTTATTTGCATCTTTTAGCTTAATTCCATAAGTATTTTCTCTATTTTATTTTCACAGTGCCTTTCCCCCTCTGAATTTGGACAGCACCAGAACTTTGCTTTATCCTTTTCCTGCCATCCATGTATACCAAAAACGTCCTCGTGTCATTGTCTCTACCAATGAGTTACAGGCTTTAAATTTGCTTTGGGCTTTATAAATAGAAAAAACTTTTTGTGAAGTTTGGATTGCCTTCTTCATCCTCTTTCCACAGATTCCTTCCATGTGAAGGAGAAAAAGTTCTCTTCTGCCTGAAGCTCCTGTTGAGGGGCGCTTCTCTTTTTTAATGCTGTTCTCTGGGAGGTCCCAGTTTAACACTATTACTTGCACAGAATGGAATGCATCCGTCTTAAATGAACAGGAGACTCATGGGTTCGTTAGTTTTAGAGTTCAACCAAAATGTGTTTGTTTTTTGTCTATACTAGTTTGTTTTTGCAAGCTGCCATACAGATTTCTAATTGTTTCACTTTAATAAGTGGATTTAATAAATAGAGACGCAGACATCACCCTGACCGCAGAGGCAGGCCTTGGGAATTTCTGAGCTGCCTGTCCTCTGATGAATGAGAAGTGGGCTTCACGTGGACGGCACAAACAAGGAGGTACCTCACGCAAGAACCTGTGGGTTTCCAGGGCTTTAGCCAAAGGCTGTGCCGCCTCTTGCCTGGCGGTATCTCACCTTCTTGCTTGCACCCGTCCGTGCATTTGTTCGTTCTTTCTGCCTGAGGACCGAGCGTGCATTTCTGAGCCCTCGCGACCTAATGTCCAGCCCTGTTTTGTGGGAGGTAGAGACCCAACAGTCACTGCCAGCTAGGATCGGGAGTCTGGGGGCAAATGCTGCTACTTCAGCAGCTGCCAAACTGGTGCGCGAGGCACTATGTAGCAGTCCCTGGGATTCAAGAGCCTTGCCAGTTTAATGTGTGATGGGTTCAGTGCTTCACCTCTTTGATGCACCAGTCGTTTCACTTGGGTGTCACAGAATGCAGAGTGGCTTTGAGAGTATTACCACTGCTTTTGGAGAATTTCACCTTTTTTTAATAGCTGCATAAACCAGGTGATCGGTAGTGTGAGTGCTATTTTGCTGAGCAGATTGTGCCAGCAATACAGGGAACACAGTTGTCTGCTTTTAATGATTTAAATTGGAAATAACTGCATGGAAGTCTGGGATCTCCTGAGTGTAAATGGAGGGGTGAAAGTAGAGGATTTGCCACCTGCTTGGTAGCTCGGCTTTTAGTCATGTTATTTGTGAAGTACCTCTAGTAATATAGTTAGAAAGCGAAGTCTAAATTGGGTTACCGTTATTTAATGTTACGAAACTACCAGGTAGCTTGTATAATTTGCAGATTCAGCAGTCACTGGTGCTTTTTCTAAAATTCATAATCCTTTAATTCTATTTTCGTTATTAGTTGACTCATTTGGTTGTGTTCTATGTTATACAATCGTTACGATGCTATTTGTATAGACACTACTGCAACAGCACCTTTGAGACTGTTTAAGAAAATAAGGATATGCTCTGTATGTTGAAGATTGTAAGAGAAAGGAGTTTCAGTTTTATTTTTTGTTATGAGTCTTAATTGGAATCTGAGACATTTGCTAAATGAAGGGTTTATATATAAACAAAAATACTGTTGTTAAAATTGATAGATGTAGTGGGTCATTTTAACTTCAGTACCTGGACTGACATATGAAATGGAGCTGTCTGAACATAAGCCTTACGTGTACAATAAACAGTTGCTAAATCCTAAGCAGCTTGTAACAATTATTAGTCTTTTTCCTTTGGTTCAGAACTTTGTCTAAAATTTATGTTGGATCACATCTAAGAAAAATAGTAATTTGAAAGAATTTCAAAGTACCAACTGCGCTTAGCCAGAGTGTACTATTTATAGCTTTGTGAGAAACTTGACTGCTTTTATATTAATACCATAAAAGTTGAAATTGGCAAAAAACTTGAAGGAGGGCATATATTTTGTTAGTAAAATAACTTGCAGTTTTCTGTCAGGCTTTGTAACTACCAGAGCTGCTGCTGTGCTCAAAATGTTTGGACAGCCAAAGGTAAGACTTCTTATGATGCCCCAGGTTCTTCCTGGTTTTCATCAAACTGGCCCATTTGGAGTGACTTTAACAGCATTTATGTGTCGGCAGGAAGGGCAAGTGACCATCAGCAGAATGCAGCTGGACTTCTTTGTGAAAATTAAACTTTACAGAGCCAAAGCGCACTCGATGCATCATTCGTCTCCGGCGTTAGCGCCGTTCCCGTCGGTTTGCGGTGCTGCTCTGGTGACTTCTTCTCCAGACCATATTGGATTTCCTGTGGCAGTCTTTCTCTTTACCACAAGTGCTTTCGGAAGTGCAGAGGGTAAAACCGATGTAGAAGTGTTATAAGTTAGCAGATTCACTTCTGCTGATTAAAAGCCAAGAAGCAAGGAGCAGTCTGTCTCGTAGCCTCGTGGTGACGACGAGAAAATGGGGTTTGCAGGGTCTTTCCACAGCTACTTAAGTGACTTGGCTGAAAAATGAGGAAGCCACCAAAGGTTGAGATGAGTGTTAGCTAGAAATAAATTGTGAAAATGACATATTAATAAGCTGAAAACTTGAAGCTAGGTTTAACAAATATGGTGATAGAAAATGCAACAATCATGAAATTCAGACCACAACGCGAAGCTTCATTGCATAGCCCCACCTGTGCATGGAAAGGGTCCTGCCTAGTGCTAGCGTAGCTGTGGTTGTGCTATGAAGAGCCCTGTACAACAGCACTCAAAACTGTCCAGAAAGTTCTGGAAAAAAAGATTTTTTTCTGCTGTATCTTACATTGTTTGGAAAGGTGGTTTAAATCCATGTGTGGATGAGTTTCATCTCCATAGAGGAGGTTTGCCTGGTATGGTTTTACCACTATACGTAGCTCAGCAAAACCTTTGTCTTTCTAAGGATTAAATAGGTAAGCAGTTAAGAAGAATTTTCCTTCCTTATGCTTTATTTAACCATCAAATTCAAACATAACAAACCTAAAATGTAACTTTTAAAATCAGATGCAACCTTAGGAGTATTACTATGTGAGATGATAAAGGCATGAGATTGCTTCTATTTCAGTGGCTTCTGGAAATGCTTTACATTGGAGGAAGGGCAGTTCTTTGTGGATATGATTTATAGACTGGCCAAAGCACTAAAAAAGATGTCTGAAATCATGGAGCTTTGCTCTGCTTTTGGATTTTTAAGGTAAGTTCTTGATCTCACCAGTGGCCAACAAAAAATAAACCTTAATCCTAGAAATTAATGTGTATTGTATATAAATTCTTACTTGGACAGATGTCTCTGGTTCATAAGGGTGTCTTGGTGAGAGTCCCTGTACAAGTCAGATGTGCAGAATTAAGCCTATATGACCCAGCTTTCTGTGTATTCAGATTTATAAAACAGGCTCCTCATGTATTTAGATCCTGCAATATTTTGTTTTGCTTTAAAAAAAGCAAACAGAACCCAAATAGGCAGCCGTCTGTTAACTTTTCAATTATGAAACAAGGGTATGTACTGTGAAATTCAGTAAGTTTATAGATAGCTTGACACAGAGGAGGGAAGGTGGTAGCTTCTTCAATCTAAGCTTTTATGATTTTATTTTATCCAAGCTCAGTGGTGACTCATCACATGCCTTTGTTAACTGATTATTTCAGTGGGTGAAAGGTTGCATAGAAGTTAATCTGAGAAGCGAAAACTAAGGCTGAGAAGTGCGGTAAGGGAGTTGGAGAAGCACGAAGTTAGAGGCAGAGAAAGCGGAAAGGTAGAGAACAGAGCAGAGCAAGTATGGGCTCTCAACAGTCATTTTTTATGGATATTTGTGCAGTGTGGTTAAATGAGACCAGCTAACAGTCTTACTACTGCGTGAAGTCTATACCTCTGATCTCTGTACAAACATCACTGACTGCACTGAGAAATTATGTTAGATGAAAAAGAACAGCATTTAACTTTTCCCAGGCTTCATCTGTGGGTTTGGTTTTTTTCCTTCCCTCTGTTGAAGTTGACTGGTATTATAATTTTACCTTTTTAATAGCTGATCTGCATTTTTGCACCGTGCTAGCATACATTAAGAACCCCCCCCAACTTTTCCTGATGTTGTATTGCATCGAGGGCACACTGCAGTAACAGCAGGACTCTTCTGCCGAATGTGACCGCAAGGTCAGCAGCATCGTCCTGGCAGCATGTCATAGCCTTCCGCGTGTATGTCGTATCGGTGTCCA
The DNA here is from genome assembly GCA_013400195.1 of Aramus guarauna. Classification (NCBI taxonomy): domain Eukaryota; kingdom Metazoa; phylum Chordata; class Aves; order Gruiformes; family Aramidae; genus Aramus; species Aramus guarauna. The sequence continues at coordinate 329,327 of VXBL01006405.1, forward strand.
GTTCTTGGCTGCCTGTGTGTGGTCACGTTCTGGTTACTGAACTGACAGGCCTTCGTGTTGTTCCAGCTCACAGTTTCTTTAGGTGATTGCTTTTGCACCGCTTTCTGCTGCTTTTTCAATGTACCACGTGGTTTAGCCAAGGAACTCCGAAGCTTTGTTGAGTACGTTATTTCCTTCATTAAGCTCTCTCTGTCAGTGACAGTATCTGTAAATATGTTTATCTGGGTGATATTTCTTCCTCTGATCACAAATAATTTTGCTGTTGATGCTTGTTATTTGTTAAAAGTCCAAAGGATTTTTTTGGATCACAGATACATAAATTTATCTGTCATATATAATTTCTACCAAAACCATTCACTGTTTGCAAAAGCATGTAGTAATAATTCTGAAGTATAAAAAGCCGTATTTTCCCAGAGAAATTATACAGTTCTAACCTTAAAATGCTCTGTAAAATTACAAATATGTATTATTTTTTGAATGAAGCAGAAATGGCTAAACTTTTTTTTTTTCAATTCTTTTTTTAATTTAGTACCAAATTTCTCTCTATCCATGAAGTACTTGTTTCTAGCTATGAGAAGCAGTCAACCTGCTTGCCGTCAGCTCACCAAAAAAAGAGCCAATATATGTATATTTAATATTCTGTGAATTTTGGATAGTTGAAGTACTACGTAGTTTCAGCACCCAGAGAATTAGTTCTGCCATAGCTGTAGTGCTTTTCTATCGATTACATCTAGTCAAATAAATATCACACTTCTGAGAAGCAAAGTATATGAAAATTACTCTGCTCAAATTTATCTACATAATCACAAAAGAAGATCAAAGAAAAGTTTTAAAATACATTAATTACGTGCTTAGAAAAGGTGTACTCAGCCTGAAAGTCTAATACTGCTGAACTGTAGAGCAGCCACTCTGGTATGGATGAAAGGGAGCATTAAGAATCTAAAAAATGGGAGGAACAGGGAAAAGTGGAATTGAATAAAGGGGAAGGCAGCCTAAAAATGGTGTGCTTTCATTTAGAACATTTTCTCTTCTTTTTAAATATCTCACTGAAGGAAACAGGTAATGCCGTATCTCGACCAAGCAGCTATTCCTTATGAAAAGTGAACATGCTGAAAATATTACAGGGAAGAAGCGCTGCAGAGGACCATGGAGCAGAGGCAGATCTTCAGCACGGCGGTAAGCTGGCATCCGTGGAGACCTGGTAGATGGCTTCAGGAGGTCATGGCTTTGCTCGTGTACCAGTCTTGTCGATGGATTGTGCCCCCCAGCATCGCTGGTTTAACTGGTATGTCTATGTAGTAAGTGCCAGTGGAGGCAAGCGTCTGAATCTCAGATTGTGTATGGTTTTGAAGCAGGTGCTGTGTTTTTATTACCAATCTTTACAGCAACTGGGAGCGGACTCATGGTGGTACTGTGAGGAAGAAGAATCCGGTCATCTGCTGTGTCTCTCTGTGCTCTCCTGTCTGTCTTCCTGGTGTCCTCATCCAGCAATGCAACTTGCACCACATTGTCAGGTCACAGTTAGCGTCTACAATTGCTCACGCCTGCTTTTCAGTTGTACGTGTTTCTAACTGTGTGTTTCCCAGTGCACGCTCAGGTTTTGAGAAGATGTACATGGGAAAGACACATCTAATACAGCTTGTCTGTACTCTGGATGAAGATAAACACCAAATTGGCAAAGGACTTTTTAAAGATTGTAACTCAAGTGTATTATGTTTATCTACAAGAGTGAAAGGATTCCTCAGATTTCAGATTTCTTTGAGACTTAAATGTAAAATGCAGAATGAGGACCACTTTTTTTTAAATGAAAATACATGACTTCAGTATATAAATGTCATATTTCAATGGTCTTAACATGTTATTCTGTTGACTGAATTCTTCTTTGCTATACAAATGTTGTCCTCATTAGGTTAGAATAGCATGCATAAGGCAGTCATGACGTACAGCATGGTTTTGGTCTCAGAGCTAGAAACAGGTGCAGCTTTAGCAGTTGCCATTGCCAAAAACCACAGAAAAACAGAGGAAGGGAACATTAGCACCAGCTGGATTTTTTGTGTGTGTTTTAATAGACACCCATTTTCTTGTGTTATCATTAGTAGACGTCTGGAGAAGATAATGGTAAACTGCGGGCAGGTGGTCGTTGTGTATTAAACAGTAAGGGTGTCAGCCTTTCAAAACCATCGCTAACCTGGTTTTAGATACACGTTAGTTGAGTGAACTGGAATGCATGCTATTTGATTGGGGGAGAATTGAACTCTCGTACTGAAACAGGACAGCTTGGAGGCAGCTTTTAGGCAAAGGTATACTTGTTTCTCAAAACCTGGTGTTGGCATGGACCTGGGGACGGTCATCAGCTAAACGCTGGCTGCAGCAGAGGAAATGGCACTTCTCAATGCCGAATTGCACACTTTTCCACTTCATCCATTTATAACGCCTTTCTATTGGACATAGTTGTTTCTCCTTCATGTTTACATATTTTCCTGTCGTTCCAACAATCATTTTTTTTGAGAGTACTTTGTGGTGAAATATAAGATTGCGCTTCACTCTCCATGCTCAAGGCATTGTAACTGCACTGGCTTTGGTGGTAGCTTCTGGGGTTTTTTATTTAAATAACTAAATAATTTTTTTTCTATCTTTACTATTTTAGAAACTATATGCTGTAACAGGAAAAGATATACCACAAAAGGAGTTAAGTTTATAACCGTGATCACCTTACAGCATGCAAAACAGTACTTTGACTTTAGGAAAGATCAATCGAGCGGTTCTGCCGTCTCTCCTGCAGTTCACTTCTCCCTCTTTCTTCCTCCCCCTCCCCTCCCTGAAGGTCCTTCCCCTGCTCTGTCCGTCTTTCAGAGGAGCAGCCTGGTGTGTACAAACATCTTCCAGAGTATATGAAAAAATATTGATTAATTGATTTCCAGGTAGTTGTAAGGTGTTTTTTCTGAAGGATGTAAAAATAAACAAATCAATAAATATCCCAGGTAGTTTTCAAAATATAATTAAAATAGGGTTAAACTTAATCCACTCTTCAAGTATTTTCAGTATTAGTCAAGAATACTTTTTTTGCTGCTACTATTAAATACCGCTACAGTAAGTTCCTTTCCAGAACCAAACCAGCAATCTTATTTGCACACTGCTTCAAGGATGGTGGCTGGTGTTGTAAAGTATTTTCTGCTGAAGGAAAAGAGAATGTAGCTGAGGCATTGTCGTGGTTTAACCTGGCAGGCAGCTAAAACAACCACACAGCTATTCACTCACTGCCCCCCAGTGGGATGGGTGAGAGAATTGGAGAAAAAAGTAAAATTTGTGGGTTGAGATAATGGGTTGGGATAATAATATGACAGAAAAGGAAGACAGTAATAATAATGATAAAAGAATACACAAAACAAGTGATGCATAGCACAATCGCTCACCACCCGCAGACCACTGATGCCCAGCTAGTTCCCAAGCCATGGTCTAAACCCCCGACCAGCCTCCCCCAAGTTATATACTGAGCATGATGTGTCCTATGGTATGGAATATCCCTTTGGTCAGTTGGGGTCAGCTCTCCTGGCCATGCCCCCTTACAGCTTCTTGTGCACCCCCAGCCTCCTTGCTGGCAGGGCAGGCTGAGAAGCTGAAAAGTCCCTGACTTGGTGTAAACGTTGCTGAGCAACAACCAAAACATCAGTGTGTTATCAATGTTAGTCGCATCTTAAATCCAAACCACAGCACTGTACCTGCTACTAGAAAGAAAATTAACCCTACCCCAGCTGAGCCCAGGACAGGCATAAATCCAAATAAAGGAATTCAAGTGCTTAATTCCAAAGTTTCAGTCCTGAAACCTGCTTTGTTTCTGGCTGATCTTCAGGTGACCAGACCCTATGTGGGCATAGAGCCTGGTGTGAGGTCCCTGGCTCGTGCTGTTGCAGGGAAAGCAGCACAGCTCTGACAGCTGAGCTGCAGGATTCCTGCCCTGCAGCACTGACAGCCAAAGCAGCTCTGCGCCAGCTTGGCTTCTTGGAGAGCATGACCTGGAGGCTGCTCCTTGGGAATGGCTTGCAAGCACCAGTGCTGGGGTCCCCTGCAAAATGAAGGCGCTTCTGGTTCTGGGGGAGTCTGGGTGCCGTTGCCCTTTCCACACAACCTTTTGACAGCACTTCGCAAGAAATGGGAAGCCCAGGACTCAAATCCCTTCTTTTCCTGAGAAGTTACAAATTTTCCACTTCTCTTGAGAGTGCCCTAGCTCCCAGGAGCTGGCTTTGGGGAGCAGTGCACCGCCTTCGCGCCCTCCCTGCCTGCGCCTCAGCTCCCTGGATCCAAAAAGGAAGAGCAGTGCAAAATGTTGTGGTGATGATCATAGAGCACTGCCGAGGAGAGAGGTGCTGGGTACGCGCGTGGCTCTGCTCCACTCGCTGTTGCGCGCGTGTGTTTCGAGCGCTTTGTCTCTTTCTGGGCAGTGCCACGTTCTCTGCTTTGTCCAAGATACGGCAGTTTTAAAATTAAGCCCTCATACACTGTAAGAGTAATTCCAACAGATTTCTGTAGTCTGTGTGTTACGGCTTGCTGCTTGGTGTTGCAAGCATGTTTGCTATTTTTGGACTTCAAACCTTTCAGTAACTTCCAAGACCCTGGCACTAGATGGAGCTTTAATCTACTTGCACTTAGAAATCTATTAGTTTAACCACAAGTTAAAACCAGGGAGGAATAAAAGACAGCATGTATGCCTGCTGCTATATTTACGGTGCCCTCTTCCCCTTTGTTAGCAGAGTGGTATAAATTATAATTTAATTTAAATGAAAATTAAATTATTGCAGCAGAATCTCCTTGATCCAGTAGGTGCTTTATAATCACTCTTACTAGCACCCTCTAATGTACTCTCAGGCTTGTGGGAGAAGTTGCTGTAAGTTAGATATGCTGAAAATGTGCTGCATATTTAAGCTAATAACTAGGCTGTGCTGAATAAAGGTAATGCCATTTTCTGAACAGAGTTCCTGTTTATGTTTCAGGATGGGGTGCAGGTGACCAAGCCTTCTGTTTGCTCATTCAGTAATGCATTTGCATTTTCACTTCATGCTACCAAAGCCAACATTTCAGAATCATCTGTTATCAGTCACTTTTTCATTTTTTCTCCATGTGTTACCCTTGAAAATATTGAACAAATAGAAACAAATAAAAAACAGCTTTGAAACTGTAGTGTTTAATCCTTTTCATTTAGCAAGCACCATGTCTCACAGGCTGCACAGCATGTATCAGAAATTGAAGACCATCTCTGCCTTCCACAGAAATAACTGGAAGTAGATTTAGTTTTGTTCTTGGGTGCCTATGTTCTTATCAGCAAGAGACTGGTTCAGTCAAAACCATTGTCCAGGCACTGAAGTAGCAAACTGTGTAATCGGTTCTATTCATGGCCCCTCTGCTATCTTATTAAATGGTTTAATATAGTAAATCAGGAGATACATACTTGGGAAAAAAATCAAAAGGCAGGCTGTGCTCAGAACACTGGAGGTGATAAGAAGAAGATTGTGTATTGCATCTCACTCCCATCACCTTTGCAAGGTCTAATCCTTCAGTGTCTTTCACCTTTTATCAGCAGGACTGAGGGACTCCACATGTACCTTCGTAGAGAACTTTACATAAATGCAGTATTGCCATATGAGCAAAATCACATTTCTGGATGATTTCTACTATACTACAAGACTGTTAAGCAACTATATTCTATATGGAAGAGTACATGCAGTATTTTAGACAACAGTGTTTGCATATGGCAATCTGATTACAGTATTGGCCGTACTGAGTAGGGAAACAGCACAAGCAGCTTTCAGAAAAAGACCCTGCTCCAGAAAGTAATTTCAGAAGGGTGTTTCATAGTTGACCTGGCAAAAATTGTGATTGTTACTTGTGACCAGATTAAGTGTATTCAAAGTCATAATTTCCATATGAATCAATGGAAGTTTGGTGCTTAAGTACCTTTTAAGAATTTGTTCTTATGAGGTTGTCACCAGTTGCACTCAGACTATAAAATTTCATTAGCACTGGTTTCAAGTTTGCCACCCTTTGAAGACAGAAGTAAGTAGGAATACGCTGATACCCAATTCCTCAAATACATCTGGAGAGCAGTAAGAAGTTGTAATTCCTGGTGGCATCACTGATACAGGGCATAAAAAGGTTAAACGTCATTATTTCTTTACACTTTCATTTCATTTTACAAATGTAGTTCATAAAGTTACCGAGGATCAAAGCGTGCTGGAGCATTCTTTGTTATTTTTGGCAGCTCCTCTGCAGTTGTGTATGTCAATACTGTTTCATTAAATGGGTAGATGTAGCTGGTAAGCTGTCCTTTGGCACCACCATCGTTATATAGAAAGCATATCTACAGAAATAAGTGTCGTAAAATCTGCACAGTGCATAAACTGACTTTTATTTCTTTTTTAGATGCTTTCTCTCATTGTCCCATATACCAATTAACATGCCTGGACAACTCTTCCTTTTCCCTTGCAAGTGGAAAAGAAAATATGTATGCTACATTTTGGAAGATGGGTACAGGATTTACCCACAAAGCTTCCTCTGACTAAAGATCTGTAAAGTTTCCCCTTTGTAAATGTGGAGGTTAGATTATAGGTCAGAGTATTAATGGGGTGGGGTTTTTTCCTCCCAGCAAGCTATGTTAATTGGCCAAGAAAAGAAAGCAGAAACAGCTGTCCTTTGATGACGACAGCGCTTTGATGTTTGTATTTTACCCCGACCTGATCTCAGTAATAGGAAAAAACCCAGAAGTTGGGAACTGAAATGATGACACTCATAACAAATTTTGTCATTAGAGCACTGCATATTTTTGTTGCTTCACTACAAAATCTGACCTTGAATTTCAGTCTTCTTACAGGCCTGTCTTTTCAGAGACTTTGACCAGCAGTATATGAATAGGACAGGTAGGGTGCCTGGGAGTCCTCAGCCTGGCATGCAGTTGTTTGCAGTATGCAGTTAGACATGACCTGCAAAGAATGCACAAGAGATCGTCGTTGTGTTCTCTTCTCACCTTCTTTTTGATAGGTAAAGAAAGCTTTTTTGTTTCTTTAAATAATTCTGTATTTATCTCAGGAATGCCTGTGATGCTCAGTCTGTGACATTTGAGGAAAGCTTTTTGAAATCTCACATACAAACCCCAGGTTTATTCTATCGTTTATCATTGCACTGGGTCTTAGATACCCTGCAGCCTTCCGGTGAAGCAAGGCTTCAATTTCTCAACACCCCCCCCCCACACACACACAACCCCCCATGTATTAATTTAAAAAAAAGAAACATGTTCAACCATTTTGGTGCATCTTTATTTCTATTCAGTGAGCAAATGAGGGCACAAGCCAAAATCTTTTGTCTCTGTCACAGCTGCATATTAATAGGTGAGCAGGAAATAATTTTGTCACATTGCTCCTCTCTGGAAGAGACAAAACCACTTCTTGAATTCAAGAGGCTTAGGCACGAAATAGACACTAGGCTGCTCTGATGTGAGTCTCAGTATATTCAGAAGATCTTTTTCTGGGTCTCTGGAGACTACAACTTCAGAAACGCAGATATGTGTGAGTTTAGGCAGCTGGTGAGCAGGAATGTTAGAGCTCTGGTTCCCTGAGGTGGCTGGACCCTTCTGAAGGCTGTTGTGAGAAAGAGGACATTTGCCAGATCAGGAATTGGACTCAAAAGTGAGCCTAGTCCTCCAACCTCCGATTGCTCTTCTCTCTGTGGCAGCAATTTGTCTCTGTGTCTTCCCAGGCCATATACCACTCCTGCTTGAGTTGGCTTCCAGAATAGCTGGCATGAGAGAGCCTGCTAGGAAAACGGAAAGCCCCGAGTTGTGGGTAACTCCCAACCTGGCCTTTTGTACCGAGCCAGTTACCAACAGCTGGGAAAGGTCGCATCCTCAGAGCTTCCTCTTGGTGGTGGAAGAGTGCGGCTGCTTTTAACAGTTTACTGGCCACACTAGGTGTGTTTGGCAAGGAAACTGAATTGCAGGATTGTAGTAGTCATCTCCTCAGGCTTCACACAGTTGCTGGGGGGGGATGTCTCCTTTGGGTGTTCTCGGGCCGGGTTGTTTGTGGGAAGGGAGTTGGTGTGCTCTGCCGCCGCTGGCCTCCCGAGGAATTCCTGGTGCTCTTGCTGCTACATCACATGGCTGCTTTCGCCTGCTCCCACGTGAAGATAATATCAGATTCAGGGCACAGGCAAAGGAAAGCAGCAGCTCTTTTATTCTTTAAAGGCTATTTGTAAAAATAAAGGGCTAAATACTGGTTTACTGACGCAGTTTTTTTTCTGCTGGTGTCAAAACAAACCCATTTAAATAATTACAACATTTTCCCCTTATTTCTTTTACATGAAATTTTTCACAGACCACGCAGCAGTATTAACTGCCTGCTATTGCAATATATTCCAAATGCACTGGAGTGTCTGAGGCTTACGCGGTAATGCTGAGTAGCTGTTGTGTTTCTACCTAGAAGAGCTCCATGTTGCTGTGATTACCTTATCTTGACTGTAGAACACTGGCTTTTGGGTTTTGTTGCAAGTAAAAAATAGCAATTCATACAGTAGAATTTTTTTGCTTTCCTAGGGTTACTTCTATTGATGGAACAGCAGGCTACATTGGGCAGCATACGTCAGGATGCAAAGATACTGTAGTCCCAGCACTGAGCACTGTACAGGCCCTTGTCACAGAGAAGATCCTTTGTCCTTCAGTACATTCATGAGGAATTCCTTTCCACTTTCAGCTCTGATAATGGCAACTACAAGACTTGTTTAGCAGCTGATCTAGCTAAGGGAGCAGTTGTTTTGTGTGTTTCTTGGAGGCTAGTGCAGTGCTACTGCTAAATCTTTGCAGCTCTGTCATGTTAATGCCAAAAAGAGAGAGTATTTGATTTTCTTAAAAAAAAACCCAAACAAACCAACCACAAACCTTGCTTTTTTGTGGTCAGCCCCTCACAAATGCCCTGGACTCTGTTCAGTTGTTTCTATTGAATAATTTCAGCATAAGGCCCTTGTAAAGTTTGCTCTAAAATGGATTCTGTCCAAACCTTTTGTGAGTTAGTAAAGAACAAGTTATAGAGAGTAGATCTTTCTTTCTTGATTAATATGTATAAGCTCCTTTTACAAGCTCTGTCCAAAGAACATTCAGTTAATTACTCAAGGCATCTTGTTATTTGGAGCCACTGCTTGTAGGGGAAGTGAAACTGCTTTTTGGAAAGCGCACGCCGTTCTTTTTGACTGTTCTGTTCCCCGTTGCACAGCCCAGCCAAGCACCGCGTGTTCCTCGCTCGCCAAGGGGAGACCATCGCTGTGTCTGATTCTCTTGGTGCTCCAGCACAGGAGAGGGATGACTGACGTGAGGTGAACCACCCCTAGGAAGGACACCGAGCAGTGTGAGAGGAGGGTTTGGGCAGCTGCTGGCCAAGGGGAGCAGAGATGACTTCTCTGCTTCCCCATCTGACCAGTCCTTTCCACGTGGGAGCGGGGCTGGGCAGAGGTGGTGCTGGCTGCCATGGGACACTGTATGCTTGTTTTTTCCAAAGTGGGTCACCAATGTTTTCAGGTAAGTGCTGTAAGGTGGTGGTCATTCAGATCTGTTTTTCAGCGTAGCTGCCAGCTGATGGGCAGCCTTTCTGCTTCCAGCAGAGCCTGGCCGTCCCTGAAAGGGCTGGCGTATAGCTTTCCTGTCCCCCTTCTCCCAGCCCAGGGGAACAGCAATTGCATCGCACACCTTTAGGGAACAGCCCTTGGTTTCAGGAATCCCTGTGCCCTTCCTTAGGGTGCCCAAGAAGGGACATGCTGGAGAAGCCTGAGCCAGGTCAGCAGGTGGAGAGGATCGAACATGGGATGTCGTGGGCAGGCTACGAGGGCTTCCGCCCTTCCGTTAGTCCTGTTCCTGCTCCCCTGCTACAGACTGGGAGCTTCCATGCTGCAAGAGCACTCTAAGAGCTCCTCAGCCTCCCTCGTCCCCTGGCACTGGGCGTGGGGAGCGGGGCAGAGCGTTTCTTCTTGCCCACAGCCCATGGATGCCAGCCCCCCCGCTGCTGCCCCAGACTGGCCCTGCCAAGGGCTGCGGCCCACGGACACGCAGGTGACCGGCCTGTGTGGCTCACGTGCTCTGGGCACGCGAGGTGGGAACTGCTTTTCCTCACATGCCGCATTAGTATACAAAGCGGAGGCTTAACGTTAATCCCCTGGAGAGCTGCTGTAGGAGCTGCCTGTTAGGACCATGGCACAGCAATTAGACCTGGGTGATTAGCGAGGGAGCATTGCGGCTCTGCTCCAGCGCCGAGGGAGTGTGTGTTCTCTTGTGAAGCAAGCGGAGCTGGGCCTGGGCATCGGTCTTGGCTTTGGGCGGAGGCACGAGCCAGAGGACGGCTCCCAGGGTGGCTGGTTTCCACTCCTGGCCGAGCGGAGCACGGGTCAGTCACGAGGGCAGGAGTCCGGCATTCCCCTGAGGAGACGCTGTCCGGCTCTGCAGGAGTGGGATGGGACCTGCGTGTCACCGTGCCCTGCTGCCAGCGGCCACAGCCCTTTCCCTCCTCCCTGAGAGGCTCGGTCGTGCTCCTGCCCAGTAAACGCACGGGACAGAGCCACAGCATCTGCCGGCGGTTGTGCCCTCGGAGGAGGAGAGCAGCTCTTTCACATCAGAAAGAAGGAAACATCCAATCGCAGAGACGGTTGCCTCTCTGTAAATAGCAAACCAAGTGACCTAATTCGGCGCAGCGGCAGCTCTTCGGAGGCGTCCCTCGGCAGGCTCCATGGCAGGCCGTGCTGGAGCTGACTCATCACTTCCAGCATGGCAGAGATTGGAGCTTTCAGGCCCTAAGGATTTCGCTGTTTCTTTATTAATTTTAAATTGATTAAAATGAATTTTTAAAATACCAGGAGAGACTTGCCTAAAGAAATGGTTATAAAAAAAGAAGGAAATAATCAGGCTGTGGGAGTTAACTGTGTGCTTAACAATCTCTGGCTCATACAGCTGTGAGCACCCGTTGCAGCTTGGAGGCGTCTTATATCAGCTATTCTGTCCCGGTGGATTAGCAAAGGCAGGATTAATCCATCATTATTATAAAAAAGTGAGAATTATAAACTGCCCTTGCTTATACCCAGTGCAAACCCACCGGTCTCCTCATCCATGGCAGGATGGTATTACAGGCTTCTGCTCTCGGCTACAAGGCTTTGTCCAGAAGTCAAGATCTCCTGGGGAAGTGCATCCCTGCAGGAGCATCCCATTCCCTCCCAGCATCACCCAGTGCCTGACGAATCTCCTCATGTGGTCCAGAGACTCCCTGGGGTAGCCTGTGGGGTGTCTTGTACCAGCACAGGCAGTCAGGTCCTCTGCTCAGCCTCCACGTAAGGGTGCCATAGCGAGTGTAGGCAGTAACAGATGGGTGGAGGATCATTTTTCCCACTGTCAGAGGGCAGTTACAAATGAGTTTTTCCCCTGGGCCATTCTCACTTGCTGTTCATGCCCCCACTCTGCCAGGTGGAAGCTGCCTTACACTGTGAAGCAAGAGGATTCCTGTCCCTTATGATTACCGTCTGCTCCCATGTAACTGCACAAGTCAAGGTTATGCGGATATTTAAAGCTTTTCCCTCTGCCTCTCCCCTTTCACACTGATGGGGAGGTGGGTGCAGTCTACCCTCCAGCCAGCAGCCCATGGACGCCTGTGGACCCACCTGAGCCAGCACCACCAAGGAGCCTTCCATGCTTGGTGGACTCCAGAGATACAGGAACCCTCTTCTTGGAGGCTACAGAAACAGGGTCAGAGCCCTCTCCACATGGGGAATTCTCCCTGAGGGTTCATCCTGGGAACACCATCCCTCAGCATCCCACCTGCGGCTTTAGAGGGGGAAGGCGGGCAATGACACTCGCCTCCGTGGTGCTGCACTGCAAGGAAGCAGTGCAGGGTCGGGCCCAAACTTGTCAGTAGGGTTTGTTCTCCATTCCGGTGCTAACTCAGCATAAAAAGTAGAAAAATAAATAAGTAAATAAACACCAACAAATTAAAACCAAAAAGAGGCAGGTAGAAAGCTGTGTGGTACTTCAGAGAAGACAGAGCAGGAAGCTGAGAGGAGTGAAGGAGCAGAATATGGAATTCACCTGGAGATAATGAAGCAGCAGGTTTTGTCAGCCCCTTTTATGTCTATCTAAAAAAAGAGATGTGCTATTTTAGTGAAACTAAAGAATAAAAATTAAAAAAAAAAAAACACACCAGAAAACCTTTGCAAAAACAATTTGACACTTGCTGTTGACTGAAGTAATGGAGCATACAGAGTTCTAAAAGCATCTTTGGTCTGCTTTAAAAACCCCTCTAAAATATACAGTGATATTACTCGTATGCTGTTCACCTGTCTGTCTTTTCTCATCTCTAGGTCTCAAAAGCTGAACCGCTCTAAATTCACATGCCAAAGCAGGACCTGTTTTTCCTGACTCTGTGCCCTGCACTCAGCTATCAGTCTTGCCTGCAGTGCTGTAAAGCAGATATTGCTGTAGAAGAGCCTGGCTGATGAGAGACACATAGTCCCTGTTCACCTCCTTGAGCATCAAGTGGTGTCAACTGGGATGACTGGAGAGGTCCATCTCTTTCCCTCATCCTCTGAGACCGGGTAGGATGTGATCATTCTTAGGTCGTGATGCCTGACAGTCGGCAGCAGAGCTCTGTTCTGAGTGGGTCACCACTTCTGGGATGTGCTCCCGCAGGCTCCACCTTGGAGAGCTATGAAAGGTGGCAAAGGTCCGGTTTATTTTGTGTGGCATGCGGATTGATGTTTTATCTGAGAGTGGCTTTAACATGCTTTAATTTTTTTGTGACTGAGGTGGTTTCCAAATTAACAAATGATACTAACAAATTCATTCCTGTGCTTAAATAGACTCAGATTTAGTGTTTTACTCAAATTAGGAAACCATTAAGTAGGGTAAGAAGAACACGGGGTTACAGAATGTTCTTGCTTCATTCATTTTGTCAATTGCAGTTTTAGTTTTAATTATTATAACACACCATAATGTACTGGTTAATTTACAGTAGCATATTTCTGTACAGTAATGGAATTAGTGACATGAGACTTACTGCAGCACTTGCTGTTTACTCTTTGCTGAGTAATATACATGTTAATTATATGCATATTAGAATGGCTTTAAAATAGAGAGAGACTCAGCTGGAAGGTTAAGGTGGTTTAGGCTTGCTTGTTCTTCATGTAGTTAAAAATAGCGTCATCTAAGACCTGATCCTAAAGAAGTACATGAACCAGTGTGACTATTTGTGGAAGGAAGGTTCTGACAATGTGAAATTCATTCACTCTCTGTAGGGCCAGGCCTTAGCCCGCAGACGCTAAAAAGCACGTTTCAGTGTTTTAAGGGCAATATTCTTGTATAAGGTTATCTTATTCCTATTTCCTTCTAGTTAAAAAATACCTAACAAGACTGCCTTCTCCATCCTGTGTGAGTTGCTGCAAAGTCTCTTTAAGCTCTGCTGCTGTTAATGACGAGCACGGGTGTCAAGGTCGGAGAAGTGCTGGCCCTCTGGGCCTGAAACATGACTTTGACAAAGCAAAATGCTGTCAGATTCACGAGGCAAACAGACTTGAAAATAGAGAAAATATTTTTTCACATTTTTTAAGTTTTATCACTCAGCTGTGCTATTTGTGGTAGTAGTAGACATAACATTTGCAGAAAGAAATGTGACAGATCTATTCAGCTGGCAATACTAAGTTTGTCCGTACTGATACCGCATCTTGCCAACAATTCCTATCCTGTGGTGAAAGTTGTGTGTAGTTACCTAAAAAGACAACTGGCTGTCTTCATTATGCATTACCATTTTTTCGAGCCAGAGATAAGACATGCCCAGGTATGCCAGGAATTAAAACAACCCAACATGTCCATTCTTGTTTGGTGAAATGCTGCCTGGTGTTCTCAGAGCAAAACAATTATATTCTCTGTATTGTCACAGGTTCTGCTATTTAGTGGTAATAGCTGTCAAGCATCAAAAAACCCCACAACAAAACAAGCAAAGGAAAAAAAAAAACAACCGAGGATATTCTTCCTAGTCAGTGGCCTACCCTGCTCCTGGTTTTGCTTCTTTTAGCTCCAGGCTAAGGACACTGCTGCTGAAACAGGAGTGATTCAACCCCTATACTCCAGACTCCTAGGGTTTGGTTTTCCTATTCACCCTCTTACCGTGCCGTGCTATGAAATGTGCGTAGTCAGTGCTTTCCGCAGTCTGCACGGCCTCATGAAAGCAAGGACTGGCTGGCTGAACAGAACCCGAGGGGCTTTGCCCCTCAAAATTCAGTGTCTGTGAATAGGTCACATCAAGTAATTGAGCTGCGTTTTCTTTCTCCCCAAGACTTTTCTGTAGGAACTGCCATGGCCTTGCCATGAGGCCGGAGCAGCGAGGTGCGTCCCCGCGGCGCCTTGCCGGGTGAGCCCTGCTGCGCTCCTCGCCGCCATGCGGGTGGGAGGGATGGGCCGGGACGCTCAGAAGCTCCTCGCGCCGCTCCCGGGCGACCCGCCAGCCCTTCTGCTGAGTGACGCAGCTCTGGCCCGGCTCTGCAGCACCGAGGGGAGAGTCGTGCCCGCCACGCTAGTGCACACGGTCAATACGGGGCCTGCCAAGAACGCAGCCCCCTTCGGCCGGCTGAAGGACGAGGGGTCAGGGCGTAAAGCTTTGCCACAACCCACACCTGGCCTTTACACAGGCATCCCTTTGGGAGAGGCCGTGCCGCACAGCCTGCAGGTCGTTCCCAACTTGTATCCTCCCCCTTGGATGGGTCGATCAACGGGCGGGTTTACCAGGAAGCGTGTGACTGAGCAAACCCCGCGGGGTGGACGAGGGCTCTCTGAATAAACGCCAGAGGGGAAGAGCGCTTGGTGGGGATGGGCAAGGGGGACGGGATGCTCAGAGAGCAGTGCAAAGAAGCTGACTTTATCTCATCGTGAAGGGGACCCGAGAGTGGCCTTTGTTTTAGATAACCAGCTATCAACCGCTGAGTGAATCAACTCGGGTTGTAAATGTCTCCCTGAGTTAGCCAGACTGGGAGGGGGGAGGAGGGAGAGGGATTACGTGGCTCAGCCCAACCTAGGGCAAAACATCTAAACAACTAGCAGAGGAATGTCCAAGAGGGCAACGGGCTTGAGCTGGCGTCAACCCACATATTCCTTCCCGGCAATCAGTGTCATGGCAGTGAGCGTACTATAGAGACCAGCAATGGGAATCACACTGGTATGGCAACCAGCTTTGTATTGAAATTGTTAACTCACATTGGTACTGCGTTTTCAGTATATTTTGCATCACTCTGCTGTCAGAAATCCTGGGTGCAGATGGCGGCAGGAGTGCCTGGGCGCTGGCAGGGCTGGCAGCTTTAGGCCATCTCCCACCGCATGGTGCTAGCACTTGTTGCAGCTCTGCATGCCCCGTTCCTGTGCTCTGCATGCCTGTTCCCGTCTGGTCCCTGACTTCCCCCCGCCAGGCCACAGGGAGAGCACCTCTTTCAAACACCGGGGTGTTGGAGTGGTGATATCCCATGGGCGTTGTTTAAACATTACAGTACTTTACTGCACAAACATTTGCATTTCAGTAAAGCAAAGTATTACTCAGGGCAAGGACTGATGATGGAGTTTGATCTCCAGTAGATGATGGATAGAAACTGATACATAAAATGTTCCCTTATCAAACAAAAAAAAAGCACTTTCCTGCAGAAAAATGGGAACATAGTATTCAGCCAAGGAATGGAGAATTTCCTTCTTTCTGAAAATTCCTTTTGTCTCTCAATCTGTCAAATTCTACCCCATTATTAGTTTTCCTACAAGCAATGCTTTCAGCCAAGCATTTTACAAGAAGTTCTGCCCCCTTCTCTTGTGTTACACAAGGCTCAGACATTTTAAGTGATACTGAACTGCACGTCAGTAATGGCATCAAACCTCAGTGTTGCCTTCCACAAGCACCCCAGGCCACAGTAAACAGCATGACACCTGGCTTCACGTGCTGCATCCTCTTATCTCTGAGAGCTTAGTGCCCATTACGCACGTGACCCTTCCCCAAGAAAACTTTAGAAAGACACGATATGCATTTGCTTAAGTCTCCACAGAATTAATGTCTGTCCAGGGTAAAATTTGGCCCATGGTATTTTATGACACCAACTTGTAAATAGGTTTGGGGAAATAAAAAATTCCAGTGCTCCAGGCAGAGCAAAGCTAGATCCCCCCATGCCATACAGTGTGAGATGTGATGGTGATGAACTGCCCTCATTGTTGAAGCAGAGCATATTCAGACTGGAACACAGTTCACAACCAGCTGGTGCAAATTATTTTTATAGTAGTACCTTTATTTCATGCACATCCATCCAGATAAGCAAGACTCTGTATTGTTCAGTCAGTGACAGATTCTTTGTGATTTAGTCTTGTTGATTTTTAAAAATTGTTAGCATCAAGATGCTGGTAGCCTATGATTTCTCATCCTTGCTTATGCACCACAACCACTTGCTATTGGGTTAGCAAAAAATGACCTGTGCCTAAAAAATCTGGTCACCCAGGCTCTGCCTGTCGTCCTGACCTCCAGAGTACGGTGCCAGTGCCGCTCACAGGCAGCTCGGTGACTCTTGTGCTAGAGACACAGGGAGGCGGCCAGCACTGGCCGTATGGATGGAATAGTAATTTATGACAGCATTGGCCTCTGAGTCCTCCTATTAAGGAGAAAACTGCAACAGTTATTTGTGCAAGCTATTCAACACGAACCCAAGCAGGACTTTGTTAATCCATGTTGGGAAACGCAAAGTCCTTTGGTGGCAGATGGTTTCTCACATTTCTTTAAAGAATGTGTGTGTGTGTATTGCAGAAAGGCAGAAAATAATTGAAAGAATTACTCTTTTCTTTTTTTGCTTCTAATTTGGTCATTAGGGATTTGTTAGAGGAAACCTAGGCAATGAAGAAAGTAAGGAAATCTCACCAGGAGCAACACCCACATGCAGGTACCAAATGCCTGCATGCACCTGAATTCAATTGATGCAAAGAAGCTGAATTTAAAATGCACTGCAGAAAAAAAAAAAAGCAGGGCCAGCTGGAGGATTTCCTGTAAGAGGATGGAAAAGCCTGGGGAGGCAGCAGGCAGAGACACTGAGCTGTGATGTGTTCCTCCTGGCTGTGAGTAGTGTATCTGGAAGGAAGGGAATGTCTTGATTTGGTCATCTGTCCTAGTGAACTCTGAAAATGCTTTTTTTTCATCTAGCATTCAAAATGTTGGAGGAATTTATATTTTTATATATATATTTAAAGTGTGTGTGTATATATATGTAGGGTGAGGTTGAGTAAATGTTCATTATAAAATGCTCCAGAAACACTGTGCTCTGGTCTCTGAGCACAAAGAGAAGCAATAGAAGATACAGAAAAACTTGTCAGGGTTACTCTGAGCTAACTAACTTGCAGCTGTCTGAGTTGGGTCAGTATTTGATTTGAGAAGAGCTTTTGCTGGTGAGTGATGGTGCCACATGTTTCAGGTTGCTGCTGGAGTGCCACAGAGAGCGGGGAGATGAGCGGTTGCCTGCCTGCAGCATCTGCCCGCACTGGGGGAGCGGGTGCTGGGGCTGCAGCTGGTTCCTGGTAGATGGGGAGGAGAAGAGGTGGGCTCGGGGAAACCACTGTGAGGATCCTGGGAAACAGGGTCTGGAGGAGTCAAAAGGTGGCTGTAGAGGCTTTTGGCAGGAGCCCTTGCTGTTGTGATACTGCTGCCAACGGGCACGCGTGTGGCATGGTGCAACCGCTGCCTGTTTTAGCCTGTCCTCGCCTGGTCCTCCCGTGCCAGCAGCTCGAGGCTGGGGGTGCTCCCAGCGGTGCAGGGAGCGAGATCCCATACGGCTCCTGTGTGGTCACCTCTGGCTCTCCTACAGCGGCGATGATGGCAGGTGGCACTCAGCTCCACAAAACACCTTGTAGGTTTGACTATTTCACAGACTTTTAGGTTTCAAATATTTCCTTTACCAGGCATTAACAAAAAAGCTTCTTCAATTCAAGTAAAAATGCATTTAATTCAGTACATATCTTGCCGTCTCAATCTCGTCATACCTCTAATTTTAATGTAGGCTGAGTCATTTTCATCCTACTGCTTTCAAATCAGAGTATGGAACATGGTCTTGTTCTGGTATGTTTGGGAACTAGAACATTTTTTTCTCTCTTAGTCAGATCTGTCCTGCCAAGCTTCTATCACTCAGTGCTCTTAGATATAAAAATAACATATAGCTGGGGATGATTTGCAGAGTTAGTTTTATTACTGTAAGCAAAATTGAAACATGAAGGATGCCAGCTTACATTATGCAGATTGATTTATAAAAATAAATTAAAGTATTAGTTCCTGTGAAATATTTAACCTTGTTTTGACATAATTCCTTGGGGAAGAATTTGCATTGTGTATGCAGCACCGTAGTTATGCACTACTTGCTTTCTCTATTTTGTTTATCTGTGGCCTACTGGTTCCTCTCCTGCCTGCCTGGCAAACCCTCCTCTGAGGTTGCAGTTGTTAATGTTTTTGTGCTTAAAGTACTATATTGTTTGCTGTTCCTGAAGATACCTGATTTGAGTTTTACAAATCAGAAAGACTTCAATTTGACACAAACTCGGCATGGAAAATACAGGTGGAACAGTTGTAGTCTGGCAATGCTATGAACTTTGGAAAGAGTTGTGATGTGAAGCCTTGACAGTAGGTAGAGCTATTCCAAAAGCCGTATCTACAAGCATGTATCCCTGTGCGTACAGGGAGAGATAACAGAAAATACAAGGGGAATGCTACAGGATGTGTGAGACTGTAACACATCTAAAATATTACACTCCTGGGTCCACAGTTTAGGAAGAACATGGCAAACTAGAAAAATACAATGGGACAAATCCAAAATTGAACAAGCTTGATCTGTTTAGATAGTGAATCTGGTTGTGAATTTGGGCTGCTATAATTTTGCATTCACCGGTTAGTTTCTTCACATGAATTTGAATTGTAAAGCAGTGACTGATTTTTTTTTTTTAATTATTTTTGCTTTGAGTTCATTTGAACCTGCATCTCAGCAACAACTTGGGTCTTCAGACAACGTGGGTTGTAACAGAAGCAAATACGTACACATTGCACTGACCTAGGTAGAGTTGTATCACATCTGGGTATGTACCAAGTCCCAGTGCTGCCATTCCACCCTGGAACGGGTGCTGTCCTGCTCTGCCATCAGTGCTGCACGGGCAGAGGGATGGAAGTAGCCGGATGAGCCCTGGGGCTCAGCTGCGTGATTGTAATGTTCCTCCCAGGCTGGCACAAGTTTCACCTGCTAATGTGCAGTGTGGGGTTTGGCCCATAACATGAAATGAAGCCTGGTGAGGATGTGAATCGTGGAATACCAAACAGGCATTAAAGATCTCCGCTCACTCTCAACGATGAGTCAGTCTGCAGAACCAAGAAGCCCCTGGTTTGCTAGGCTGGTCTCGGCAAGACTTGGGGATAGACCTTGCTTACAGAGACAGGCTAGCTATTGTTAGCCACATTGTGGGAACAACATACCTTTTAAAAGGGAAAAGATAACTTGTTTTTAAGTTGACTTTATCTGTTTATTTTCTATCTCTGAGTAGTTTCAACCCCAATTTACTGGTCTGCTGTATGAAAGTAAAGCCTCTTACAATGGCGAAGAAATCCAATACATTATTCAGTAGGGAGGTTTTGTTTGTTTTGTACATAAGTCACTATCTGTTTAAAAAGTTGGTTTGGTGGAAAAAAATGCTAACAATATTATGTATAATTCTGTGTTTTCCCCACTTACAATGGTATATAAGCAACAACAAAAAAAGATGGCAGCAGATCTTTTTTATTGCCTTATAGGAAGTTACACCAGGATTAAAGTTTGTAGTGTAAAGGGAATTCATATTATGCCTCTCTGTGGCTTCTTACTTACCTTCACTGCCCAAGACCTAAGTATAAATCAAACACAAGCTCCACGTGCTCATGAAGCAAAGGACGTTACCTTGCACCTGTTAGGCGTGAGCTTTGGCTGCTCTGTGAAGCGGAGCAGGCTTTATTGTGCTGCCACGGGGCTTTCCAAACCCCCTCGCTCCCGAGACACTCCTGTCGCCCTGCGCCAACCCAGCAGGAATCGTGGTCCTGCCAGGAGGACCTGGGAAGTCCCTGCATCTGGCTGTGCCTTTCAGTTGTTTGCGAGCGGGTGTCAGCCACTGGAACAGGCTGTGTTTCATTGCCAGTTCCCTAAAAGCTGCCACCTGCAAAAGCTAGTTTTCTATTTGTAGCCACGGGTTTATCTACTGTTTCTAAAAAACCTTGCACAAATGGATCTCCAACCAGCTAGGCAGATGCAGGCTTGCATGTTAATTTAATCTCCTTCCCTAGTGACTGCTGCCCGATTATATCTCATATTGTGCATGGAGCATTCCAGCTTTCCTACAAAATGAGGTGACAGCATTACAGCAACATCAACTAAAGTCACTTGTCAGGTGCCTTCTAGAGGAGGCTGAGTGTTTGTAATGCACTCAAGAGGATATGTTAGTCTATATTTCTCCGTGGTTTCAGTACAACAGTAGAAATGGTGTTATCAGAAACACCACTTCCAATATTGAAGATAAATTTATTAAGGCAAAGTAGACTAAAGGAATATTTAAAAAATATTAAAAAGCACACAAAGGTGGATCCTGCGACTAGTGTGTGTCAGGGCAGGGCTTCAAGAAGGTGGTCCCTTTGCACAATCTACTTATCTAGACTTGGCTTCTAGATAATTAAATGCACTGGGTTTTGCTAGTGTACTTTAGAGTTTGAAAGCTCTAAACTTTTAAAAGCAAATTCACCATTTGCAATGTAACTGAAAAAAGCAGGCATTAGTTGGAATTAAGTTAGTATTTGGCTAGGCAACAGTCTTCTGTTCTCAGGCTGCATTTGGGGTCTTTTTAGGGTATTTGATTTCTGCTTAGATGTGCAGTATACGCATTTATACTAGCAAGTTGAATTCATCAGAGTCTTGAGATCAGATTTCTTTTTTTTTTTTTAATCTGTCTCTTCCATTGAGCTTTCTTTAAGATTGCAAACCCTTCTTACAGAATAAAGATTTTTCCCAGGGGATGGCAAAGAAAAAAAAAAAAACCACAAACAGTTGTAATGCTTTCTGCTGCCAAGACTCAAACCAGCTAGTTTGCTGGCAGGAAGAAGGTCATGGTGGCTTCCCCCTCCCCAGTTACCCAATTTAATGGACACTTCTCATCTGTCATTTTAAGGAGCGTTGTCACTTTGGCTTGTGGCCTGCCGATGACCAGACAGAATGACTATGCCCTCTGACTCCCGCAGCTCTCCATCTGTCTGTGTACACCTTCCTACACCTTCCTTTGAGAACCACTTTGCAGATCCTTCTTCCCACCCTCTACCAGCTCCTTGCTGAGCAAGGACTCACTGAAGATGTCTAGGCTGAAGCCACCCATTCTCTGCTCTATCATCCAAATGGTATGGGCTGCTTTGCTGAAGCCACTGTCTGCTCCTAGCTGAGCTGAGCTTTCCTGTGTGTCAGTGTGGATGGGCAGCTCTGAGGAATAGCAGGGCTCTGGATGTGTTCATGGTCAGTGCTTTTTTTGAGCCCTCTTCGTATAGGGTAGAGCCAAGAGGAGAGCAGAGAGTGACTAGGCACTGCTGGTGGCCTTGTCTACAAAGGAATCTTCAGCTGATAACTTAGGGAAGCTTTGCAGTCTTTCCGCATCCTGAGGCAGCGGAAAGGACTGAAGCAGGGGCTGAAGTCCAATGAGAAGCAGAGGACCTCTATTTCAGCAAAGAATGGGGCCCAAACTCTTGCTTCAAAAAAAGAAATTGCTTGCACTTAGTTTTTGATGTTGCTTTTGTTTCTCTTACTATATGAAACTGCTACTACTGAGGCCAAGACACAGATCTGTGGAGTCAGAAAACTTGTGCTCAGTTTATCAAATGAAGTGATGAGAAAGTGACTTTACCTGCAGTAATGCATTCCTGTTACACCATGGAAGTGATGAAAGTAAGCCTTTGTACTATAATAATCACCAGGTGTGCAGGGGCCTGTGGTAATGCCTTCCACAGCCATGACATGTCAGGTACGTCAGTGAACTGGCTGCTGGTATGTGCTGCTGGATATTTATCTCGTGTTTGCCACTGAAGCCTTTAAGCCCAACAGTGTTTCACTTACAAGGTTGGTGAAATATTTCTATGCTCTCGCTGTGATTCCTGCTGTGTTTGCAGCAGAGTTTTGTTTCACTGTTAGTGTGCTATCTAGGGCTGGGCTTAAATCACAGGTGGCAGTGGTCTGAGCTTGAGCAAGGAGGTAAAGCTTCCTGTTCACTTAGGTGGTCCATCTGGCAGCGTGCACTGGAGCTTCATCTTGACTCTCTTTTCCTTAACCATAGACATATTATGCCACAACCTGCTTATGCCAGGTAGGATCATAATGACTAAACTCAGTTGATCAGAGGGAAGAAGAGGGCAACCTAGTAAGCAACATCCTACAGCTCCTATGATGACAGGCTGAGAGAGTTGGGGTTGTTCACCCTGGAGAAGAGAAGGCTCTGGGGAGACTATATTGCAGCCTTTCAGTACTTAAAGGACACTTACAAGAAGATGGGAACAGACTTTTTAGTAGGGTCTGTAGCAATAGGACAAGGGGTAATGGTTTTAGACTAAAAGAAGGGAGATTCAAACTAGATATAAAGAAATTTTTTTTGTGGTGAGGCACAGGAACAGGTTGCCAAGAGAGGCTGTAGATGTCCCAGAGGATGTAGATGATCCCTGGAAACATTCAAGGCCAGGTTGGATGGGGCTTTGCGCATCCCAGTCTAGTGGAGGGTGTCCCTGCCCATGGCAGGGGGGATGGAACTGGATGAGTTTTAGAGGTCCCTTCCAACCCAAACCAGTCTGGGATTCTGTGGTCTAGCTCCAGTGACTATTGGTTGAGTACTGCTCAAATGCAAAAGGAGTGCTATTGTGGCCAGCCTTCCCACAGGCTGATTTGCAGAAACACGTTGCAAGCAGAAGAGTTTGTCAATTCTGTTCCATGATCTGCACAGTTTTGTGGAACCATGCAGGAAGATACTGACCTAAGTGCCAAAGAGCAAGAAGCTAATAGGTGCGATTCAGATAACCAAAGCTACCTTGGATTATAATAAACCACACATATTTGAACAGCATATAAGAAAGCCATGCTTCTCTAGATTTTAGTTTTAACTAAATGAACTGAAAAATAATTTTTTAAAGCTCCAAGCAGTTTTTGAGGCATTCATAGACTGGATTGAATTGTGTCCTCATTGACCATAGAGTATAAATTGGGAAAATGTGAGCTTCCAGCTTTCAGGAGGTTGTGACTTTCACTGTTTTTTTTAAAATCAGCTTTTCTAGCTCTGAAATAATGAAATCTACCAATGCGACTGGAATAGTTTTTCTAAAAAGATGCATTGTTCTTCTGAGCCTTTACAAAGCCATTTCGGAGCCTTTCACATGCTACAGATACAAAAAAAAAAAACCCAGCCCACGACAGGTTGGAGCACAGAAGTTTGGGGTTGTGGGGGAGCAGAAGATTGGGCCAGAGGAGTAGGTGTCATTTAAATCACTGAAATATGATAGGAAGTCAGGTCCCCTCTGAAACAAGATCAATTATGCCTAGGCAATCCTGATAGCTGTTCACCTGTTTTCCTCTTTAAATCTGCTGCTGTTAGAATTCCATGGTCTGCTCCAGCACTTGGATAGTCCTACCTGTAGAAACTCAACCTACACCTTTTCCTCAAAACTAGCCTGTAACTTCTTGAGCTGTACTGGGAAGAAGGAACATGGATCGCTGTCCTCTTCAAAAGGATCTGTTATGCCCACCCTCAGCTTTCTCATTCTAGACTAAACAAGTCACATCCTTCCTGTTTCTCACAACACTGAAGGACAGCTGAGGTTGGAAGGGACCTCTGGAGATCATCCAGTCCAACTCTTCCCTTCAAAGCAGGGACAACTACAGCAGGTTATGTGGAATATCCCCGAGCATGGAGACTTGTGCAGCCTCTCTGGTGACCTGTTGCTCTGATGCTGGACACCACTGAGAAGAGTCTGGCTCTGTCCTGTTTACTCCCCCCATCAGTACTTAATAACACCCCACACACACCCCCCGAGCCTTCTCTTCTCAAGCCTCCATGCTCCCAGCTCTCAGCCTCTCCCTGTATGTCATATACTTCTGTGCCTTCATCATCCTTTTGTTGGACTCTGTCTGGTATGTCCAAGTCTGTCTGGTACTAAGTGATGTTTAATATTGCCAAATCTTGAGATCACACCAGTCCCAACTGCTGTTCTGTTCCCCAGCAAGAGTAACGTACACAAATACAGTTCTTTCTTGGGGTTGTGCAGGGTGTTTTTCTTGTAGGGAAATGCTCTGTAAGTCACTTCAATCTCTGTATTAACTCTTATGTAAGCCTTTTCCTGGCTGGTGACTGTGAAATGAGATGTCATGAACTGCAGCTGAAGAATGAAAAATAGGATTTCTTCTCTCCCTGGTACCAGCAGGTTGGTCACTTCAATCTCCCTTCATGAACATAGACTTTAAAAAGTAGAATTACAGATTTCAGAGGTAGAAGATTAAAAGATTTAGGAAATCCTAGGGGGGAAAAAAAATCCTGCTTCTGGCTGCAGTGGAGAAGTTAGCACCCATTTGATCCATCTGTAGATAGAGAACTCATGTCTCACAAACAGCTGAGGTTACTATGGGTTTGGAGGAACCACAGTGGGCGCTGGTCAAAGAGGCTTCTCTAAATGGGAGAAGTAGCAAAACAAAAATAAGAGTTTGTGTGTGGTGGCCAGAATTGAGTAGTGTAAATCAGAAGGGTTTGAGTGCTTGTCTTAATCTCCTCCTTGCTCATTGATCTTGACCAGGTTCCAGCAAGCGTAGCTCTATTCTGGGAAGTCGTTTTGTCACGAGGGCCCTGTGGAGTCCCTGATGTATCACCTTTTGATGACTGCCATGTCCATGTTAGCGCAGCGGTGGGGCAGGCAGCTGGAGGAGAGCACATAAGGACGTGAGCTAGCTTGGCTGTGCAGAGGCTGTGTTGCATTGTGAGGCACAGTTTTGGGGGGCAGCGGAAAGGTTTAGCAGGGTGGGGTTTCTTTTGGTTTGGATGGGGTTTTTTCCTCTTTCTGCCAGCTCTGCAAGCACAGCCAGGATCCTCAGAGTATCTCCACATGGATAACTTCATGTGCAGGATGCCAGAACGTGAACACGTAGCTCACAAGTTATCCTAAGTTGTCTATGGACAGTGTCTGGTGGAGTCAGCACATGCTGAGGATGCCCATGTGAGGAATTTCTCTGCTGTCAGTTCATGCTGTAGATCACTGTGAGCTGAGTTCTTCAGGCAGGCTGGCTCCAAGCTCCACACCAGATCACTCTGCCAGGAGTGGAGATGCCATCAGGCATGCCAGTCCAGTGGCACAAGCAGTTTTCTTTGCATTAGATTTTGTGTAATCTGCAGCTCTGGGTTTTTATAAATGTCTTTTGGGAATGATGAAATGCTGTGGTGGTGGGACCATTGTAACTTGTGGTTGCTGCTCCACTGGAGAGATGCTTTGAGAAGCTGTTTTCTATTTGCTCTACTGATACAGTTAGGGGGGAGGAAAAAGAGTGTAGGAGGCACACAAAGCCCTCTGGAGAAGCAACAGAGGACTTCAAGCTGGGTATAGGTATTGCTCTGAGTTTATCTGAATTGAGTTAATAATGTAATTGACTTGTTAGAAAGGGTGTCCAGTGAGAGGGGTGGCTGGTGACTGAGCAAGGGGTGAGGTGAGAACTGTGGCTGTTGTGGAGCAGAGAGGGGGAGAGAGTCAGTGGCTTGTGTTCCTGTGGGGTAAATGCAGAACAAACACAAGTGATTATTCACATTCAAAAGCAGCTGATCTGGTGATTGAGAAACTGCCATGTTGCATCTTTGCCTTCAGGATGGGCTTATTTTCCCGTCTGCAAAATGGGAACAACAGTCCCTGTCCAGAAGCCTCACCATACCATGTGTTAGCAGTCAGAGCTGCTGTCTGAAGCAATTTGTCACA
This sequence comes from Aramus guarauna, assembly GCA_013400195.1. Lineage (NCBI taxonomy): Eukaryota > Metazoa > Chordata > Aves > Gruiformes > Aramidae > Aramus > Aramus guarauna. The sequence goes on from VXBL01006405.1 coordinate 355,360, forward strand.
ATTCCTTTCTTGGGAATCGCAGTATTTCTGTTTGGCAAAGGTACAGCTAACCTAGAAGTAAAGGAGTGAAAACAGTAAGTGTGAGATTGTGCGGTGCGCAGAAAGAGGAGACAGCTCGTCCCAATAAACCATGAGGTGGCATGCTGAGGTGGAGCTGTGAATCTGGTCTGCAGGATGCAATCTAGGATCTGCCCGAGCTGTAACAGTGCATGTGGTAATGGGGCAGTAGTCATATTGTTTGCTGCCGGTATTTTGGAAAAGGGCTTTGGCACAGACATATGTATCTGATGACAATGGGTTCATGAATGTAGTTAAAGGACCAAAAAACCCACCCCAGAAGACAGCAGATGGACTCTTGTTTTTCCCCTGTGGAGACTCCCCGTTTATCGCAGTGGAGGCTGAGGCTTGCCTTTCAGGCAAGGCAGTCCCGCAGAGCCTGCTGTGCTGTGGGGGATGCTGATGCAGAGCCTTCTCCTGGGCTCAGTGCTGACTCCCTGCCTTGCCTACACCAGCTGCAGCAGAACTTTCTTCTAGTATTTTCTGGGCATTTGCTGCTTTGGAAGCCTCAGGAGAGGAAACATGAAGGTTTCTGATGCTCGTGGTGTATGTATCCTTTTTCTTTTAACCTCCTCGTCCTTCCGCAAACTACCTGCTGAAGGCTTGTGTGAACTAAGGACCTTTCAGGTTTCAACATATATCTGGTGCTTCCTCGTGGAGGCTGTTGCATGTCTATAGCACAGATCACTGCAGGCAGATGCAGGGCGTGCTGGATCAAATGACGTGCTGTCTGGCACAGCTGAGAGAGTTTCAGTGAAACTCCTGTTGATGAGACACTTCAGCTGACATCATACCGCGCCATGGGCTGGCTGATATGCCTGTTGGCAAGGGCTGTGTCAGCACCAGCGTGCTCCCTGAGCTGCTGCCCAGGGCTTGGTGTAACATCACTTGTGAGTGGGAATTCTCTCTGCTGCCGGTAGGTTGCATCCCATGCTGTTACCAGGCAGAGCTTCTTTAAAAAAATCTCTGGCATCCATCACCAGGTCCAGTGACATGGGCTATCTTTAACTATGGGAGTATTCTCTAACCATCTTCACACCAAATAGTGCTCGGCATCCTACTTCCCTCGCACAGGGATGCTGTGAGGATGAATCTAGTCAGGTATATCAGAGGCATCTACTTCCACAGCATCCAGACACCTCACAGGCATTTGATTATAATAACGTCTGCCTCATCAAATGCACAGAGGGACAAAATAATTGTAAGGGGATGCTGTTCCTTTTTTAACACTTAATTTACCTTTTATTGCTTGGGTTAGAGCCTTTGTTCCAAACACAGTCCAAACTGCCTTCGAAATCAGAAATGTGTCTGTACCCAGATGCACCACGTTATTTCCTTTCTTTTTCTCCCTTTCTTCTTAAAGCGAGCAGCCTCTGGGGTGTTTTGCAGTACTACCCATGTTTAACATGAAGAGGCTGAGAAACTGATGTATGCAATGATTAAGTCACTTTCACAAGGTCACACGGCGAATCATTGGCAATGCCAAGAATAGCACCCCAAGTCTCTTGGTGCTCTTTAGCCCACCCTAAACATTACAGCCTGCCTTTTTCCTGGTGAGCATGATCTGATTCATAATGCAGCAGTCCTGCTGTAAGGCTGGCTACCTCTCTGAGCTGCTGCTGCAGAGAAAAGCAGTCAGGCTGAGGCAGCAACCGAGATTGCACATGTCTGTGGCAAAAAGTCTAAACCCCAGAAACAGTATTTAGCAGCTTATCTTATCTACAGATAAGCTCATAAAATGTACTGACTGGTTAAAAATAGGCTTTAAAGTTCTTGGCAAACATGTCGAACTTCATATTCTTTGGGTTTTTTGCTGCAGTATAAAAATACCATTTCTATGATTCTGATTCATATTGGCTTTTTCTGGTCTTTCTGGAAAAGTACCAAATTATTGATGGGTGGTTTTTTGCTTTTAATTGTGCTCTTGAGTGCTAAACCTATTCCTGCTATTTGCTTGCAGTATGTTTAGGCTATGTTTAGGCAAATGCAAATGTAAGTGGTTATTCAGAGCCTTTGGCACTCTGAACAGAATGTACCGAACTCCCGGGGCTTGTTAGAAAGCCTCGGCTTCCAGCTCTAACAAAGCCTGTGCAGTCAATAGCTAAAATAGGAAAACTACCTGGGCTTGACAGAGGGAATTTGGAGGATCTGCAAAGATCATGAACGCAGTTTTTGTCCTGTGGATTGGGTAAACGACATGAGGGGGCTCCTGCGTGCTGGCAGCTAAGGGTGCTCTCGAGGCTGGCCGTGCTGTGTGCACACACTGCCTGTAACGCTGGGGCTGGCTTGGCTTAACGCTGTGGATCCTTTGCAGTGTGTAGTTCACTGATGAAGTTCTTGTCATATCAACACTCAGTTCAACATGCTCCTGAATCATAATGGAGGCTTTCCTTCTACGAACACCGCAGTCGTTGGAAGCGAAGCAAAACAGTATGAAGCCGCTGCCTGCTGCGTGTCCCTTGGCAGCAGCTCGAGATTTTTACAGTTGTTTGCCTTGTTACTCAACCTATTTTAAGCTCCGATGGAATAAGGATGGCATTTGATCGCAGTACTGGGCACAACTGTTTGGCGTTTATAACCCATGTTTTAAACCAGGCGCTTTTTCCGTATATGCTCGTGTCTTCAACTAACTTTAGACTCGTGGCTTTGGACTTGCACGCTCTTTTGCTGGCCTTTGCTGTTGCCTCTTATGAGAAAGCTCCCTGCTTTCACTCAGACGGGTGGTGTTTACCCAGGTGAGAACCCCCCAAATG
>VXBL01006405.1:358178-429287 GCA_013400195.1 Aramus guarauna
TGCACACTGAACAGAGCCCTTCCAGCCTCCATCCTTGTCTAGCTCTCATGATGAGAGATGTCTCTTTATTGGATTTTCTTTGTCATCTCTACATGTGTGCCAGAATCTTCTGATCTTGTTGCTGATCTTGGGTTTATTGAGTAGGTGGCACACTATATAAAGACTTTAATCTAGTGGTACAGGATAAATCTCTCCCATTGTGGAAATGATCAGCTGCTAATGCTGCTTCAGTGTTCGTCTACCTCTAGTATGCTGAATGAGCAGCCTCCATCTACCACACAAAATACTCTTAAAACTGGTGCTCTGCATTTTACTCCCAGGCCTGAGACTTCTGAGAGCAGCCTGCCCTGCTCTGGTCCCTCAGCTTTAGTGGCTTAGATGCATTTATAGATAGCAGTGACGTTTAGTCTGCTGTCACTTGTTTTAACACTGTGCAGAGCAAGGCAGAAGACTTGTTTCTTCTTGCAAGTGAATGTAGCCAGGAGATGAATGTTTGCCATCTGGGAGGAAGACCAGAACTGACAGTAATGTGGAGTCAGGACTGGAGGAAAGAGAAAGAAAGCACTCAGTTGAGAGAGGGACAGAGTACGGAGAGGAGGAGAGGCAGGTAGTGAGATGTCTGTCGTGGTTGTCTCTCGTCTCCCTATGTAATAATCCAAGGGACTCGGGAAAGTAAATCATCAAAGCTGCTGCTTCACAACTAGTCTTTGGGTGGTAAGGGAAACTATGGGACCTCTTTGCTGCTTTATTCCATACAAGTGTTTTTTCAAGGCCCACACAGATAACTAATACCCATAAAACTAACACACATTTACTGTAATCTGAAATTAGATTTCTACCCATATAGTCTCCTGCTTTCATGTTTCGATGGCCAAGTTTTTATCAAAAGTCTGCGTTTTGTTGTGGGTTTTGTGTTGTGTTTTTGTTTTTTTGTTTTTGTTTTTTTTTTCCCCAGGCTGCACAGGTATGTACCAGCTTTGGGGTAACTATGCACCACAATCATATACACAAATATCTGATTCTTGTGACACCCTGGGACCGGGGTTGGAGACCTCACTCTAACCTGTGACATCAGGAGCCCAGTTACGGGGCTGCTGGGTTATTGTGTAAGCTGGCGCTTGATGTGTGAAAGAAAACCACCTTCTGCATGAAGTAAAATTACAGCTGCTGAAACCTCCATGCTGTATATAATGTAGGTTAGAAAGAAATCTGGAACAGCTGGTACGTTACAGTAAACCACAGTTTGTGCTGTTGGGCCCTAAGAGACAGCTTGTTACTGCAAATGCTGTTTCCCCCTGGAAAACCTTCACTTGCGGTAAAGAGGCAAGCTAAGCCATTCAGCCAAACGCAGGTACGTAACACCCAAAAGCCCATGTATGCAGTCACTACAGACAATGCTATTTGAGCCAACTTTTAATGAGAAATACAAAGAATTTGATCATTAAAAAAATCTAGTTAATTGTCTAAATTTAGAGTACAGCCAAATGAACCAAAAGCTAACACAAAAAAGGAAGTTTAAGCCATTTGTGGGAAGGGAAACGGCCTTCACTGCTGCTTCCTCCTTGGTATTCCCAATAGCATCCAGGACTCTGTGTGCATCATGCACCCAGGAAAAAATGGGGTATTTCAGTACTTAACAAAGACCTTTTAAACTGGCACATGGAGTGCTGAGGCGTGTGGGAGGCAAGCAGGCCACTGACTGCTCGCAGTGCTGGGGTCCTGCTGGCTCTCGGGGGCGATAACAGGCAGCATGGCTTGCGGGGGGATCTCCAGAGGAGATCTGCACACGTGTGTCGTGGTGCTGGCAGCATGATCTCCGTCGTGGAGCTGTCTGTCCCCTCCTGGCCTTCCCATGGAAGGCCTGGGAAGGCGAGGAGCTCACACCAGGGCCCATGGGGTACTGCAGACCTCCAGAAGCTGGGCGCGGGCTTTGGAGCACTTGGTCAGCTTGGCTCGCTGCTGTTTTGCACAGCAGAGGGTCCTGAACTACTCTACGTGTTTCTCAGCACCTGAGTGGGCTTTAGGAAACTGTTCCCTTGCCTCAGGCACAGGGTACCTCAGCGCACATTGGCCTGGTAGCTGTCTCCTGTGAGAGGGTACCTGTGTGGACTGGTCCGAGCGTGTCCTGGCCATCTGCGCTTGAGCATCTGGCCTTGGGGCCGGTGGCTTGTACATCTGGAGCCTCTCCACCCTCCCCTCGGGCTGCCTGGGGTGCACCCAGGCATCTCCAAATGCAGCAAGTCTGCAGTGAGCCAAGAGGCTGCTTTGCCTCGGCGTCACGCAGTGACCTGCTGCGGGCTGTGCTGGGGGGAGGTGGCTGAAGCAGAGCAGGGCCCTGCGTCACCAGCAGCCTTCCCAGGACGTTGGCTGTGATGTCACGGGGATGAGCACCATGGTGACAGCGCAGGATGTGTTGGAGGCAAGACCCTCCTGTTCATCCAAGCTGCCATGCTTTCTCCCAGGCCTGTCTTGGGCCAGGGCATCAGACCCCGTGGGCAGCTGTGGCTGGTGCGGTGGCCCCGCTGCTGCAGACGTGCCCCTCCTTCACGTTTGCTCCTTGTGCTTTCGTAACCAAGGCCGTGGAAGGGATGGCTGGGAGCACGCCTTGGAGATTGGTCTCATGGTGCTGGGGGTCAGGCTCAGGCACAATGGCAGGGAGCCACCTCACCACGGGTCCCTGTCTCAGTGCTGTGCAGAATGGGGGCTTGGGCAAGGGGCTGCAGGCGTGCCTGGCTGCAACCGTGCTTCTGCTCCCCAGGCCTGGGGATGGAGTGGGTGGAAGGCTCTGTGCAGCCTTTCCTGCAGGGATGGGGTCTGTGCTGTGCTCCCTGTGCTGGGCCCGCAGCCGCAGGGGAGGGAGCGGGTGCCTGGCCAGCCCTCGGGGTGCTGGTAGGCTGCTGCACGGACCTGGCTGCTGGGTCGGTGCCGTGGTGTTTGGGGGTCTGTGTAACTGGGGTCAGAAGACTGATCGATCTCCCCCCACACCCCCCGGAGAATTTAGAAGGGGGAGGAAGGTGGTGCCGCTGCTGTGTGCCCCGCAGCTCGCTGGAGGTGGCAGGCGGGGGATTTCGGGCAGCGCTGGGGAAGTCGGCATTGCCTCCCGTTCAGGGTGTCTGGGCCACGGTCCTTCAGGGCAAAGCAAAACACAGGGCAGGGCAGGCTGCCTCAGAGCAACACATGGAGGGGCTTTGCAGCTCAGAATCATTTAAAAAAAGTTAATGTCATATTCTGGCCCGGTTTTACAAAACCAGATCTCCCCCCCTTATGGATCTTCTTCTTTCACGTACTTCATTACTGTGTCCTTTCTGTTGTTTTCAGGATTAGGAGCCTTTCTGCAGCAAGTCTTGAAACAGCCAAATTACAGCTTATATCAAAGTCCCTAGGATTCGCTTATGACTTCCAGTAAGGCTTCTTTAAGGTATTCTGAATAACATTATGAAGTCATAAACTTTTATTTTGGGTGCCTGAAATGCCATAGGAGTTTTCTGATGAGGGTACCTTTAAAAAAATTGTTACACTTTAGTGCCCTTTGCTTGTAATTTCCAAAATGACCTGTGTCCTGTAAAAACAATTTTTCACAAAGCTTTGAACATGTTTCCAGTACTTCTTGGGGGTGCTCCCGATCCAAGCTCCAGTTTTGTGTGAATGTATGAGCAGCTGAAAGAAACTGATTGCTATCTGCGTTTTGCCTCCATTTTCTCCCCTTGTGCTAAGGGCCATAAAGCAGAAAGTAATTGAAAAGTGGTAGCTTAAGACAGTGCTGTGTACGTACTTGAGAGAGCTGGTTACCCTTCCTCCTTCTTGCCTCTTTACTCTGCCATTAATGGATTTGGATAGAAAACGGAAGATTTTTGTTTCGCTGGGGCAGGCTGGCTGACAGCTCCTCTTGGCGCTGTCACTGGCAGCCTCTGCTGGCCCATCAGCTTCTGGCTCCTGGACAGACAGACTGCCTGTCCTGCAGTCACCGCAGCAGCTGACGGCTGGGTGACCAGCTTGCTTTACTTAGAAGGTTGGTACATCCATAGGATGTAACACAATAAATGGTAAGTAGCTGGATGCTTCAGGGCATACAAAGAACAGCACAGAGGTTGGATTTTTATTGCGTTTTGAGCTCTTTCTGTAGAAAGCAAAGAGTGCTGTGGTTTTTCCTTTATTTGTGTGGTCCTGATGCAGAGTATTGTGAGTTTCAAAGAATGGTTGAAGCAGACAATGTTTGTGCTGGTAACGGGTTGAAATGTTTCCTGTCATGGAAAAGATGAACAAGCCAATTCCACATCACCTTTCTTTTCTGGCACCTGTGAGTACTGTCAGTGCTGCTGCTATTTTAATTCATGAGTTGCTGCCCTGTGTGGCATAAACACCATTGCTATGCATGACCAAGTGTCACTTTCCCTGGAGTGGCATGAAAGGGAGTACGAGGGCACGAGCCCTCCTGCTACTCCCTCCACCTGCCTCCTGCTCTTCATGCTTTGCTGTATGGCACAGGACTCAAGCCAAAGCAGGGGCAGGTGAGCACAGAGACTGGAGGTGGCAGCAGAAGAGGAGGGCGTGAAGGGATCAAAGGGATGGGAGCAGTATGTAGAGAAGGCCAGGGCACCATCCTTGGTGACAAAAATCTTTCTGTGGCTGTGGCCAGCACCCTGTGCTGAGGGATGAAGGGCCTTCAGAAGTATTCCCTATCCTTCCTGGCTGGTGACAAACCTGGCCACAGTGGCCTGTACACTGAGCAAGGAGAAAGAGCTGTCCTTTCTTCCTCATGGGTGGAGGAACCTGGCCATCCCTGAAGAAATCAATCCCAGGTACATTCCCTGTAGTCAGTGCTGCAGGAGTCCGACCTGCTCTGGCAAGCTTGAAGGGACATTAGCAAAAGACTAGTAATAAACTCGCCTAATGAAGCTCTGAGCTTTTTGGAGCTCTTGTTCCCAATCAGACATGACATAAACCCCTTATTCTACTGATGGATGATGCAGTACTGATGGGTGAAGTCTCTGTAAGGATGAAATTGTCAGCTAAATTCTGCTTGTGGAGGCCTTACGCATGTGGAAGATGGCACCTAGTTGCTAGAAGCAGCTAGAAGATGCAGAACTTCCAGGCAGTCTCTTTGCTTCTGATCCAAACAGCTCTGACCAGGAAGTGCTGAAATGTCAAATAAAAACTTGCAGGTTTGTTTGTTTTTGTTTTGGTTGGTTGGGTTTTTTCTTGCTACAATCGGAGGCAAAGAGGACTGGGTTTTTCTGGACAATATTCCTGGGTGCATCTCCCATCGTTATGGGTAATCGGTACTGGGCTTCGCTGAAAAGCAGCTTGTGTGTGTGCACCAGGTGTTTTGTGCACAAACTCAGAGAACAAGGTGCTGATAGCTCCTCGGGCTGTTGTTTTCACAGATGTTTTGAAAGGCACAGTTGGACGGAAATCCACTTCAGTGTATCTGAGACACTCGGGCCTTTTTTCCTGTCAAAGAGGGAAGATGGCCTGATTATCCCTTCTGTAGTCATCACCCAACTGATGATGCAGCATCGTGAGCCAGCAAGTGCCCCTTGCAGCGGATGTCAGTGGGTACAGAACCAGACAGCCAAGAAACTTGCTGGAGAGTTCCCTTCCCTTTGGCTTCCTTGCTGCCCTCAGCCACCAAGACCTGCTCTTCCCTAGACTGATGGGTCCTTAACATCAGCAGAGGTGCTCTGTCTCCAATCAGTTTGCCTCTTTTTATCCAGCTTGCGCAGTAGTGATGCCGCCAAAAGCTTCTACAGCTTGGTACCTTTGAAAGTCTTCTAAAGTACACGGGCCAGATATTCTAGGAAGAGAAGTAGCAATTCAATGGTAAAGCTGGCCAAGCCTGCCTGCACTTTCTACTAGAGCTTGTTCCTCTGTGTGTACGTGTACTCATGCATATCTCCTTCAGCACTTTATCTCCCTCTTCTCTTTAGTGCTTTATCTCTGTTCAGCTCTCTAGTGCCCGTTATCTCTTGTCAACTATCTGCATTACAGAGTGTAAGGACAGTATTTAGGAGGAGTGCTGTGAATCAACCTTGTCTGTCATCTCAGAGAGCTATGCATGTGTGGGTGATGCATGTTTCACATGAGTGTGCTTCTCCTAGAACAGTATAATATATACATGATCTTGCTGCTGGCTACTGTAGCACATCACATACTTCAGTCTTTCCATCTCCACTTGGGTGGTTTTTTGTAGACAACTAAAGCTAAGTAGCCTGGCTGCTGTCTGTCTGCAGTTCGGCCATCCTGATTTGCATTCCTCTATCACTCATTAACGGGTGAATACCTTATGCAAACACTATTGATTAGCTTCATAACCACCTGTCTGTAAATCATTTTCCATTTCTGGTTATGAGTAATATCTGCATGCTTTGTTTATCTTCCACGTAATGACCCTGGTTGTTTTCCCACTTCTCAGCAGCAGGCTTTGTTGTGCATAGCTGGAGTGAGCAAGGAAGACTCTGTCCTTGGGTGGTTTTATGGTCTTCATAGATACCTGAAGTAACCAGAGGAAGTGACTGGTGTCTGGAATACAGCAATGCAAGTGTGTGACAAATGAACCAGCTGTCTGTTTTATTGGTGAATTAAGTAGAACAGTTGTACTCAACCAGGCAGTGTGCTGGTGAAGGACCCTCCTGTGTTTCTGTGGCTACAGGAAACTCTTCTGCTAAAATGGGAGCCCGGTGGGCAGAGCCCGAACTGGTTTTTGTCCCCAGTGCAGCATTATTGCTTGTGGACTGCTGCCCTCGGCCTGCAGTTGCAAAAGATGAATAGCTGGCAGGAAGGTAGCAAGTATATGCTACTTAAACATACATTGCCTAATGGCTGTCTTCCCAGTGCCCAGATGTATGGCTTGCTCTAGGACGCCAGGACCTCCCTCTCTGCTGCGGTAGACACTTCTATTATTAGCTCAGTGGCAGCTTTCCATATGCCAACACTCGTGACTGCAGGACTGTTTAATTTTCACTTCTCTGAAGTATTTAATTTGTCAGCTGTTGGCTTCTAGTCATTAAAGACCAAACCTCAAAGTCCTTACCTAGATTTTTGCTCCATTAGGGTTGAAGCACAGATCTGAACAGGCTATTTTATACTTATGCAGAATCAGAGTCCAGATAAAGTCTTAAATCCAGAAAGTCAGTTGCTACTCGGCTAATCAGTAGAAAACCCCTGTCTGCAGAGATGGGTGTCTAGTGTCTCTTTTTCTATTAACTTTTATTCAGAGAAAAGAAAAATCAGTTCTGCTAGAAGTCCTGCCTGCTTGCGTTTCAGTGCCTGACTGCGAAGATGGGGTGTGCAGTAGACAGTGCCTGTCTGCAGGTGCTGGCGCTTCTCCGGTGGCTGAGGATAGCTGCTGCTGGGAGATAATCACCCAGCTATTCACTGCTGGGGGCCTCTCTTTAATTATTGAATGCCAGAATAGATGTATATTGAATTACCTTGCTGGCAAATAAAATCTCCAGCATCTTGTGTAACTCTACAATATTCTCAGGTTTTGTACATGCATAACATGAAATCTTCTTCAAAGAATCTAAAAAAAAAAAAGTCAAAATATGTTTTTATATATTTTTTATATAGCAGTACGTGTTTCCAGAGAATAACAAGTTGTACACTGGCTGTGAAGATGGCCTTCCCTGGCAGTCATAGCATGTGATTACTCTTGTTTAAAGTCAAGCCTGCACTTGGATGTGCAGCAGAATGAAGCAGGTTGTGAATGGTGCATTATCAAACAAAAAAAAAACAAACCCAAAAAACCCCAGCCTAATTTTGCTCTCACTTCTCTGAAGTATTTAACTGGTCACCTGTTGTTGCAGAAGATCTGGCTAACACGTCCTAAACTGCAGCCTGTAGTTCTGGTCCTGTGGTGCAGAACGCTGCATCCATGCAGCATCCTCCTGGAGTCACTTGCAGTAGCACATGAAGATGGGGGAAAGAGAGAAAATCAACAGACGCATATGTAACTTTTCCCAGCTTGCAGAGATGTGAGTAAATGCCAGTGCTCCCCCTCATCCCTCCTCCTCCTCTGTCCTGCTGTTATATACAGATTGCAGGCGTTAGATCCGCAAGCAGTGGTTGAGAAATTGGCCACAGATCCCTTGACTTTTAGTTCCTGTAAAATCCTCTGGATAAGGTAGTCTTTGGTGCTCATGGACATGAAACCATTTTTATGTACGTTCTCTCTAACCATGGCAAGAAAAATTTGTCATTTCTTATTTTGCAAAAGAAATAAAACATGCCTTCTTATTTCACAAATTGTGCTGAATTCCATGTAATCCTGGTAACAATTTAGAAAAGAAAGGAAGAATATTACACAATGCTTAACTGGAAGGAAAGGCAATACTGTGGTTAATCAAACATTTTTGTCATTTACAAGTTTTGGGAAATTTCATGCTGCTGAATGATGTCAAGCAGGCAGCCGTGGAGCCCGAGATCCCTCCTTTGTAACCACCACAGATATGTCACATGCAGCAGCCCGAGCAGGTGCTGACAGAATAATTACAGTGCTCGAATTCGTAATACTGCAGGCATTAATGGACTCGTGAAGCTGGTGAAAGGAGAGCTCCATCTACTGTTGTACAAAGAGAAGGCAAAAATAACTAGAAGGGCCTTCCCACACACACGTTGAAAAGGTACTGGGTACCATGTACTACTTTTTTTTTTTTTTNCCCATCCCCCCCCCGTGGCTTTTAGAGCCCTCCAATTCAAATCCAGTTCCGTGCCTTGGATACTGTGCAGGTACATAGCTGGGGACAGTCCCTACTTAGCCATCGCGAAGCAGACAAGGCAGACAAAGGATTTGAGATGCACATATAGAATCAGGAGCAGAACCAGACAGACGCTGACCCCGATATCTAGTCCCTTTCCCTGGCAGGAGAGGGTTCATTCTCCAAAACATGTTGGAGGCAGAGGGCTGCAGGCAACACTCGCTTTTGGAGCTGCAGAAGCAGGTAAAAGCTCTAGATAGCACATGGTTTATGTCTCTTTACTTGATTTGCCACTGCGCTGTTTCCGAACTTTCTGTATCTCCTGCATAAGTGTACGTAGGCGTTTATATGAGAATGGAGCCCTGCGTAAAACCTGCATCTCTCTTCTACCAAGCCTGAGGGTGCAATGAGGAACGTGAGCCCTGAAGCAAGGGCTGGTGGCAAATTCTGCGTGTAAATTCTGTCCTCAAGACTTTCAGCTAAAATCCTACTCTCTGCCCTTTTAATAGAGGTAGTGCATGTGCAGAACTGAGTATTTTCCACTGACCTTTATATTTGTAATAGGCTGAATTAAGACCCACTGTTCAAGTGCCAATTGTGCTGGCCTGAGATATGTTATATATAGCTGTTACTGGCCAGTTTGAATAGCTCTAAAGGACAATGTGTACTACTTAGCTTGAGGGAAAAAAACAAAGATTTCAGGGTCTAGAATGCTTGTAAAAAGCGCTAATTTTTCTCTGTAAGTGATTTGCTGCATGAAAACATATTATTATTCTGTGCTTGCAGGGAACATCAGCAGTGTCTGGATTCTTAGATTTCCACAGAAGGCTAACTGATAATTGTTCTGCAGTGATGTCAGGAAGAATTTGTGCTTATGTTACTTGACTGTGAGAGCTCATCTCAAGTTATGTGAACAGATGTTTCAGATTTGAGTTCAGCCTGGCAGAAGAGAGAGAACAGTCTAGTCCCCAGCATTTTCCATCCTTTATAGTATTACCACAACCTCGCATCTCCTAGATACGCTCTCAGATACCACATCTTCTGCAGATATTTGCCGCCCCTTCTCTGCCGGTGGGGTGGGTGGTGGGGTGTGGAAGTGGCAGTGACTTTTTTACCTAGATTGGTCTTTACTGTGAAACTGAAATGCAAACTCTTTGAAAGGAAAGAGACAGATTCACTTTTATCCAGCCTAGTACTTTTCATGTGACACTGTGCTGAGTGAAATGTGTGGTAGAGGGTGCTGAGAGTCCTAAGAGTCGCAGAGGCCAGGACCTGAACGTTTTGTTAATGCTGATCTTTGCTACACACATGGAGCTTTTTGGGTCTCGGTGTGTGTCTGACTGCTTTGGAGTGAGACTTTCCACGGGGGAAGCATCAAGGACAGCACAAGTCGCAGCGCGGCTGGGCTTCAGGCCCGAGTGGCACAGACACTGCCCGTACCAGGCTCTTCTGCTTCTGGGCTGGAAATTCAGCCGTGGCCCCTTCCATCTGCCTGCGCTACAGTTAGGTGCGAGCAGAGGTCCTGTGGCCTTGCTTGGCTTACCCCAGTACCAGCCTGCCTGCAGCGCATGGCCAGCGTGCCGCAGCGAGCGTGCGGCACGGCCTCAGGCAGGCGGATGGACCCTGCTGGTCCCCGGAGCTTCGGCAGGAAAGGGTAACTTTGCAAGTTTTCCTAACTCTGATGAATGGGCTCCTGGCACTGGATTTTCCCTTGTGAAGTGACCCATAGCTGTCTAATGACTGTAGGTAATGTGCTCAGACTAATTAACTCTGTAGTTGCTTATCAATAATCTGTAATTTCAGATCTTCACAGCTGTTTGCTCAAATGCCTTTTACTTGTCAGTCTTTTAACGTACGGAGCTGCAACTATCTCTGTAAAATTGTGACAAAGAATTAAACCCCTTAGTAGAACACTCTCAGAAGTCATCCTCTGCTTTTGGCATCCCGGTGCGTGTTACACAGCCAAGCAGTCCTGAACATGGCAACTCGTATGTGTGCAGCAAGAGGCACAACAAAAGAAACATAAAATACTGCTCATGACGCAGCTGTCAACAATTAAACTGTGTTTGGCTTTCCTAGTAGAGGTTATGAAGAAGCCCATGGAAATCTGAAACAGCTTTCAAAAGAAAGCACTGAAAATATGCGCCTGAAACTGAGGAATAGATTGCAGATGGCAAATATATGTCTCTGCAGCCTGTCAGGGAACAATTTGGTTTGACAAATGGCTGTGATCTGCCATGGAGCTGTGCAGAAGATGAACTGTCAGGCTGCAGCGCAGCAGTGTACAAAAATAATTAAGCAAGGTTAAGCGTGCCTGATACTGTTTTTTTTTAATGGGAGAATTTGCCCATATATTCAATGCAAGATCCCCCAGACTGCTGGGAGATGGAGGACCCTCCACTCCTGTAAACAATGCTGTTTAGTTTTTATACCGTGCCTGCCATCTACAGACCTCAGGACCTGCTTCAAGAAAGATACGGTGTCGTTCAGCCGTGAGCTGGGGCAGGGCAGTGAAATGGTGTGTTAGAGGCTGGAGAGCCATGAGCAGGGGGACTGGAAAGGGGTGTCCAAGCCTCCCGGCGCTCGGCACTGTCCCGGCAGGGCCAGAGGAGATGAAGCCTGCCTGCGGTGGTGGATGAAGGGAGGAAGTGTTAGAGGAGTGCTTGCAGCAGCTCTGGCCCCAGCACCCTGCCCGACCATGGGGGTGGCAGCACCTTTTTCCCCCGGGACTGCAGAAGCAAGCTGGCCACCCAAATAGCTTGGACAGAAATAAACTCCCATTGTTTTGAGTTTTGCTACTGACCCCTGCAGCGGAGCTGCTGACTAAAAGTGGCCATGAACAGTGTCTCGGAAGTTGTGAAGACTTTGGACTGGAGGAAGCGGAGCCAAATGGCTGTACGTGTTCCCTGAGGCTGATGGAGCCAGTGTGGCAGAGCCGTCCCCGTCCTCCGAACAGCCTTGCCTTGGATGGGAGCTCTCTCTGCAGCAAAGGAGCACAGAAGGCGTTGATTGATCATAGGCCTTCATTTACATTGCAGCGAGGTTAGGCCATGGGCACTACACAGTCCGTGGAAGTTTGCTTCTGCTGCAGCAGTGTTTGTAGCTTAGGCCTTGAGCTTCGCGGGGCTTTGGGCGCTGTACAGCATGGAGGGTAGCTCACCCTTTCCTTGGTCACCCGTTTCTCTCACAAAGTGTCCGCTGCATTCTCCTGAATTAATAGTTTACTCAACTCTCTAAACTTTGCATGTGGTAAAGCAGCCCGTCGGTGACAGAGGGTGTGAGTAGGGCTGGAATTCTCCCAGGTGCCGAGACAAGACGCTGGACTTGGCCGCGTTGCTGTGCTTGGGGAGCGCGAGAGGGCGGCAGCAAGTGGCTCTGAAGCTGCATCTAAAATAGCCGAACTGTGACGTTTTCTCTCAACAGTGATAAGTGGTAAGAGAGGCCACGGACGCTTCCTTTCTGTGATTCAGAAACTTGCAAATCTTCTTTGATTCACATCTTATAAGTAAAATTAGCCTGTTTCTTGCTGTTGCCAAACCTTTTCAAAGCAAAGATATTTTCTACAAAAGAATTCAGCAACAGAAATGGAATTTGCTCATGGATCAGATTACTGTTATTTCTGGCTGGAAGCAGCACCAGAAATACTTGCAGGGATTTCCACTTTGTCTTTGGAAAGGTGTGGTGCATATTGCTGATAGAAAAGGAGCTATTTGGGAGGATAATTCACATACATTAAGAGACAAAAAGGGAGATGAGCCCCATGAGGCTGCCACAGCCGTGAAGAGGAGCGTTTAGCTTTGCATTATAACGTTCAGGCACTTCTGAAATGGAGATCTTCAGCTGTTGTTGTCGAGAATGTTGTGACGTGAGCCGCACTTGCTGCAGCTCAGGAGAAGACGTTTCCAGCCCCAAGTCTAAGCTTTCATTCAAACCACAGTTCTGTGTGCTGATTATGCCTCGGCATCCTGGAGAATTGTGTCAGAGATCTTCCTGCATGTGGGGACTCTGCAGATGAAACTTAATGAAGGGAAATATTTTGATGATGTTTAAAGCAGCAATCATCTGTGACACTGACGAATGTGATGTTACCTTAAAATGTGAACATACCCATCAGTTGGGAGCGTCAGTCAGAAAAAGTCTGGTGCTTAAAACACATGCTGATCAGTGATCTATATTTTGCAGCCAGCTTTAGCTAAAGCCTCGGCCCACTTGACGATGCTCTCCTCAGGGACAGTCATCTGAAGAGCTGGGCTCGGCGGCTGAGGGGCCCGTGCTGCCCGCGGAGAGGGAGCTACGGCCCCCAGCACCGCTCTGCCTGTCGGCCGCGGCAGGGAGACGTCGTGTTCCCCTCCACGTGCCGGGACGGAGCAGACGTCTCCAACGGCATTAGCTACCTGGGGCAGCCAAGGAAAGCCGTGAACTGTAGACTTTTAATAAACAGAGACCTGATTGCTTGTAATACACATGGACAGTTTCTAGTGTAAAGTCAGAGTCCTCTGATCGTAGCTCTAAATGCTGATAAAAAGGGTGGAACGAACGGATGTCTGCAGTATAGTATGGAAGGACATTTCTATTCCTGTCAAACTGAGAATTTTAAAGCAAAATAATATAAAAAGGTTTTACTTAAGAAAAAGGGAGGCATGTCACTTTGGAAATAGGGCTGGTTATATTACCTTATCCCAAAACAGTATCTCTGAATGTGAAGTGATGTCTCACTAAGCAATGACCTGGTTTTGTGGCCATCTTGGCTAGGTTTCTTCATTCTGCCTGAGGGACTGGGCACAAAGAAGTGTTATCTCCAAGGACCGCATTTTTTGGCTCTTTGGAAATGCATGTGAAGAAAGGGGACAGCAACATATGGACTTGGTGTACCCCAGGGGATGACTGCGGGAGCCTGGGAACATTTCGTGCCTGCAGCAAGTGTAGGAAGACGGGAGGAGGAGAGACGACCGGCCAGCTGCAGTGAGCTGCGTGGTGATCGCACTGAATTACGTGGCTGCTCGTTGCACCAGGAGCAGCACCGGAGGGGCCCAGCCATGCTGGCCTGGCTCTGCGGGCAGGTCCTCTTCACAGCCAAAGTGAGGAACAGGCCTCGTACCGTGCTCCTTCCTTCCACATGGGTCACAGCAGCATTGGGAGATTCTTACGAAAAGCCGTGGGCAACACCTGGACAAGAGGATTCAAGTAGTAGAATTACTGGCCAGACCAAAAGCAAGCCAGATGCTGAGGAAAGAACGGAGGAGGGGCTGGTTCAGAAGCTCAGCACTGTCAGTGATCAGACACTTCAGGTGCGAGCACAGGGAGCACCCTGTGGCTTTTCCAAATGTACCACCATGAGGAGACGTATTTATGGATCAGAAACTCCACATGTTGTACAGAACAATGAACTAAAAATAAAGCTGTAGCAATCTCACACAAATTGCAGGTGAGCGCACCACAGGCAGGGCATACGCAGAGTACTTGCATTGAAAGCCTGCAAGAGTCTGCATGTTGCCATATACCTCACAGCAGGTCTTCAACACATTTTCTCTCTGAGATAGAAACAGAGCAATTGTTTACTTCTTCAGTGCTATGACTTTGCAGCTGTAATGGTAATATGTTAGGAACCACAGGTCTCTCATTCTGGATCTTAAAGAACAACTCCCTCAACTTGTAAATAACATATACAATTAAATGGGGTGCATTTTCCTCTGCCTCAAATGTGTGACATAGCCTAGTGAGGTCAAGGGAAGGGCTCCTGTTCCTTTCAATAGATTTTATTGTACTCCTTGAAAGATCTGATGTATTTACAAGATGTGTTCATAGAGGCTGGGCCTATTTTCCACTCTGACCCCTGATGTGGTGTTTAGCAGGAGATGCTTTCACTTGCTTAGTTAAAATTAGCATCCCCCTGTTTTGTTAGGAGCAGCAGCAGCAGCACAAACCTGACATCGCTTCCAGATTTACATGCACGTAGGACCAAGTGACGCCGCACAACTGCATCTCACCATCAGGTCCTTGCTGCTCTCTTACCCTGCAGCTGTGGAGACCACATGAGAAAGTGGTAGGAACAGCACAGGAAACTTGCCTAGATCCAGGCAGGACCTGCTTTTTGTGAAGGAAGTAGTCTTAATAATAGTAATGTAAATCTATACTCATTGTCTTTCAGACTACGTATTATTTAACTCTTTATTTTGTGAAGAACTAGTTTAATGAAATTATCCAAGAACCACAGAAATCTGAAATTTTTCATCAATTTTCACTCAATGCCAGTGGACCAGAACTGCATCCCAAAAATATTAATGCAAAAAAAAAAAAAAAGTCACTTCCAGAGCTAGCATATGAACCAGGTTGCTGCTTGAGAAAGAACGTGTAGCGCTGAGCTAGCTGTCCTGCAGAGCAGAGGGCTTGGAGTGGGAATCCCGTGGCAGCAGGAGAGCTGATGAGGCTGTCCAGTACACACCTAACGTGTGCTCACAGGTCCGCATCCTGCAACCCAGTCCTTCTCTCTGATTCTTGAATTCTCATTCTGGAATGGCTCAAGCAAAAGAAAGAGCTATTCGGTCAATCTCAAACAGCGAGGCAAACTCGGCACTAATAATGTCTCTCTTGCGTGCACTGGAGATTCAGCGTGTAACTGACAGCTTTACTTCTTCTGTTTCTGTCTTATCTCTGCTCATCTTCTGTCATCGTCCTGCACGTGGTTTTATCTGTCTAAGGTACTGTATCTTGTACATATTCCTGCACTGGTGATGGTTAATGATGGTTCCCATGCCCTGGCATCATTGTAAAATGATGCTGATTTGCAGACGCACAATCTCTTTCCAGGGCTGTTCCTGCACGGTAACTGCTGGAAGGGGCGAGAGGTGTCAGACGGGCTCCCTGAGTGTGAGGCATGCCAGCCTACCAGGGCTTTTCCTTGTGGAGCAGGGAGAAGCGTGAATGGGAGCTGATTTTATGATTATTTCAGTCAAGAAAAATCAGGGCTATGAACTGTCATCAATTTCAGTGACTGCGGAGCTCAGGCCTCTAATTTTAGTTTCATGCTAATGCTATTGTCAGCTCTTTCTGTGAAGCAGGTGATGCAGTTTTAGATACTGCTCCACAGCTGCTTCGAGAGGATTGTCTAGTTCCTATAACCTGACACCCAGCAGCAGTATCAGGACAGCATTTGGAAATGCTTTAAAAGGCCCTGGGTTTTTTACACCACCAGCCCCTTTTTTTTTTTTTTTTTTTTAACTGCCACTCCACCATTGCCCCACCATGACCCACGCAGGGACCGGCCCTGGTCAGGTACGACCTCACCTCAGCTGACCCCCTAGTTGGCAAAAGGTAAAGTTTTGCTTAACACAGTTGTTAGAGCTCGCTAACTCACAAAGCTGAAACGGGGAGGCTGCTAATTTCAAGAAGCTGTAGACATGGGCTGCTCTGGCCCCACGCCGGTGAGCGCCGAGGAGGGACACGAGTGTCCCCTGGGCAGCGGCCGCCTGCGGGTCTCTGCTGCGTGATCCCTAGGACACGCCAGGACGGATCCGGGGTGTCGGAGCAAAGGGCAGCAGCAGGTTCGGCTCTGTCCCGCTCCTGCTGCTGGCACGGCCCCAGCACAGCCTGGCGCTCTGCTGCGCGTAACGTCCCGTGCAGCCCTGCTCTGGATTGCAGCACGGCGCGAGGAGCTGCCAGCGCTGCCGACGGCTGGCATTTCGGCTGTGACTGTGCTTCACGGCATCGCTTCTGCCGGCAGGTATTCCTGCGTGGTGCTCGTCTGCCCTGTGTTATCCCTCACGGATCTCAAACTAGCGTAAAAGTGGTGCCTGGCGGGGTGACCCGGGCCATCCAGAGAACACCTGGGCACGGCTGGGGTTTAGAGCGCAGTGGGGAGCTGAGTTATTTTCTGGAAGGTACCGAACGTGTAGAAGGGAGCGCACGGGAGACAAGTGCCCAGCATCCCTGCCAGGAGCGCTCAGCACCTCCAGCCATCGGAGCCGTGGGATGGGGAAAACTTCCATAAAACGTTGAGGTTTATTTAAACATAGTTAATGAGCTGGACCCACAGCATAGGTTTTCGGACTTCAAAGACTGGTTGCTGATGTAGAACAGCTGAGCCTTATTTGCAGAGAAATGTCATTCTCCAGTGAATTCGCAGGTAGGAACACAGCGTCGCGTGTCACGTTAACTGTTAACACTGGTTTCAGCTTCCCGGCTGTACCCTGAGCCATCTTGGAGGATGCACACGCAGGCCAGAAGATGACAGGAATGCCATAACAGGTTTTCCATAAAGAAAACAACACCTTCTAAAGCTTCAAAAATCTCCACTGGCTCATGCTGTTTCTGAAATACGTGCAAGATGGTGGTCGTGTACGAGTCCTTACAGCTCCTTTTGAAGGTCTGAAGGGTTTGTTTTCCAGGAGAAAAGCCTATCTGAGCATTATTTGTGCTGGACTGAACTTCAAACAAATTGCTGCTAGGAACTGACAGCAGACTATGTATGACAGCTAGTGGTATGTAGCACAGCCCTGTCAAGGAATGGATAATCCCCCATCCTTAAATATACTTTCTATTTATGTTGGCAGTGTACAGACTTCTAGGGATTTTACCAGTTATTCCAGACATAACGCTTCAAAAGTGCCACCGAGGAAACATATATGCGAATCTCTATTTCAAAACTTCTTAACTAAATAATGTTAATATGTTGCAGGCTGTTGGGACTTAAAGTAGAAAAGTGTTCAAAAGTAAAAGGAAAATATTTGGAATATTTGGAAAGGAAAATATCTTTTTACTGTCACACAGACCTGGAAATTGTATCAACTCAGGGGATACACCATTTATTCTTGCAGCTTAATTTTCCTTGGTTAATTTATTTTTCGTGTTTATCAGAATTCCAAGATACCAAACCCCTTCCTAACATTTCTGTGAGCTTGAACCGAGGGTTTAGTTGTCAATGAACGGCCAGCGCTTTGACAAGCCCACCACGCTGTTTTCATTGAAGTATTACAAGCAGGCTGTATGACGAGATTCCGGCGAGAGGAGCTGACAGCCTGGGGCCCTGCTCCTGCACGGCCTCGGCTCGTGGAGCTGCTTCTGGCGGAGGGACCCCGGCCCGGGGGTTGCCGAAAGCAGCCCCCCAGCGCAGCCGCTACGCAGCCGCAGAGCGTAACCTGATGAGCCCCGCCAAGGGCAGGATTTTCCATCTGCTGAGCGATGGTACGCCGTGCCCCGCAGCTTTGGCTTGCTAACTCTACTGGGTGTTGGAAGTGACCCGGTGGGATCACCACCCATCGTTGGCCCTGTCTCTATTAACAGGATTTCTTTGTTCCCCAGTACAGCTGCACTGTGAACTTGATTTGTGCTAGCAGGGTGCTAAGAAGGTAACGTGTGCTGCAGGCAAACGTATGAATTTTCTTGCATCGTTAAGATCCACAGGGCTGCAAATTTCCTTTCTTGGGTGTAGATCAGCCTATTGTAACCCAAGTCATTGTGCAGCACAGGGCGTCCTCCATGCACGCGTCCAGTCGAGTCATCCACCAGCTGAATAGCCTTGAGTGCTTTCTGAGGGGCGTACAAAGGATCGGATCACAAAGGTCTGCACCAGTGTCGTGGTATCTGCACATTCCTCAGATTTGGCCTCAAGTTCTTCTGGTTCTGGCACTGCTACCCAAACATGCTGGAGAGCCGCATCTGTACAAACACCGGCAGCAGTCTCAGGTTTCCTCCTCCTCTTCACTGTTGTTTGCAAAAAGCAGCTAATGGTGTGAGCGGAATCAGATCTTTTGTGAGTTTGGGGAAGGAGAGACCTGGTGTTATACCCTCGGTTCTGTAAGCACGTACTAGACACCGTTTAGATTTTCTGTTGTGGTCTAAAGAAATTACCTTGAAATGAAGTTAGAGATGAATGAAATCAAGTATCTGTCTGATGAGAAATTTATATGGATTCCATTTGCTTTCACCTCAAAACTAAAGAAAATTTAATGTTTTGGGGCCTTTTTTTTGGTGGGAATAAAACTCCAAACGAGTCAGGAATGTCCTTTTCATCTAAGTGTAACATTCTGACATTCGCAGACTCAGTAGTGTTCAGTTTGTTGAACCGGCTTCAAAGTCAGTTTCCACTTGAAGTCTTTTCCCTGTTAAGCTGCATTTTTCAGCTAATGCTTCAGGAACCTACCTCTGCCCGAGTGTCGGGGTCCCCAGGGAGAGGCCAGCAGCGCCCAGGGTGCCTGGAGCAGATTGCCCATCCAGGCGTCTGCCTTGCGTTAGGGAAACACAATAAGGAGAAGCAGTGTAATGTTTGCTTGAAGGGACACATAACAGAGCATTTCAGAATAAAGAAAAAACCCAATAGAATTAAATAAGTCGCTTCCATTTTCCCAGCAAAAAGATGAGCATTTTCAGAAAAAAAATGATGTTTTTCCACACCGTGTTGTAGAAACTGTTGAGGATGCTGGGTCGCTCAGTAGCAGCAGGGTAGACTGCCAGTAACCGTACCGGAAAGTTACAGGGGAGACTTCCTTGGTTTTTAACGTCTGAATCCGGGGATCTGGCTTTCTCTTAGGCTGACTGATGCAGTCACCACAGGCCTGGCTGGAGTTAATTGAATTAAACGGGAAGCTTGCCAGGGACTCCAGTTATCTTGGTTCAGTCATTAGCACAAAACCGGTGCAAGGATTAGCTGTTTGCTGTCTCAGGTGTTAGCGGTGACACTAGCCAACAAGTTAAGGTCTTGTCAGAAGCAGTACGTTCTGGGAGAGACAGCAGCCTTTCTGACTGATAGCTTACGTATCAGGTTTTTTTAAAATGTAAGTATTCCTTGTTGGAATAATTTTATTTTATTCCTCACTTTGAATAGTTTAATGTATTTTGTATCCTCTCTCTTTTCAGTTGGCAATCTGCACTTGCATTTTCAGGGGTTTTGCAAGAGACAGATGTACTCATCTTTCTGACTGACGACGTTCCTGACGGACCTGCTTTCCAACCCTCCGTGGCTGCTCTCACCGGGCCCCTCGGGGAGCGGGGAGCGATGCGGGTGGTTAGTGACGGCTGCACCGCTGGCGGTGAGCCTTCGCTGGTGCCGCGTGAACTTTGCGGGGAGGGGAGGAAGGAGCGGGGCTTTCTGATTCTGAGGGATATTGCTTTGATACAGAAAGAAAAAGAGGTTTAACTACTGCAGGAAAGAGTGGGGGTTTGCTGTTCTGTATTCTAGATGAGAAATTCTGGTCCTGAAAGTCTGTACAATTACTGAGGGAGCAATGGGAAAAGTAACATCCTTGGAAGCCCCAAGAGACCCTCTAGCAAATCAAGGCAGATTTAACATTCTTTAAACACTTCTTAAACAAGGGAAAAAAGAAACCCAAACTTACTCCTCCTTCTGCTCCCCAGCATTTCAGACTTTTGTTCTGGTTTAGAAATAAGCAAAGCAGGAGACAAGGCCAGTTTGTGAGGGATCCCTTTGTGAAAGGCTTTTCACCTGCACAGCGAGATCTGTCCTGGAGGGCTGCACCTGCCCTCGCAGCGTCCCAGAGCGCGGAGCCGGCCACGGTGCCCGCGTCCCACCCGCTCTCTGTGGCCCACCTGGAAGTGAAGCACATCTGCATTCTCGGGCTTGGGAGCACTAATTGAGAAGCAGAACCAATGACGGCAGTACTGCACGAACGGCCGAAGTCAAGCGTTTCCCCCGCCCGGGGGCTGACTGCAGCCGGACTGTAAAGGCGGGTTTGGGAAGCAGACCAGCCGCCCCCCCAGCTGGAGCAGGTTCTAGCCCGGCTGGGTGTCGCCACGTGAAATCTCTCTGGGTGAGTCTGAGCCCTGCATCCTTTTGAGGATGCCAGAGAAGCTGTGGCTCCCATGCGCTACAGCTTGGTCCGTGCTGGGCTTGGCCCACAGCGGGTGAGAATAGCCGGGGGTGGCCCACATCAAACCCTTGACCTCGGCCTCTTAATGCATTAATGCCTTAATAAACCGGTTCTTAGAAGGCAGCACTCTGCGCAACAGGCTTTGCAGTTACGCTGCCAGTCCATGATTCACAATAACACTCTCAGTGCATTCTGAATGTTGCTTTAGGGAGTCTTTTTAAACTCTTCTTGAGGGGCCTTAAACATTTCTGAACTTTCAAACTAAATTCTTGTGATTGAATATTTATTGTTGAACTCAGCATGAAATATAGAACAAAGCCTAAAGCCAGAGATGCTCTTGACTTTAGCAGTAAACACTGACAGCATTTTTAATATATACTGTATTTTAGTGGTGAATGCTTAAAATTCTTCTTGTGTTTTGTGTCCTCAGCTATTTCTCTCTCTGCTGTGGTTAGCCCTAGATTCTGTATTGGAATGAGGAACATGCAGAGATCTAAGACTTATAATAAGCGTAGCCTAGACTGGTCTAATACATGTTTTGTAGGAAAATATAGATATTTTCTGGCAATGCATGGAGTTTTTTTCTCTTTTGCCCTTAAACATGCAGTTCCATCCGCATGCTGAGAAAAAAGGGCAAAGATCACAACAGCCAGTGAAATAAGCCTCGCAAACGCAGCAAAGAAACGTGTTGCTGGTTCTGCTGGATGCCACGCTGCTCTGCCCGGGCCGTTCCGCAGGGCAGGCTGCCTGTGCGGTCAGCAGCTGCGGGCGCAGCGGTGATGCTCTGACACGCCGGGCTCGGTTACACAAGGTGTGAGCCCCAGAGGCAGAGCTGCCCTGGGCCATGAGGCTACGGGGACCGTCTGCTTGGGTCCCTTCCACACCCTCTGCGCAGGGAAGCGTGTGGGAGGCTGAAGGCACGTCCCAGCCCCACGGGGAGGTCCACGGAGCGGCAGGCGGGCTTTGCTCCTGCGGGAGCCTTTTCGTTGCTGACCACAGGCACCATAGCCTGAGCCGGCCTGTCTGGGGACAGCCTCCGTTACGCACCTTTCGCATGCAGGAAGACTGGCTGCCTCTTTCATTCGTGATTGCAAGAATTTAACAGGGCTCGACTCTCACCTGGTTAGAGCCTGTCTGTCCAAGATCACCAATTTGAGTCCGTTCTGTCATTGGGAAACTGCTCGTTCCCATGGACAAGTCAGAATTAATGTTGTGTGGTAGTGCGGTTCAGCACGGGGTCGGTGTGGTGCTGACTGACAGCCTAAGGCTATGGACCTTGACCTAGGGTCCAGCCTCCAAGGGCTAGTACGGTTTCCAAGGCACAGTTGTTAATTTCTTGTTTGCTCTGGAGTGTTATCAAGGAATATAAATATACAGGACTTAGGCAAATCCAAAAATCCACAAAATGCCTTTTGTGCTGTTTGACAAAAATCACGTTTCTTTCACGTAAAATATCTGTGGTGTTTTGCTGATTCCAAAGAGAAACGCATTCGAAACAGTAACTGTGTTAACTAGTAAATAGAATTATAACTGCTTACTGAGAGAAAAAACACACTGTAATGATATAAGGGCAGAGCTGGTACAAAAAATAGTCTTCATTAGAGTCAAAATGAGACAGATGTGAAACATTATGCTAGTGTTTCCTCAAGGGTAGCACTTAAGTAGTTCTTTGCTTACAGAAATGTATCACAGAAGGTTCGTATCAAAGTAACGCTAGCCTAAGTTATTTGTGTAAGAGGAGATAACGATCGCTTCTTGGAATTTCACAGATAGGCTTATCAGATGTGAGAAATACGGCGCAGAAGTAATGAGAGCCTTCAAAAGATGCTCTTTGTCCCTGGGCCTTTCTCTGGCCAACGTGATGTCCTGAGGGGACACTGAAACAACGGCTGTCTGTGTTAAGTGAAAAAGCAGGTATGTTCAAATTACGGTACGAAAGGTGCGCAGCTCACTGTCAGCAGCCCGTTACAATGACTAACGGACTGACATCAGAAGGCTCCATGTTTCGCAGTGCAGGAGGACAACGTTGGGGCGCTTTCCGGCCGGACCCCCTCCACTCCAGCGTTTGCCGTAGCGTCGGTGTGGCCTGCGGCCGCGCGCGTGCCCTGTGCCTGAGCCCCTCAGTTTTGCTGGCGTGAGGCTATACCTGGGTTTCCTTTGCATTAAAGCTGCAGCGCAAGTGGGAGGATGCCTGCAACGGCTCCTGCAGCGGCTACCCAACGTGGCTGGTGTCTTAGGTGCTCTGTGGGAGCCCCGCAGGGACCGGTGTCCTCACACCGCACCTGGTCCATAACACGTTGAAGTCGGTGAGTGTGAGTGGCCTTTGAACAAAGAGCTGGCGGTTCAGCCGCTGCCCTGCGTGCTGCTGCAGCGCACGGCTCATCCTCTGCGTGGGACGTGGGGGACGGTGCCGTCTGCCCCGGAGCGCTGGGGGAGATCTGGGAAGGGTCCCGTCTCCAGGAGGAGGGGGACAGCCGCAGGGTCAGAAAGGGCCGGCAGCACAGGAGCGCGGGAAGCACAAAGCCCCGGGGTCCCCGAAGCCTCTCTGCGCTCTCTGAGCTGGGCGTGCTGTGCATTCTCCCGGCCCTTGGGCCAGCCACGCAGGACTCCGTCCCCAGCTCGGCTTTCCCCCGCGCCAGAGGCAAGAAACCAGAGTGGTGCCTGGGGCAAGTTGAGGGATCCAGCTTTGCAGGAGCGAAAGGAAGTTAAAGAAAGTGTCTCTGTTCCTCCAGCTCACGCCTTGGGCAAGTGTCAGAAAGGAAAGGGGCAAGTAAAGCATGCTGCATTGCACCAGGCCCATTTTCAGCCATAAAAATGATTGTTATTTAAAGAACCATGCAAAGTTGAAGTGTTTTAACCGAAGACGTGTTTTGTAAATTGATTTCACGAAGCTGGTTCAAAATCCCCATCAAATCTTGCACTGAGGTAATGTGGAGCTGTCTCAGGAATATTCGATTATGCTCACTGGGAAGAACTTTAAGCTAAAATCATGACCCGATCTAAATAAGTCTGTGCTAGGCTTTATGCCAATTGAATAGTTAGTTTTAGTTTAACAACCACTGATTGGTGTGGCCAAAGGCTATCATCTGTCTGTCTGTGGGCAGAGAGAGATGGTACGGCTTGACCTAATGAAGCCTGATGATTTCCATCCATGAATCTGAGACACAAGAAAAGCCACCAGAGAACTCTCCAGAACAGTGGCCTCTCACACAAGCAGTGTCCCAAAAAATCCCGTTGGGATTTCTGTCCCAGTGGGTTCCAGCTCTTTCTAGCTATGCTGTTTTGGTTTTAATACCGTCCTGTGACATCCAAGCGTTTTAACACTGGAAGTGTCAGCTGGGGGTAAAACATCTGCTTTTATTTCTGAGCAAGAAATCAGCGGGGAAGAAGGCAGGACTAGCTTTCAGAGGAATGAAAAGGCCCTCAGAGAGCGATAGAGCTGTCTTGGAGGTAAAGGAGAAGCCGCGATGTCTTGGGGATGCCACAGAAGAAGCCTGAGGGTGCCCGTACTCCAGGCTATAGGGAGAGCTGAAGCGTGTTTGTGGGGGAGTTTGGGAGAGAATGACCGATATCAGGGGTTCAGACTGCACAGGAATTAAACTGTAGCAGTAAAGAGAAGGTGACGTTTAGTTGCTGTTTCCTTTTAGCAGACATGTATCTTCAGGTTAAGCCACTGCTTTGGCATTCAAAAAAAGCTTTCCAGCAATCTCACTTGGGTAGCATGGATGATCTTTCTGCGTCTGCTCCCTTATATAAAACACAGACTTCTTCCTCAGCAGGCTTGTTTGGGTCAAGGAGTGCCTCTTAGGGTACAAAAATGATGCCCGGCACCATGAAGACCTGGTCTGGGCTCAGCTCTGAGAGTGCTGCTGCAGGACAAATAACAGCACAGCCAGCCCCGCCGGCACTGCAGCACTCGCTAACGCAGGGGACGAAGGGAGGATGCTTACCTGACTTTAGAGCCTGATCTTGAGCGTTTCTATGCCGAACACTTTCAGAAACCAAGGAGAAACCTCATGCTCCAAAAGCACCTGTTAATGTGTAATAATAAAATTATTTATTTTTAAATTTTAATGCAAAAGAATGCACATCTTGTACCTTAATTCAAATGCATAAGAAGTGCTAGAGTAAAAGTACCGATCCATGATTCTATTAGGCTTCAAAATAGAAATGTGTTGAGTTTTCTTGTAATTTCCATTCCCAGTCTTTTCTGAATTCTACAGAAGTTTCCTATAAAAGGGCTTTGTTTTCCGCTGTAGTATCTAGTTTTCCCCGAGAGCGCAGCGAATGAGATGGTTAGGTATGCCGTCATACTGAGTTGGTCATGTTAGCAAATTCTTTTCTAAAAAGAGGTGTCAGATTGTTCAGCCAGCTGAAGTAATCCAGTTGGCAGGAGAGTGACTTAATTCAATAAGCAGAGTTTTTAAAACACTGCGGTTCTTTGTTTAACAGCCAGATTCTACAAAATTAGCTCCAGCTCTGAAATAATTTCTCTCCCCGATGTCCCTGTACTATCCCCCTTCCGTCCGGCATGTCACTGCCTCTCCTCCCTGCCTTGTTTCGTCTGGTGCCGGCTGGGGCCGGAGTCGTTCCGCACGTCCCCCGTGGCGATCGGCTCAGCCCCCGGCAGAGTCAAGGCTGCGCTCTGGATTTAAGCTCAGGGAGCGGGGCGACCGAAAAGGACACGGGCACCTCGGGTCCGGTACTGCTGCCCCGCTGCGCGCCCCGTGCAGTAATTCACCTCGCTCTGAAGGCGCTGCCAGGTGGCTGAAATAAATCCTCAGCCGGAATGCGCGACTGGTGCGGGCGGATGACAGAGGTCCATCGAAATCTATCTATAGACACGGCTGGGCAGGGAGCACCCATGGCCCCTCGGCACCGGGAGGGAAGAGCTTACGCTTACACCCACGGCGCCCTGCTGGATGTTACACGGGGAACTTGTGTGAAGGCTTCGGTTCAATTGCCACGAACAAGGAGCGTGCTTCGACCTGTTACTGCTGTCACGCTGTGAGCACCAACGACCAGCAAACCCAGCGGAAGTTACAAACAGTCAGGACCTGCAAACGCCTTTGCAAGGAAAGAGAAACTCTGTGCTGTAGGCCTAAGCCTGCTATACGGCTGCTCCTCGCTCCCAGGAAAATGCCTTGTTCCCTCATTTTTTTCTGTCCTCTTTTTTCCTTTCTTGTCTATTGAGATGGATGAGAACATGAGTTACCTACCTGCTGCTGCTGGCAGTTACTGCTAAGGGTAGGGTGGCTCCACCACTGCTCAGAGATGCTTCTTTAACCTTTTCTCTCTTTTTTTTTTTTCTTTCAGAGTGCTGCTTGTGCACTGACGAAGTTAGAGTTTGTGCATTTCATATCACCAGCAGCCCCGGAGCTCTTTTCCAAAGATACTTCTTCCCTATGCTCCTCTTCATCCCTTTCCTGCTTTGAGAAAAGCATCGCTGGTGGTTAGTGGGTTCCTCTTTAGTGGGGAATATCACTTTGGTCTGTAGTGCAAAGTTTGCTCCCAAGCATGTCCTGCAGGGAAAGGGCTCTGAGACTAATGATCGCAGCTGGCAAGGCCTGAATCCCCCGGGCACTTTCCCTCCCCAGTGCTCTGCTGGCTTTCCTTTCCTGCAGCGTGCGTCCAGCAGCAGCAGTGGGGAGGGAAAGGGATGGAGAGGGAAGGTAGTGCACAAAATACCATTCCATACTGGACGTCCCTGCTCCCCGGGGCAGCAGCTGCCTGCTCCAGGTCTTCAGTGCAGACCTGCCCGCCAGATGCTGTTGGAGGAGCTTCCCAGGACAGTGCTGGGGAAGGTGGGGAACAACACGCACCCCCGTGCTGTCTGGGAGAGAGCTGGCTCCAGGACTGCTCTGACAGCTGTTCTTCCCCTGAATTCACCTCTTCTTCTTGCTCTCCCCACCCCAGTGGAAAGCAGAAAGGGATCAGGACAAACAGAAGGGAATCTCCCTGGCGCTGCCTGCGCTCTCAAGGAGGGCAGGGGAGAGCGGCATGTGCATCGCCGCTGTATTTGAGTTCACAAACCAGGAGAGCTGAGGGAAATGAAAAACGCTCTGTCCAGATCAGGTTCCTTCTGAGGAGGACTGGAGGAAGCACGGCGGGCGAGTGGTCAGGCCCAGGGCAGGAGTGGTCCAGCAGCGACGTGCCCTGCGGCAGCCTCGATCCCTTCCCCGAGGGCACCCGAGCTCCTCCGTCATCCCAGGAGGAGGCAGCTGGCCAGGCTCAGCCCCATCAGGAGGAAGGCACCTCGGGGACCTCCTGTGGGCTTTTGTTCAGATTGATGGAATAATGCAAACCAATGCTTCTGGAGGTCATATTAATTGAAAATACCAATTTTCCCATTAGCCCATGTTTCCAATCACGTAGAGATCAGATGTTCAGAAATAACACTGGCTTACAATGAGAAGTATATGACTGTCTTATTTACGCGGCGCCAAGTTTTACCACCCTTTGTACCGTGAGCCGTTTTCCTGGCTGAATGTGGTACCGTTGACGGCGAGTGCGGCAGAGAGCCTGGCTGAGGGAGGATGAAGCAGCAGCAAGCATTGCTCCTGCTCAGTCTGGCAACTGTGCTGTTATGATTTGCATCTGTCATCCACAAATCCTTTGCTTTCTTTTTCAAACGTACCTTTGTAATCTTAAACAAGCACAGCTGCAACAAATCCTAGGCAAAATCGCACTACAAATGTTACCCCTTTCCTTCTTTTCTACTACTGCCATTTGATTTATCATTTGCTTTCCATTTCAGGTCTGCTGTTTTCTGGTTGGAGTATTTTTTATAGTCTGCATTATAAGAAAACTCACACCTGAAGAAAGGAAGAAAAAAGTAAATGAAACACAAACTACAGGCATGGCCATTAATTCTTGTGGGGAAAGGATGGCCTGCCTGCCTCAAGCATCCAGATCTGCTGCAGAGTATGAGAGGTAAAAATAGCAGAGTACTAAAACAAAGAGGGAGTAAAGATTAATTTGGGGGGCTTAGTAGCCTAAATATAGCTAGTTCTGCCCTTCTCCAATGACTTACAGTAACAGAGAATATTCTGCAGCCAGCATGATTTGGCTAATACCCAAAATATAACACAGAGATCTGACAGTAGGGATTGCAGCTACAAAATGTGGCACAGCTGTCATATTATACTAAGCCAGTTACTTCCCTTTAATCCTAATTAATACTCTCTCTTTCCACTCTGAGCCAGGTTCGCTGGTCAGCAGTAATTGGGGGGGGGGTGTCTGGGTCTGCTGCTGCTCTCCCTGCAGGAGCCCTGTCTTCAGGCAGCCTGGTCCTTTGTGCTCCTTCCATGAGGGAGCCGCTGAAATCATGAATGGCGCGATACTGATACTAAAGAGAGCTCTTGGCATCCACCCCAGCAGAAGAAATCAACGTGTCATTCATTAAAGATATCCACGCCTACACAGGGAACAAATACTTGCCAGATGGTGCCAGTTCAGGGTTGCTATCAGAGGGAGAGGGAGAAAGGGAAAGGGAGAAGGAGAGGGAAAAAGGGAAAGGGAGAAGGAGAGGGAAAAAGGGAGAGGGTTTGGACCACCCCCGCTAAACACGGGCTCCTGCCCGGCCAGCCCAAACCATCCCAGCCCCGGGGCTGCCCCGAGCGTGCTTGCTCATCTCCGGTGCAGGCCGGGAGAGATGCCACCAGACCTCCTCCAGCCTGGGCTGCGTCTCGGCCCCAAACCACTAAGAAACGTGTGTGGGAGGGAGGGATGCAAGCTCAGATCTGGTATCTAGCTGCCGTGCTCTTTTAGGTAGCACTGATTCTCACAGACGTTACTTTATTCCCAGCATTTTTCAAGCATGTGATTTACTAGTTTGCAAATACACACAGTAACCAGAAGTTGTTAAATGTAGCTGATTTTAATGCATCTTTAACAAATGCTATATCTATGTTACATAAATGTTGCAAATGTTATGCCATATATTTTATAGTTTTAGACTGCTATTAATGGGAACAAACAACACGTCTCCTTTCTTTTCTAATTATAGAATTTCATATTTACTCAAAATAGATCTCCATGTGCATGTTATGAAATATGTCGTTCCAAACACAAATACAAGATAAATGCAGTTGGAGTGGATCTTGACTCGCATCAAGAAATCAAAGCAGGCATGAAGGGAAGAGAGTACAGTACGTCAAACAGCAGGTCTTTAACCATGCAGAAAGGACTCATTAAAAGATGTTGTGTTTGCACTTCAATAGAGAAAACTGTGGGTGTGTGCATGTGATGGACAGTTATAATATTAGAAATAATTAGATTTAACACACTTCTTATTTTCTTAAAGAACACGTATTTCTGCGGAATGGTACAAGTGCAGGGTAGTGCTGTGAGTGACACTGAGCAGTGTGCAGCGCACAGTTGGGTGATTTCTTCTGCCCACAGCTCGTAGCCAGACCCATCAGGGCACTACCCACAGCTGGCAAGCGTGCTGCATCGTGTGGTGCTGTCACTCGGGGACGCTCCGTCTCGCACAGACCTAGCTCAGCCAGGGTTTTCCCGTCCCACGCACCACGGGAGAGGGCTGGTGGTTCCTCCTGCAGCTGCAAAAGGTGCCATGCAGCCTGCAAGCGTCCGTTTTGCCTGTGCTCCCTGCCAGAGCCCGGCAGCAAAAGCGAGGGGAGAAGGGCAGTTGGCTGCAGCAGCGTGTGGCAAGCCCGATGTCAATGACAAACAAGGACTGTTCGGTTTAGCGAGCGTTCCTCGAGCTGCCCTCCTGCTGCCAACAGTTGAACGTCTTCAGCGCTCCCCCAGCCCAGGAGCACCCGGTCCCTTTCCTGTTGACAAAAACCTCCCGGAAAACATCTTCTGTCTCAGGCTCTCTCCCCTGCAGCCCCTGTATGGAGCCCAGCAGTTCTAGCTCATCCACCACCTCTTTTGGCACCCAAGGATCATCCCAGCCCATGCAAACTGCACGGCTTTGTGGCTGGGAAGTTTTGGGGCAGCAGCAGCGTGTCTTACAGCGACTAATACGTGGAGCAAGATGGGTCGATCATACGTTGGTTTCCGTGCCGTTATGCAAATGTTTGTGTCTATGAAAGTTACCTAATTAAGTTGTGTTCCTCAAATGGACTTTATCAGAAATTGTCTTTGAGCTGATGCTCACTGCTGTTACCAGCACGTGTCCAGGGAGCAGCTTAGCTGTGTGTGCTGCCGAGCAGCCCAGCTGATGGCTGAGGTGTAAAAGGAGCGTGGAGGGAGGCACAGCTCTGAAATTCCACAAATCCCGGTGTCTGCGCCTGCTGTGGAGACATTTGAGGAAGGAAGGTCCTTTCCACGTGCTTACTGGGTGAGTGGGAGGACCCATCTCCACTTCAGCTGTCAGCCAAGGAGCAGCAAATCAGTAAGTTGAATAACAAAGTTGCAAAACTAGTTTTTTTCTGCTCAAGAGTTCTAGAAGATTGGAAACCGGCACTGCTCAGCTATCCGTGGCATGGATCTCACTGTGTAAGTCAGCACTGATGGCTGAGAAATGGAACTCGGCAGACGTATCTAAGCCTTTTAAAAGGTTTCAGAGGTAATCCATTGATTAATCTGCTGATTAATGTCAAGCTTTTTTTACCAAACAACCTCTTGGGAACTGCATTGGTGTAATTATTGTTTCTGTTCCTTTATGGTCTGCAAAATGTTGGGAATAGCGAATACTTTCCAGAAGATTGAAAATGTTTTTGAGGTCTGATGCCTCTACTGGAAATCTTTGACATAGTCTGCAAGAATGTGGCTAAAGTGATCCAGTCAGCCCCGGGTGCTTCAGCTGCCTTCCCCTGAGGAGCTGATAATGACAGCTCTGGAGCCACTTTGGGCTGGATGAACCTCAGACAAGTTTTATGTCCCTGTGTCTTTGACAGTGTCTAAAGCCTGAGGCAGGCTGTGTTCTCCAGAAGAGCTCGATGCAGAGGAGTCACTTTCATCATCTTGATTTGTGCAGCGTTTTCCCAGCAGAGGTGCAGATCCTTGTGCAATAACAACAGCTTGCAAAAGTTACTTAATGTGGAAGCTCTAGAAATGATCAACAGATCTCAGTAGTTTGAGGCCATAGGCAGGAGGAAGGAGCAGTGCGCTGCTACGCTTTATCTTGATTTGCTTTTCTTTAGTGCATGCCCCCAAAAGTCATCCTTGAGCTTTTCCAGTTATTTTGCCTCTGACAGCTACTCCAAAAGCAACAAATAGGTCTAGCAAGCATCCGAATGCCCTGGAAACCAACAAGTTTTATCTTCAACTCAGTCTGGAGCAACTGCAGTGAATAAATGCTGCTTTTCTAGATTTGCTCAGGTGTGGGGCAGGTGACTGCTTTGCCCAGTACAGCTGACAAGATGCCTTAGTGACTGTGCATCCGGCAAGAGCAGCAACAATAGATTTGGATGGCAAGAAGTAACTTCTGTCCAGCACTTAGCCCCATAGGTACGTAGCCAGCATTGGTCATCTGCTGCACACAGAAAGCCTTGTGAGGCTTCCCAGGAGAGCTGTCCATGTTCCTTGTTCTTCAGAGTCCCTCAGCAGCATCCCCAAGGAAAATGTGGTAACACACGTAGTTTAATTCTCAGGCAATAGCACGTTGCCACTGAAGAGCAGATTTCTTCCAGCCTTGAATCTGGTCTTTCATTTTCTGTCTCCAAGCCAACAGTATCTACCCCCCTGCTGTGCTCTGCCCCGTGCCCTGACGAGGGACTGTTTCCCAGCACGCAGCTAACGCCGCTGTTCGCTGGACGCATGTACCTGCAGGGACGTCAGCACTCCCAGCACTCCCAGTCCTTGCTGGATGCCGCATTCCTTTATCCTAAAGCCTTAGAAGGGCTTTTGTGGGATCCATCAGTGAGGCAAGCAGCTCTGACAGCCCCAAGAGCCCAGGATTGCTCAGCCTGATCCAGAAGCACTGTGCTGAGGCAGCGACTGCTTTCCTTTCCTTTACTAGCTTGCGAGGGCATTTTGCAGCTGCTTTTTTGTTAATTGTTGCAAAGGCTCTCTCCTCTTCCTCTCCTGAGCAGAATGGCACAGGAGTTTGAGCTAAATCATTAAATGGCGTATGGTGCTTTTCTGGCATTTCTGTATTTTAAACACAGCATTAAAACTCTGCAGTGGGACAGCGAGTGGACGGTCCCACATCCCCCACCCAGAGCCCAGGGAGATGGAGTCCATGGTAAAAAGGATTTGTGCCCAGGTAGGGTCCAGTGCGCAATGGAAAGTGGTGCTGAGCTCTCAGCGAGTGCTGCCTGGCACAAGGCGCGGAGCTCGGCTCTTCTCGGGTGACTGCGGCACCGAAGCACTCCCCTACGCAGCCGTACTGGGAATTAGCAGTATATGCACTCGCATTACATTAAAATTACTTTCTCAAATATATTTGTCAGTATTCATGTTTTTCTTAATGAAAATGAGCCCGTTTCAGCATATACCTGCATCCGTACCCATACATCTGACCACAACCACCACCAAATTTGTGTTTGCATGATGATTGTTGTCCGGAGTCTGGAAACGCTTGTGCACAGTCACAGGGATGTGCAGAAAAGGAATCCTGTGCCGTGCAAACTCTGCATAACCTTTGTGGTGTCTGGAGCAACAGTGAAGAATTTGGGATTGGGACCTCACTGCATTGTTATTTATTGGTGTTGCATTCCTAAGAGGACAAACCAGGG
Organism: Aramus guarauna; assembly: GCA_013400195.1. Lineage (NCBI taxonomy): Eukaryota > Metazoa > Chordata > Aves > Gruiformes > Aramidae > Aramus > Aramus guarauna. Next base: position 390,345 of record VXBL01006405.1, read on the forward strand.
CCTTGTGCGAGGTTCTGCAATTTTAAAAAGCCTTTGCTTTGATGAATTTACAGCCTAAGTGCCATTGTTCTGTTCTCGATTACAAATTGTTTTTCAGAAAACAAGTCCAGTTTATTAAATTAAAATCTCTCCTAAAACAGAAATTTTATTTAGCAAAATTCCCCTTTACTTCCATTTTTAGTATAAAACAAAATTATTTACTTCTGTAGCTGAAATTGCACATGCTGAAGAAGAATACAAAGTTTCTTTAATTTTGTTTGATGTTCTTTGTCTAGTTTTGTATGAAAGGTGGGATTATGCAACCATCTTGTGGCTGTAGCAGTTCATTTAAATCAATGTTTTAATTTCTTATTTATTATCACAGCCTTTATTGGTTTGTTAGTGGTAATATGCAAACTTATAATGCCTGGAAGGAAAACCTGCAGCGTGACCTGACCTGTAACCCTCGATGCTGGAGAAATCACACAGGAAGCAACCACGGATCGCCAGGTTCACTCCGGTTTGTCTCTATGTCCCTGTGTGTTTCAGAGATGATTTTTAGACTTTTTCATATCATGATGCAAACGCAAAGCAAGCCTTGTTTTGCAAAAGCTTGGAAGTAACTTAGAAGTGTAAGAATTTATCGAGACGTGCATTTGAAAATCTCAGCCATTCTCAAGGCAACAGGGAACGAAACAGATTTTGCACCAGCAGGTGACTTGTGAAGATGGGCGTCTTGGAAAGAAAACGTGGAAAATGTGGAAGGAAAACATGCGTTGCTATGGGGCAGGCGGATTCATGGGGCCAGTGAATGAGAGACTTTGACAAAGCCACCTTGTTCTTTTCGTGGTTTTAATGGCTTTTCATTTAACAGAGAAAGTAGCTGGAAAAATTACCCAGAAATATTTGACCTTCGAAAAGGCCTCTAAGGCACAATTACCTGATGTTCACTGAACTGGTTCACGTGGTTCCCACTCTCAATGACTTTCTAGGTTCACCCATGTGTGAAAAGGGGTCTGATTATATGGAGGAGGGCAAATGAGAAAAGAAACTTCAGGAAGGAGAGAAATGCGCCAGGGAATTTTACTGGTTATGTTTGCTTCAAGGGAAGGAAAGGGCAAATAAATGTACCCAACTCAAAGTAGTTTTTTGGCTTTGAATTTCACAAGAAAGTAACAGAGTGGGGTACCGATAGCCCTCGATACAAGCTGTTTCATAGAGTTAGGCAGGAATTGCAGACTGCATCGTACTTGGCTTTCTTAGCCAGATGACAGATTCTTTTTTTTCCTCAAGTACAACAAAAATATAACAAAAATCCTGTTTTCTCCCAACGCCTTTTCCTTCCTTCTGCCCTTGGTTGCACTGCACACAGGAGATCAGCTGGCTGTCCGGCCACCAGTGCTCACGCCAGGGTCTGGCCATGCCCTTTCTGCAGCAGTTTCATCTCTTTCCACCTCGTGCTCCTGACACCAGAACAAAGCAAGTGAGTTATCTGGGGCTGCAATCTCCATTAGGCTCTAGGGAAAATACTTTTTTAAGGAAATAAATTCCATGGTTGGCACAAAAATGTCTCTACCATGTAGTCTTTTCAGTGGAAGGTATAACCAGGTGCACATGAAAGTATGACTGCAATACCTGAGTATTGGCAGAGCCAGGAAGCAGCATTTTAGATGCTGCCCCTCTGCTCTGAAGTGCTAGCAGAATTGCGTGGGTGCGGAGACAGGCCCTCGCACGGTGTGAAAACAACAACACCTGAAAACTTGAAAGCGTCTTCAAACTAGAGACTTGGATTGCCATCTTTGATGAGAGAGCACAGTGTGTGTGGGAAGTACATTTGATGGAAGACAATTATTTTAAATAATCTTGGAACTTAAAAGACTTTCATGAGCAAAAGCAAGTAGTCAGTACCTCTTCCATCTGCATTATCTAACAAAAGGAACAAATTCTCTGAGACAGGGTAGAAAGATGAGCATCGGCATGATAATTATACCCCTGAAGCAGTTGTTAATTAATTGACCAAGTACCTTTGTGGAAAAAAAAAAAAAAAAAATTCAGATTTTACATTTGAGATAGTGACTGGAAAATTGAAACTCTAAATCCAGACAGGTAGCAGTCAGAACTTTTGAGTACTCCAGTCTTTCAATCTTGCTTTATAAAACAGCACTAATCTCCACTGTCTGCGGGGCATCATGGCCTGTTCCTCCTGAGGAGTCCTTTGAAGACAGGTTTTGATTGCATCCCACTGTGGTCTGCAGCGTGTGTGATTTATGGCTGAAATCTTTGGGGATTTTGACGATGGTTTACTAAGATGAGTGGACTCATACTGCAAGGCATGGCATTGGCACCTGGAACTGCAGGTAGGTGTCTCAATCCCAAACCAAACGTGAAGGTGCCCTGTGAGTCCGGCGCTCACCAGCACGGCTCCTGTGGCGGCCCAGCACACGCCAGGGCGTACGGCTCAGCCACGGCGCGCCCTGCGTCGCCCAGCCCTCTTCCCGCTGGGACTCACGCTCGCGGCTCTTCTCTGCATCTCGCTGCTGGTCCAAGACCCTCAGCGTTCCCAGGGTGAGACAGCCTGGTGCTGCACACCTGCAGCGGGGGGGGTTGCTGTGGATTGTTAACTCGGGACTTGCAGCACTCAGCCAGGGCACGGGAAAACCCAGGATCCCATTTGTCCTGTGGCTGGGAGGGCCAAGGACTTCTGGGCAGGGCTGGTCTGCACGCCCCAGAGGAGCAATCGCCGTCGCCACAGCTGACGCCATCCTCTTTGCGCAGATGAGGAAGCTGTCCGCAGGGCCAGAGGCAGCAGCAAGACCCCGGGCACTGCCGCAGGGCTGCCGGTGGCTTTGCCTGCGACGCCGACACCCAGTGCCAGTGCCGGTCCCGGCAATGCTGCGGCGCTTGGTGGAGCTGGAGGCTGCATGCTGCACGGCCGCTCGCCTTCGCGCTGAGGCACCACGGGGGTCAGTGAGGTGTGGGGCTCGAGGCCTTTCAGGCAGAGGCTTAATTGGAGCCCCTCTTGTGGGTGACGAGCTCTAATAACCAGCGGGTCACTGGGCGAAGGAGGTTGCTTGTAGGCACCCACCTCCAGAGGCAGCTCATGGCTCCGAATGATGCCTCCGGGGGAAGCAGGAGCCGGTGGTGGCAGGTGGGCAGAGACTGGTGGACTGTGGAGCACGTACCCGCGCACAGCTGTCCCCCAAACTGGAACTATTGTACCTTCCTTGCTTCCACTTGGTGCTACGTGGGGTCAGTGTGCCAAGTTTAAATCTGGATCCAAAGCATTAGACTCACGTTTCCACAGAATTTTTTGGACTTTGGAAATGTTCTGCTGTTTCTCAGCACGAGCTCATGAACTTGGAATAAAATTGTCCTTTGGGGAAAAAACAGAACAGATGACAAATAAGTGCTCACGCAAGATCTGAAGGCTGAGGTGGTCTCAAAGCACCTGTGTGTGTTTTCCATCAAATGTAGGAGCAAATCTGAGCAGGATTTGCCTCAGTTTAGGGAGGCAGAAAAAAAATCATAATACATTGTAAATAAAAGAACTCTGAATAAGAAGATTCTTCAAAAAGCCATCTCTTCTCCTAGACAAGACATCCAGATCAAAAGTGACTGGTGATTCAGGCAAGCGCTCGAGCACGTGGGTCCATCAGCTCCCAGACGCCCTCTGACAGCAGCCCCGCTGGAAGGACGGTTGAGTTTCAGCTCACAGCAGCGTAAATACGGGATGACGTGGAGTTCATCAGGCTCGAGCCCCCTCCTTTTGGAGGCTGAACAGTGCGCACACGTCCATGCTCCTGAATTCATGCCCGTTCTGGCAATTTGTCCTTAAATTCATGTGTTCATCTTGGTCTAGACCAAGTGCACCAAGCTCTGCCAAGCCCACGGCAGTTAGCTGTGGGCCACAGATGGATGCCTCAACTTACTGGAGAGACTGCGTGGAAGTTTTCTGCCTCCCTGCAATGCCTGCTGCTTGTTAACAGCTGATCCCGAAAAGGAGCTGACATAAGGGCACCGAGGAGCGTGGCTTTACAGAAGTGCACTCCCTGCATTTCTGACTGAAGGGTATGTGCTGAGTAGTTAACTACAGCAGGGAGACTGAAATATTTGAGAGGTTTCTACTGGAGCCTGCTTTTAACTCTCTGTAGCCCTGTTTGGAAAAGGGCTGTAGTTAGTCCATGCTTTCAGCTTGAATTTGCACTTCTTCAGTCTGGGAGGAAGAATGGAAGAAATGTTCTGAGAGCAAATTCCATGTACATCTTCTGCCATCTGCTAATAGCATGTGTGAGCAGCTCTGCTGCCAGAAACCAAGGAACAAAGATAACATCGTTGTGGAGAAAATTGCGCTGCTCTGAAAATGAGACTCTTACTGCAGATGATCTGATAGCTCAGCACCCACTGGGGCTAAGTCTGGGGCCAAGTTCCGCTCACTGGCACTTGCATAGACCCGGGATAATGTCGCTCGGTCTAGCGTGAGCCCTCACAGGGGCAACATTGTTCCTGCTGAGCCTAACGAGCAAGTAAGTTTTATAATCCATTTCGTATGATGGCCTTGTTGGAATTCCAGAAATGAAATTATTTAGGGCAGGAGGAAGGACAGAAGCTGAAGAGCTTCTCCACTGAAACCATATGCAGGCAACTTGCAGGAAAAAAATGTTGGGACTCCAGACGGCAATGAAACCCCAAGGAAACTCGGAGTTAACCTTCCCATGGCTCTCTCTGCGGCAAGGCTCATTTGTGCGATGCACGTGCCAGTGCACCCTTTGCCACTGCAATGGTGACGGGATCCGAGCTGCCCCGGTCCCAAAGCGTGAGTCCCTGCGGAGGCAGGGCTGCGTCCCGGGCTGCCTCCCTCCTGCTGCGCAGCGGGCACGCAGAGCAAGGGGTACCTGTGAAAAGCGAGAGGTACGGGTGTGCATTCTGAGCGCTAACACAGCCTCTCTCCTCGCCCTGCGGCTGGCACGGTAAAGTCAACGACACCCAGAGAAATTGTATGCAGTACTGTTCTTCAAACCCCTCTGTCGGGCACTGTTTGCAATGGCTGGGTAACAGATGAAACTGGTTATCAGGAAGGAAAACAAGGAAACGTGAATCAGGTACCGTGGCAAAAAAGGTCTAAAAGTGATGACAGGATTTTTGTTTGTTTGATACAGCCTGTTAGAAAAGACCCTGGTAAATAGCACTGTCTGTGGTTCTGCTTGCAGTCAGCTCAGCTTCATTGTCTTCCAGGACTTAGCCTCTGGTATTTCAGAAAAATGTTATTAGTAGATCTCAGAAGTGTTTAAATTTCAGTGTGGAGCTGGTACAAGGACAGTCTGGGTGCTCCGACAGTCCTCTCGAAGGCAGAACAGAGGAAAAAGGCCTGCATTTTGCCTTAGCAGACTGGAGCATATATTTATACCATTACTGCTGGAGCAGGAGGGAAGTGAAATACAAGGAGATTTCCGCATGGCTCGCACGTTTTTTGTGGCCCCTTTTTCTGCTTGGAAAGCTTCCTTTGTTTTTCAGTGACATCGGTAGCACTGGAAACTGGCACCGAGTTTCCCGCTCAATGTGACATTATGAAATAGTTAATACCACTTTTAGGAAGGGAGGGGAGTTGCTGCTAAGCAGCTTTTGCATCTTTCACGTTATTTCGCTGTCAGTGTTACTGTATTTGTGACAGTGTAGACGAAGGCAGGACGGCGCTAGCTGGAGCCACGTGGCTGCTGCAGGACTCCACGTGTGACCCAACACACGCCCTGGCTCTGCGCTCCCTGGGCAGCCCAATCTCTGGTGCGTCAGGCACCTACGATGATGTATGCGCAGGGAATGCAAAGTTTCTACCAAAGATGTGTAAACTCCTGGTTCCTGCATCACTCCTAAAATCCTAGTGTAATTAAATAATAAAATCCTAAAATAATATTACAGAGTTTCCCAGGAAAGTTCTTACATGTGTTATTACATGTGTTGATCAATCACACATTCCTTCTGGACCTACGAAACCTTCTCTGGCTGAAATTCTCTCTGTGAGAGATGCAAATTCATCGTTCCCAAATGGCGCCACGTTCTTCTCATCAAAACCAAATGGTCCGGTGGCAAGAAGGCACCAAACAAATCCCCCAGATCTGAAGACATCTTTATTTTATATTCAAAACAAGCAGTCATGTCCCTGGAGAGGTGAATTCTTGTGTCTACTCGCCATCCTCTTGGTGCTGAGACGCTGTCTTCTGAAGGACCCCGACCCTCTGTCCCAGCAAGGCCCAGACCCCCTGTGCGGCAGGCGGAGGGAGGACGAGGGGCACGGAGCGATGTGTGGGGCTAGGCGGCCGTGCGAGAGGGAGCAGCTGCCACCACGGACGGAGCCTGGGAGGCCAGGGTGAGCGTCAGGGGCCAAAGAAGGCAAGAAATGGCCCAGTGGAGGAGAAAGAGGGGAAGGAGAGGGCGAGGAGGAGAGGAAAAAGGAGCACGATCGTCTTGGAGCGAGGAGAGGCGCCAAGGAAAGGAACATGGTGATCATGACATAAAAAGTGTCCTCTGTTGATGTTGCCCAACCTTTCAGGCTTCACCACTCCTCTTTGTGCCGAGGCTTTCCCATTCCTCCTCTGCTAGAAGCTGTCCCCCCTCCTCCTCCTGAGCTTACTTACCGGAGCTGAAAGGACTTGCTGTGTCACCAGATGCACATCCATCCCTGAATCAGGCTTTTCTTCTTCCACCGACTTAATACGGGCAAAGGAGGCTAAAGAATATTGAGCTGTCGAACTGCCAGGTAAATCTGCTACTTTGAAAACTAATATAATGGCAGAGTATACCAGGCGTGCAGCTCTTCAAAAGTAAACATCCATTTACAGCAGGACTGTAAAAATCTTTGAGGCACTCAACAGCAAGTTGCCTGCCGCTTTTCACCCTTCCGTCTCCAGGGGCTATTGCTCAACGAGGGAGTGTGTGGTGGTTTGTGTGAGCCGAGAGGTAATTGTGAGCAGCTACTTAAATAGCCCTAATTATTTTAGCGAAGGCTGATCCCTGAAAGCAGCTACGATCTGTGAATAAACATATTGCCACAGGTGAGCACCTGATCTGTGCATATAGACCTAAAAAAGCCAGTTTGCTAAGTTTAAACACCTCAAAATAAAGCCGAGCAGACGCCAGACGCCACTAGCTGTGCCTGCTCCGTGCACGCTACCAAAAGCAGCGTTGTACGGGGCTTTGTAGTGGAGGAGAGTGCAGCTCGGGTCCTTGTGGCATCGCAGACAACCACACACTGTTGAGCCAGCCCATAATGCCCTCCCGAGGGGACTAGCGGGCTCAAAATACAGGCCTTTAAATACCACGCAGACAAAGGAAGGTGAAGAAGTGACTAGGCCCCACGAACAGGGGGATGGAGAAACCCAGCAGCATATTTTGCTTAATCCTTTTGCAAACACACGCGCACTCTGCTGAAGTCCGCCGGCAGCCCCACCTTCACCAGAGCTCCCTGGGGACGGCACGTCCCCCTGCCCGCCCGGAGCCAACGGCGCTGGGTGGGCGCAGCCTTGGCTCCAAAGTCACCCTCGAGCGATGCCCGGGGGCTGTAAGACCTTGTGGGGCACCCGAGGACGCGCGCGTCCATTCTCTGGGCAGGGTCTCTACCTCCACCAAAGGCGCCCGCCCGGGAGCCAGGACACGGCTCAGGCAGCCCCCGGCTGTGCCTGGGCGCTGGGAGCAGCCAGAGGACCGTCCCCAGTCAGCTCAGGCCCGCAGTGCAGTCACTCCACAGCTCAGCCGTGTCCCCGGGAGGCCGGGCTGGATGAGAAGCCCTCCCAGGCTCCCAGTAAAGCTCAGTGCTTCAAGTGGAGTTGAACCCCATCCTGCCACCGGCCTGGAGCCCGGCCCTGGGGCAGGGCTAGGACCTGCTGGGCTCTGCCGAGCCCACCGCCTCAGAGGGGTCAGCGAGCCCCGGGGACAGGGAGAAATGGTGACCACCCGGCCTCTGTTTGCAGCAGTTGGGCAGGGAGCTGGTGAGCGAGGCTCAGGCAGGCAGGGCTCAGGCAGGCAGGGTTCAGGTGAGCAGGGCTCAGGCAGGCAGGGCTCAGGTGAGCAGGGCTCAGGCAGGCAGGGCTCAGGCAGGCAGGGCTCAGGAGAGCAGGGCTCAGCACACAGGACCCAGCTTCCAGCTTGGCCACAGCCCTATGCTGCCAGAATTTTTGAAAGAGAAAGTCCGTGACAGAGGGGACAAACGTGAAGCTGTTTAACATCTGCGAGGGTTGAAGAGTTCATGGTGACAGCTGAGATAACGCTGGGCCTGGCTCCGGGCCGAGCCCTCCCTGCACCGCCGGCCGCCTCCTCCTGCAGCGAGTGCCCAGCTGCCGCACCCCGCCACAGCTACGTGTGGCTTCAGCGTGACTTAAAATTAACAGCTATGCCTAAAATCAGTACATAATTATGACATATTATGACATGGAAGTACAGTAGGTCTAGAAATAAACTCTGTGCCTTTTTTAATTAACCTGGTGGCTCTCTGAACAGCTCAAAAAAAAGTCTTAATATTTGTGGTAGTCAGTCACGTTTTCTTCCTCTTTCTGCTGTTTTGATCAGTAATTGCTTTCAGCACTGCTCGGGAGGAGGCGTGCTCAGGGCCCCGGCACTCAGTCCCGCTGGCAGCGCAGGGGATGCCGAGGGGACACCACCTCCGCTGCGGCACGGCCGGGCAGGTGACAGTGATGCCAGTGGCCTCGCAAGCAGCTCCTGGTATTGCCTGGTACCCGACAGGTTCCCTTGTGCATAGCGCCTATCCATTTTGGTACCAGCCACCTCACCGTCAACCTAGGCTTTTTGGTAGCAAACTTTTAAAGAGATTTTACAGAATTGTTTCAGAGCAATTGTGGAATTACAGCTGAGGGAACTTAGGAAAGAAATATGGATGGAAGGGAAAAACCCACTATATCCATTCAAATAATAATAAGGTGGGAACAGGAATAAAGGTAAGTTTTAGAGAGATGAGTAGTATGTACCATAGAGCTGAAGGATTTGCACAAATCCTCTGGATGATCAGAGTTTGTTGGGGTCTCCAGCCCTTCCACCTGGAGAACCCACAGGCTATTGCAGCAGATGGGGGCCAGTTTCAGAGGGGTGTGGAGTGGTGCTGGCCCGTGTTACACTGGCTGCACGCAGGGCTAGGAGGCTCTCACAGCCCTGCTATCTCGCTGCTGACAGCTCGAAGCGAGGCCAGTCTCACCTCAGGCTACAGGGAGAAAAGGTCCATTGAACCACATTGCCTCTTTGCTAGACAAAACCCAGAAAGATGACTCACGCCTGAAATGTGAGGGTTTTCCTGACAACTTCCAATCACTTCATTTCATGCCTGGACATCAGTCAGTGAATTTCCAAGATAATAGGTAAACAATTACAAATCAAAATATCTGGTGTTTCCTTTGCTCAACACAGAAGCTTTCAGCAGAGCTTTATGTGCATTGCAGCAGGCAGGAGAACAGTCACCGTGTGATGCTCACAGGCTAAAGTCTGCCGTCAGAGGACAGCTGAATCTCTAGCTGGAACTCTGCGAAACTATATTGAAAAGCACAGAGAACATCAGAGCACAGTAACATCCAGCAAAGGTGCAGACGTGAATCCAACGTGCTAAGGCAGTCACTGCTTAAATAAAGATACTGTTCAGCAGGACGTCTCTTCTGATGCTATTCCTGAGACAAGACCCACGATGACAGAGTCAGCATATGAAAGCCAATCTGTCTCCCTGCTTGTTTACACAGACTCTCACATCCGTGAGCGTCAGTGATCGCTCGGAGCAGCGGCTCTAAATATGCACAACCAGCACCACATCCCTCTTTCAGAGAAGTGTTTTGAAACTCTCATGCAGACCTTTCAGCAAGGAGCGACAAATGTCAGAAGGGGAATAGCAACACAAAATCAGAAAAAGCAGCTACGGTGGAAGGGGCAGACCATCTGAATCTTCTGCTGCACGTCAGAGGTTTATTGTGCTCCTAACGGAGTCTCGGCTGCAGGCAGAGGACAGAGACTGGCTGTGCCTCAATGGCTGTGTACTTCTCATCAGTTTAGTCGTGGGGCAGCAACTGCAGCTATCTCAGCAACGGCAAGGCCACATGGGGAAGAGCCGGATTGCTCTAACATGCTTCTTCCCTCTTTGTGCATACTTTGAATCCAACCGAGAGTTTTTGCTGCCTGATCCTCACTGGGTCCCTGCTAGAGATCAATCTTGTTTTTCTTCCCTGGCTTCTCTATAATTAGAGAGCGTGAAGCCAGTAAATGGGATACAGGATGGCTGCTGGCCGATTCCCTGTGCTGAATGCGTGCAGGCAGAGACAGGGCTGTTCATACTGACTCTTGTGAAGGACAGTATTCAGTTCCTTAGTGAATCTATCCTGGTGCAGTCGGATGATGATTCATGTGCAGCAGTGGACTGAACTGCACGCCCAAAGCTGTTGCGACCACAGGCTGCCTTCCACATCACTATCTTGGAGGTTGCTGGCCCTGAAGCAAGAACAGGCAAGTAGGACACACAGAACATCCTCTAAAAGCCACGCTTTACAGTCTGGTCTACGATGTAACACAGACCATATTGCGTCAGACCAAGGCTCCTCTTAGTCCAATGTCCTCTTTCCCAACCTGGCTGCAAGCAGATACCTGCGAAACAGTAAGAAAATGGCAAACATTACTAGTTTTCCCTTGCTAATCTTCCAGCCTTTAATATTTTCAGCTCAGGTGATTTTATGAGCTGGTTGTAGTCTCTCTGGTAATTCCCACTGGCTCTGGTCCATGTACTTGTCCATTTTCCCCTTGAGTCTCTGAGAATTTTTTGCATGTTTTTTCAAATGCCTTTAGCAAAGCTTTCTGCAGGGCTAGTGCTGCTGTATGAGGAATGACCTCCTCTGATTTGCTTTCAGCCTGGCTTTTATGATCCTTTGCTTTTTGTAGGCACCCCTATCCACCCTGTTCAATGGCTTCCAGCATGTCGCCTTTCTCTGAATCTTTTCCAGTTCTAATGTGATGAGGCAACCAGAACTGCCAACGGTGCTCAATGTGTGGCTGAACCCTGGATTTGTACCCTACCATAGTTAGGTCTTCTGTTTTGGCCCCCTTTTGGTCCCCTAATAATTGCTAGTGTTAAATTTGTTGGGGTTTTTTGACCACTGCAGAGCACTGAGCTGATGTTTTCACGCTATCTAGCACAAGCTCAAGGCCTTACTCCTGCCTGGTAATGGTCAGCTCATATTTTGCCTGGTTACATCACTTTGCAGTTACATACATTAAAAATAATTTGCTGTTGTATTGCCCTATACTCAGTTTTGCTAGGGTCTTACACATTTCTTCACAGTCAACTCTTACTATTGCAATATATTGAAATATGCGCAAGTGATCTTTAATGCACTGGGCTGTAAGCTGTGCTGAGTCAGGAGCTGCTAAAAGTCCTGTTCAGCATTTTCCCTCCAGGGTTAGCAACATTCAAGAGAGTCAAGGCAGGAAACTGGGGATGGTTACAGCATCACTCATCTCAGTTTAATTTACTGTCAGATGTAAATCAATGCCTTAATCCCACTGTGATAAAAATCTTTATGATCTCTGCAGTGGATAAAGCTGTTTGGTCAGTAGCCAATTTTAAACCAGTCACTATAATCCCTTTTTTTTCACCAAAGCAGGTGATTTTGTAATCACTGTATATACTAGATCCCATCAGGAAATCATTATTCTATAATGTTAGCTGTAATACTAAATTTACTTTAGACTTCTCTAGAATACATGATGGAGTTGTTAGTTTGCTTCATTCTCACATCACGTAACAGGCAAAGCTAAGTTTCTTTGCACTGCTACGTGAACAAAAATGATTAGAGCAGCATCTTTTTCAAGAATGATGAGTAAGCATCTTTAGTAAGATGAAGACAGGAAGTCTTGTGGTTAGACACCCACTTAGGAGCCACAGGACTTGGCTTGTTTCCAGTACTGAACAGATTTTTGATATTATCTTTGAGCCCCAGCTTCCCCATTCCGAGATTTTGTGAAGTTCAAGTGATTTGTATTTCCTAAATTGATTTCTCTCTTCCTCCTATAACCAATTTGGCTGACTAAGCTTGTTCTTCTTCTTTTACAACAATTAGATTTAAATATGAGTCAACCTGGAAGAAATCAGTAGCACAGGATGTACTAGCTTTTGCCAGGAGAATACCCCCAAGTGCATACATTTAAAGAATTAGAGTTTAATTGCAGTGTTACAGCACTGTGCACATATCAGGTCAACTTCACTCCTCTCAGCTGACACAGTTCTGTTCAGCTCAGAAAAGCCGAGAACTCGGCAGACAACCACTGTGATGACATTCATTTTCCTCTTAGGTAGGAATATTCAAAGCTCCTGTAAAGGAAGGACTAACATGCTCTCCTCCTGGTGTGTTACAGCAGCTTTCCAAGGATCAACCCGTGCACTCATGAGACACATACCTTGAGGCTCTAGACCCCTCACTTATTCCCAGGAAACTTTATTACTGACATACATAGTGATGAGAACCTCCTCTGCATTCCTCCTGGCACGTCTACTGAAGGATATGATTCAGAGATGACCTCTTATTGTGGACAGGATGGCATTTCTTAGCTTTCACAATAACCAGACATTAAAACATCGATGACTGTACCAGAGAAGCCCTTCTGTTTTGAATGGCAATGATAACATTTGGCACATACCTCATGTTTCCGACAAAAAGCCCTTGTTGTGTTACCCCAGACCGGAGTGCAGCATGTGCTTCCCCTTCCTCCTGACGTGCCCATTTCCCACCACGTCATGTGGTGCAGGGCAGGCGCTTGCAGTGACTTTGGGGAGGAAACATCCCCAAGCAGCTCTTGGCACCATATATTCAATCCCTTGGTATCAGCAGACCTGGGTTAGTGACAAGACAGATAAAAGAATAAGTCCCAAAGTCAGCAGGCACCCAGTGCAACCACTGAAGATGTCTGCTATCAGTAGCTGAATCTGGCTGGCTTTTTAAGGAACCAAAAATCCTGTCTGGTAGTAAACATCTTAAGTTACCACACAGAAGAAGAAAAAAACCCCAAATAACAGTCACCTAGCCAAGTCTTCGGGATGGAATATCTCGAACGTCTAGATGAGATGGACGCAGCATGTCTCTGCCCGGAATACCTGGCAGCGCCTGTTGGTAGCACGCCTGATCGTGTACGGCTGGTCGGACACAGGGCTGAGCCCACAGCCGTTCACCCGCCAGCTGCGTGATCCCGGTGTCCCCTGAAGCAGGGGACGCCTGGGTGGGACAACAGCGCAGCACCGGGAGAGACCACGGACGCCTGCGGTTCATTTCCCAGGCGACGCATGCCGTGTTCCCAGGTGCGAAGCGCAGGTTGCAGCCAGCGTGTCCACTGCCATGCTGCGACTGTCTCAGGAGCGTGCTACAGCACTTCACGGCAGCGTGGGCCACCGAGGGCGACTGTCAAAGCCAATGAGGCAAAAAAGGTGAATGGCACCGAACTTTCAGGGAGGAAGCAATTTTGGTGCGTTGACCACTGGGTCTTCAGAGTCGTGGCAAGGCAATGTGGGCAGGGCAGTGTTCATGTATGGATTGCGTAGGTCCCTTTGGTATGCCACAGCTGAAGCACATAAAATGAGGAACGAGAGACTCGCAACTCATTCGCAGGGTTGAAAAGGCGGGTTCAGATCCTGCCACAGCTTTGACTCGCAATCTGACAGACTCCATACATTTCAAGTTGCAGAACTTAAGCGTTTCATATTTCAGCTTTACGAATGCTACAGTGTTTTTGCCACATTTCATCTATCAGATTTCTCAGTTTTATCAACTTTCCATCAGAGTAAATTAAACCCCTAATTTTGCTGCCTTTCCTTGCCTGTAAGCGGGTGACAAGGAGGTCAGCTTCAGGGAGGCCTTGTGAAGAGGAGGCTGGTCATAGCTGTGAAGTGCCCTGTCCTGCGAAGTCTCAAATGAAGGACAGGATGTCTGTGCAAAGCATTATAAAAAAATCAAGATAATGACAAGGTAGGCTCATATCTTTTGCTCACATGTGAGATTCGGAATCACTACTGCTGAACAGCATTTCCATGCCGGGAACCTGCACCAGCTGCTACAGCCGCAGATCAGTCCTTCAGCTGATACCAAAGCATGGGTTGTGCTCCAATTCTTGGACTCCTTCACCTCTGTATCACCAGGATTTCTTCAGCACAGTCATTAACAGCTCACACATACCTGCCACACCTTCCAGCACACGCCTCTGCATTCCTTGCCCTGCTCCAAGAGGTGCCTTCTTCATGGACTTGCGCTCTCAGAGCTCACGGTCACTGCCTGTCTCGTGGAACCAAGCAGTCCTATGAAGTGCTGTTAAGTTGTAGTCATGAGGAATTTAGGTCACGGTGACCCTGTCCTTGCAAGAACAGATCAAGGGTAGATTATCCTGTCACCTAAGTAGTACTTTTTGGAAGTATTTTACAACTTACATAAAGAAAGTAAGTGCTGGAAATACCTTTCTGTAGTGACAACCTCTGGACCTTGTTACACACCTAACACAAGCTAATGTCCATCACTTAATGTGGTTTCGTCTGTTCTGGGATCTGTGACCGGAATTTGCAAGCTTTCTCCCAGTCTCTTCTCAGCTTACAAAGCTTTTCCTACCATCTCTGAGGCTTGCCAAGTGCTGCTGGTACTTCCAGCTCTCAGAGTTTCTGCAACAGAGACAGCTCTGTCGTCAGGGGATGCAAGGTAGCCCTGATGGAACAGCCTGGGGGTCACAGCACCTGGACCCTGGAGGGTACCTTGACTCTGGACCTTGGCACAGGCCAGCTGAAAAATGATCCTACCTTCCCCCTTCTCATCCTTCTTACATGGCACAGCAAATCAAATCCTCAGATCAGCACAACTCCTCGTGTTGCTTGATTTGCAGTCTAAAAAAAAAAAAAAAAAAAAANCTCCTCATTTCCATACAGCAAGTGGGAACCAGCAGTAGTTGGCAACTTTCTAGCCTTGGCCAAGGGCAAAGGAAATAGTTAATCTATCACTCCTTTGAAACACAAATCTCCCTGCTTCTTACCCGGGTGAGGGAAAGATCTGAGTCCTTGACTAATATTAAACCATTCAGCTTAGGCTGATTTCATTTTCCATTTTTCTGTTCTAGTCTCAAATTTTATGCCTTGATTTTTACTTTAATCCTTTATTTTTGAAAATCAAAAACATCAAAACTATTCATTCTGTCCATTAATTAGACTTATTAGCTGTTTACCTAACAAGTTACCTGATTATATTTAAAACAATAATCTGTTCTGGAAAAAATAAATCTAAGAAGCGATATCTCAGGAAGAGTTTGTTAGATTTGTACAGCAGAGAATGTGTCCGTGGGCTCTGGGTTTGACAGACGTCTCACTGATTACCCTCGTTTTCTTCCAGTAGCACTTCTGCACATGCAGGTCCTGCTGACCATTAGATATGAGAGTTAGGGCAGGTTAAGGTATATATTTTGAGGACTTGTTTGTGGTAAACGAGATGTTTCTGACAGATTCACCTCAGCCCCTTTGCAGAAGACCTTCGTTTAGGGGAGATGCCTGGAAAGAGGGATGGAGACCCACACAGGAGTCGGAGGCTGCTGGGGCAGAGCAGCCCCTGTGGTCGCCCACGTGAAGGTTTGGGGTCCTGCTGCAGGGCAGGTGTCCACAAGCCTTCCCGAGGGAAGAATCACTGGTGGTGGGAAAGGGCTTTTCTCTGGGACTGATCCCAACCCACGCTCGCTTTGAGGCTGTGATTTCTTTTGTGGGTTCACTGCAATACTGTTTTGATTTAGGAAAGTGACACACCTTGAGATGTGATATCACTTGTCTGATTACAGCAGAATTACAGTCTTTGGACCACACACCAGTGCAAGGCTTGCCTGCTTTCTCAGTTTTATTTTCTACTCTGAGCTTTGCAGTCTTACATCCATGCTATATTGGCATACACAAAACGGCACTTTAAAAGTGGTCAGTCTGTTTTCATTGAAAAAAACACCTTCTGGTGTTTTTGCTAGCATCAGTCCCCAGGACACAATCCCTAACACAGGGAACATTTTCCCCACTGATGTGCTGGACAAAGTTCATGGCTTTGTCTTACTGAAAATGAAGTTTTGATTATTCATGCAGTTCCCAATGAGTCACTCCACACCCTTGAATTATTTCTGACAGATGTGAAATGCCTTCTGCTGAATTCCTACTCCAAAGAGCCTTTTGCATGACCAGTTTATCAGTGAATGGGACCAGACTCATGATTTACAGTGCTTCATCATCATGGTATGTGTAATACTAAACGTGATGACTAGGGAACCAGATCCACCTATGTTTTGCCATAGGCTCGCAGCCTCCAAAATCTCCCAGCAGCCATACAAGAGGCATTCCTGCAGGGCAGGTGTGTGTGCCAGCAGACCCTGTGGATCTCAGCACAACTATGCAGATGAAAGAAAATTGATCGGCTGAGGGTATATGAGTTCGGGGATGATATGGAGACTGAAGTACTCACCTGAAGGCCTATTTCTGTCACTTTTTACTTTCTTGCTTTATCTTTGCTTCCAAGAGTATGCTTGCAACTGGCTAAATACTGAGCCGTGGTGCAAGTCACACGCAGTCGCTGTCCTTATGTGCGAGCAGTGGAGACCAGACCTTTACAGCTGTGAGGTAAAGCCCAGCTCTGCTCCCTCAGCCTGCCGGGCTGACCTCACCTTCTTTAAGCTGGAAATACAGTCTCTGCTGTGTTTACCCACAAACATGGTTAGTACACATCAGCACACAGCCAAGAGACGCAGACAGGCGTAGGCTGGTTCCCAAAGGCTCTACAGTTTCTTCCTGAAATGGCAGATCCCTGAATGGCAGAAGATTTTCACAGATCTGCTTTCTCCCACAAAGAAAAGCTCTTTTAGGGGCTCCAGCATTGAGCCAAACAAGAACCTCTTCCAAAGCAAGAAGGCAGTTGCAGTAAGGATGCCCTGAGAGGCACCTACAGCTCGGAGCTGCTCCTGTGACCCAATGCTGCTCTCGGGTGCAGCTGCGCTGTGCACCGCTCCATTGTGAAGCAGGAACAGACCCACGGTAATTCAACTGCTAACTTTGAGATCATGCTAATGGCGCACAGTTTCGTCTGCTCAGACATAGTCATTATCCTGTGCATGACACGGCATGTCTCTCACAAGAAATAGTGTGGTTTCTTATAAAAGGGAGCTCTGCTGAGCAGCTGAGCACTTGCTGTCAGAAAAGACTACTTAGAAATCCCTGATTCCGTACGTGCAGCTAGCAAAAGGGGCTGATGTGCTTTCACTGGCAGCTGCAAGCATTTCAGGGACATTCCCTAGCAGGCAGCCAGTGCTGGCACAATATCAGGCTGAAGACATTACCTCTGCAATGTGAGATTTTAGGCTGGGACTCCACGTTTTTCTCCTGCTGAAATCTCTGTCACTGCAAAACAAAACAACAGCACCCAAAACCATGTTAAGCAGTCATTTTAGCAATTCCGAAATCTATTATTTATCTGGCAAATTAAAAAAAAACCACCACACATTAGACCTTACAACTGTGAATTTTGTATTTCCAATGATGACCCTCCCCCCCTTCTTTTTATTCACAGATGGTCATGATGATACCTTTTTGTTCAATAATTAATCATTTTTGTGTCAGGTTTGACTTGTTTTAGGGAGTTAAATTGAGTGTCTCGTTCAAGGCAATCTGTAATTGAGATACAAATCTGGGCATCTGTGAAAGGCTTCAAGATTTGTGCAGATGACTAAGTATATGTTTTTAAACATATATTTTACTACCTTAAAGGCATCTACACAGGATGTTAGTAGAGGCTGATCTGCCATCTCTCTGCCTTGTCAGCAGACCCACTGGATGCTGACGGCTGAACAGAAGCCATTAATTACAACCGCCGGGTTTTGTCAGACCTTTGTCATCCTCCCTAGATAACTCGGTCTTACGCATTTCAAGCAGCTTCAGTGGGAACATAACCAAGCCTTTTAATTCCCCCCCACCCCAATTCTATGCCTCTCTTTCTAAGAAAGAGGATTTACTCCCGCAGTAATACCCCTTTGCATTTCGGGGGGTCAGCAGTGCGGCATTAAGGAGTGCCGGGGTCTCCTGGGAGAGCAGCCAGGCTGGCAGCAGCGGTGCAAAGGTTCTGGTATTAGCTCCCCGCCCTCACGGACATTACAGAGGATAATGCCACAAGTTTTGCAGGATTAAAGAGCCTTTTTCTTGCTTCTCTAAGGAGGAACTATGCTAGAGTAAGCAAACAAAAATTGGACCTGATTTCACATCCCTCTGCTCCCACAGCTCTCCTCACTGGAGTCACTGACTGCTCCTGCGGACACATGACGTGCTATAATGACTCTCAGCTATTCATTCTTAAAGGAGAAGTGTTATTTTTGCATGAAACTATGACCTATTTTTAAATTTCGCTATACATACAAATTTACTCTCCGTAGCACATCTATGAATCCTTTGAAATGCATGGGATGCAGGGCAAGTGACGGGAGCTTAGAGGCATATTTAGAAAATGCCAGTGGTGTTTATTTTACATGTTTATAATTGTCTCTGGCCATATTATCATTGATGATTTTCCACAGTAGCTTTCAAAGTAATGTTGGTTTGTCTGGATAGTCAGCATTGCTAAAAAGCGCTTAAAACGTCAAATGCAAGAACAGTTGTTTGGTTTTTCTCACTACTACAGCCTAAGACAGATTTGAAGCACGAGCCATCTCACTACAGCTTCTGAAACCAAAGTAAAGCTAGGTAATATACAGCGCAGCACAAGCATACCCTGTAAAGCTTCAGAAGTCTCTTTCATGAATCCATAGCATGCAAAGGGATGGACCTTAGAATGTTTTATCATTGTATTTTCAGTACATGCTTGCTTTAGTTTCAAACGCATTTGAAAATAAAATTGTTTGGGTTGAGAGATTGGTTTGGGATGAGATAATAACCTGTAGTCATAATGGACAGGTCTTTACTATGCTGCTTACTTTCTAAATTATCCTCATCAGAGCTTTTCCATAAACAGTTAATTATCTCTGCTCCTCTCTACTCCCTGGACTTCTCTCATCAGCGGGGACTGAACTGGGTAAGTGGATTCTTATGGAAATACAAAAACTCTGTTGCTGGAGCAGAAACAGCTTTTCCTTCCCCGCAGCTATACCATAGTAATTTTATAAATTTTATTTTTCTGTAAGAGTTTTTATTTATTGTAGCTGAAGTAATGTTAATGAATAATTTATATTTAAGCACAATTGTGTACATATTATAACTCTGTTTATTTATTTACTTGTAGGCCTTTTTACCCAACCAGAGGAAGGAAATTGATTTAAAGAAAATCCAGAACAAGATCCTGTTTCAACAGACAAAGATAGCTGGGCTTACACCAGGCTGTAAGACTGACCCACCCGAGCTCAGCCCCAGCGGGGAGCGGGACAGCAGGTCCCTGGCCCACTGCCGGGGGGCACAGCACCCTTCTGCAGGGTCAGCTCAGATGAGCGCCGGTTCTCCACTGGTCACTCATGCAGAAGCTGGTGCAAGAAAACTGACTTCTCCCTGTGCCTCCCCTGCACGATCCCATCCTGGAACCTCTGCTGAGCACCAGTAACAGGGAGCCCTCTCTGGCACCTTCTTGGTGGAAGCTCTCTCTGCACATTAGCATTAATATAATTAATTACATTGATTAATAGGATTACTCAGGGATCATAATCTTCGTATATAGTATAAGTGATTGCCACCAAGGTGTCTATGCCTAAATGCCCCCACCCTAAATGCTGCTGAAGGTATCCTTGGAGCTCACTAGGAGCCTCAGCACCCTGCTCGCAACTACCTACACCATCGACAAACAGAGTTAGACAAGATAAAGTCAAGTAAATTCTACCTTTCAAGTCCAGTTTATGCTGCCTGAGCACCCAATTTTATAGGAAAAAATGACGATATATGATTAGAGGTTAAAACCAACCTCTTACAGTCCTAGACTGCAATAGCAATTATTTTGCATGGACAGCTTGTATCACTCAGAGATGGATCCTCGTCAGAAACCTGTTCCCCGCCTGAACAGAACAAAGGGCTATGTCATCTTCTTCAGGAGTAATCCCTGTTCTACTTACTGCAACGCCACAGATTTGCCTCTGGGGCCAACCTGAGCTGTGATAGTGTGAAAAAGGCTGCTTTCAGGTAAGATAGCACATGCAGTTTGCACACTCATGAGGTTGTTGACTGCCAGACTTCCACGTTGCTGTCACACCAGGAATGAACGCTTTCCAAAGGGAATTCACAGGGCACCTTCCACCGGGGCTGCACAGAGGCAGCTGCAGAGGCAGGTACCTGGAGTCTCGGCCGTTCAGGAGGACTTTCCCACAGCTCACCTGGATTCAGGTGGGAGTCTCTAGAGACTCCGTTGCCCATCACACTTTTTCCTCTGAGGTGTCCTCTGCAGTAGCTAACGTGGTAGCTGGGTTTTCTGTTCTTGGTCCCTTCCCGTGGGCCTGCCCAGGGAACGAGGGACTCTGGTCCACCCTTGGGCCACCTCTCATGTCAGGGTCAGCCTACCCGAGGGGGTTGCTTTCATTCTTGATGCCATAGTGGCATCTCGGAAGAGCACTTGCTGCTAATTTCTGCACTGCATGATGCAGTGTAAGGGCTAAGTATAATGTTCAATTACAAAGAGGTGCGAATAAGAGCATCTGCCAACGTCTGCATATGTATCAGGTCAGTGGGTTTACATTCCTTCAGGTCAGAGAACAGAACAAGCGTGATCTCATCCCCACACCAGTTTCTCCACATTACAAAGTCACCGCAAGCCATGACGACACATTGTTCCTGCTCTGGGAGGACGGGACTGAGGGCTTGTTTGCACTCCTTGGAAGAACAAACTAGGACAAGCAAACATGCACGAGCAATCTCGAGGCAAGAACAAGTATGCTGGTTTTCCCACAGCATGAAACAGCCGAGCTCACAGTATATATCTCCCAGAAAACTTAAAAGCCTGGTCTTTACTATATTTTTACCATAATCATTCATGCTCCCTAGTAAAGCTATACTGTATCTATGGGGGATGCAAGATCTTAGTGACCACATTTGCTCGGTGTTTGCCAACCAAACAAAAGAGGTCTACCACTTCAAAGTGATGTACATGATCTCGTGTCCAGCCCCGATGGTCAGCGAGGGAGAGGAAAGCAGAATAGGAGGCAGCTATGCAAAACCTCCACAGAAGAATCGTATTTCCCCACTCCTCATTTGTTATTCTGTGTGGTAATGTATTAATTCCTTAACTAAACTCTTTTGATTATTTTTATAACCCTTAGTGATGTCACTCTGAATATTACTGTTATCCTTATAAATACACAATCCCCTTTATGAAGAAATTTTAGCCATCCACCTAACATGCCCTATGACTTTGAAATCAGTACAGTAAATTCATCAATGGAATTGAAAATAGAATTAAGTTTTGGATGAAAGCTACACTATATGCCCCTAAGGCTTATAAATTTTGTGTGGTCCAAGGTATAAGTGCATGTCCCCCAAATGAATATCCTTCTGGTGGGTTTTATATGTTTCTTAGGAAGAACTAGACAATTTTAGAGGCATACATATGTGTGCAAAACAAAGTTATGGTTAAAAAGGCATGTCCTGGGTTAAGGAAACAAATATTGTATCATCCAGAGGTTTACATTAAGGATGGGAATCGCTCAAAATTGGTACAGGAAAAGCATATCTTTAAATTTTATTTGCTCTGGCAATATCCAAAGGATCAGACTCCATCCTGCATACCTCTGCTCTCTGTAAGCAAGCTTGCTGCAACATAACCTGTCTGTAGAGTGGAGACAGCCCCACACCTGGCTCTGCGTCTGGCCAGGGCGTATCCAGCTCTGACGGGCAGCAAGCTGGTGTTGGCACGGAGCTTGTCACAGCAGTGGAGTCTGCCGTGCATACCTGTACGGACAGTCACGCTGTAACAGATCATGGAGAAACGCTGCTGCTGCAAGCGCGCTGTAAGGCCACCACATGCGTGGACCTGTCGGAGGCAAGAGTGGGCAATGGCCAAGAGGGGCTGTAACGCCGGCACTGTCAGGATTCAGTAGCTGCATTTACTGAAATGCAAAGCCACTGGACAATGTCTTAAGGGCCTGGATGGTCTTGATCCTACAAACAGGAATGCATCCATTCTCCTCCAATGTAATACAAAACCATTGGACTCTCCTTAAGCACGCCACATGTGAGAGATGAAGTTGATGTTGGTGAATGGTGAACATGCTTCTGACACCTATTTGGATCGTGTTGCATTGCAAAAGGATTGTCTTCATAGAGACTGCCACTGAATGTATGTTCAGGACCTATTTTCCATGCTCAGAGATAAATTTCCTACTTCTTTTTTTTCAAAAGCTACAGAACCTCCATATACTTGCTACCTTTGGGCCCAGCTCTGCAAATCTTGCTCCCATGAATAATCCTTATTCATGAACATTCTCATGTCATGAGAAAAAGCTTTTATGGAATCACGTTCTGTAAGTACTAGTGAAAAGCCAAGCTAGATAGTACCTAGATAAGACAGTGATGAATACATGATGATCAGTTTTTCGTATTTATGGCCAGACGCTAACACCAACAAAATGACCATACAGATTGAGTAACAAACAAATGAAGAGGTCAATTTCTGAAGATCTATTTGGGTAATGCAATTATTCTTTTCAATGCATAAAACTTGAATAGGGCTCTGGAAATTAGCAACATTAAAATAATGATGATGGTGATGACTTTAAAATACTCTCCAAACAAGAAATTGAGGAGGTCTTTAGAGAGGTCTTGTGGTGAACTCGATAAATCTCTCCACAGTTTTTAATTCTGAGTATTAGTTATTTCATAATCTACAGTGCTTACTTAGCAACTGCTACAGGCTATTGAATAAACTATCACGGCAACATACAGCTTTTGCCAGAGGCCAGGATCACGAAACTCCATGTGGATCATTTGTCATCCTGAACCTGCCTATGCTGTTGTCATTTTATAACTGCAGATCTCAAGACAATTAACAAGGCTGGATATTCATCAACCTTATTTCAAAAATGGAGCAACTGTGACGTAATGAGATGAAGAAATTTGCTTGATATCAGTGAATGAATTAGCATCCATACAAGAATTAGAACACATTTCCTTATTCCTGGTGCCATTCGTAATCCACCACACAAGAATGCCAAAACCTCTTCTTATTGCCATGCACCGTGTTTCAACAGACCAGGCATCAAAGGACTAGGCATTTCACTTCTTCACTTTTCAGGGTTTATTTTAAGAAATTCTGTTATGACCAAAAAGGACCCATGAGGAGCCACAGACCAGTTTGTTCTGTGTGATTTTATCATCACCACTGTCACTCTCGCCAGAGTGACAAAGCAATGCCTGGCACTATTTTTCTGATTTGTACCTAGGGACATAGGGAATGAAAAAACCCGGCTGACTGCAGTGGCACAATGTAAGGCCGTTGGTCAAGACATGATGAGGAAAGTCCATCACAGTCTGCTGGCAAGAGTGAGCAGAACGTAGCATGAACCTCCCCGAGAGATCTCTGTTCTGGGGTCCTAGGATAACTCCAGTTGGAAGGGCCTTTGGGAGGCCTCTGGTCCAACCTGCTACTCAAAGTAGGGCCAGCTGCGGGGTCAGAAAGCGTACTCGGGGCTTCACCCAGTCTGGTCTTGAAACCCTGGAGGGCAGTGACTGCCCACGGGCCACCTGCTCCACTGCCCAACTGTCCTCAAGCTGAAAGCTTCCCCTTGTGCCCAGCGTGAATCTCCATAGTTTCAGCCAACTGTTATGCCAACTACCCACCAAAGATTTGATCACCCACCCCAAACTAATTACCCATAATCAAACTAGTCCAGTAGGCTGCAGCGAGAGTATCTTAACATCCTCCAATTCTATATGGTTAAAAAAATTGTGTGGGAAAATGTAAAGGTAGGAAATTGAAGCAACTGATATGCAAATCCAATTTCATGGATATCCACTGGGTACCTCTCAGGTCCTTTGCATTGCCAGAAGTGAATTTTTATAGAGTCAGACTGTACACGATTTCTGTATTACTTCCACTTGATAGTGCAGTTGTTCCAGACAGATACCAGCACAATTAAGAACAAGATTTGTCTTGCATTATAGTTAGTGAATTTGGAAGCACACTTCACATCAAATTGCTTTGCCTCTGTTGTTTTCTTCTAAGCACCTATACAATACACTATTGTAAATTTTTTAAAAACTCTGCTAATACTCATGAAATTTATGAAGAAAAACATTGCTGAATTACTCTTTTCTTCTTGTTTTAGAACCTGTGGAAATGAGGTCGTAAAACTCTAATACATCTTTAACTTCCATGCCTTCCAAGATATTCTGATATTTTTTCTTTGCAACACAGCATGGAGGAGGCTGAGGACAAGTGCTTTCAAGTTTACTCATTATCAGAGCTGTGATGTGAGCTTGTAATTCAGGTTCTGTGTCATCTGGGAAAAACTGTAGAATGCTCATCTCTGCCCCTTGCACCCACCCAGATGTGGTATCGGATTCCGATCTCTTTAATCATTAAAACTTTTTTTAAAATCATTTGAATTGACATACTGTCTAGATAGAATCCTTCCAGACCAGAATGTTACTATGCCGTATGCTACCCAGCTTTTTCTGCTCCCTATTTGTAGATTCCCAAAGGGTTTAAGTCACCACCTGTTATTCCATATAAACAAAACTTTAAAATAAAGGAAGAAAGGTTGTCTTGCAGTCCTGGTCCTGCCATCAGCGCTCTGTCATAAAGCCTTTTCTGTTACAGCTGAGAGGGCTGGTGCCAGTAACTACTGCAGAGAGGAATTTGTCCAGGCTGGAATGAGGGTCAGCGGGGACTGTGAGGGTGTGGTTTTCCATTTTAGTATTTCAGCAAGATGAGGCGGAAGGTATTAAGTCTAATGATTTACAAAGCAAAAACAGGGTTACGAGGTTCCTATCTACGTGCAACTGTATATGAGTCATGGAAGGAAGTAATACGTTACACATTCTACAGGGCAGAACTTGTCACTTGAGGTTTCTTGGTACATAATGCAAGTCCCTGTCAGATTCCTCTTACTGACTTTATTTCATGTCCCACACCTTTTCTTTGTGAATACTGGCCAAAGGAAAATCCCAGATCTAACTACCGTTTTCAATTACACTGACGCAACCTAAATGTGCATTCTTATGTAAAATCTCTAGCAATCTGCTAGGAGGACAGAAGACTTTGCCTTGCAGTCCTCAAAGTGCTGTGCTCGAGAACTTTGATGACCAAGCACTAGACCACCAGCTCTGGGAAGCCCGTGCAGCTCCATGGAAGTCAGCAGCACTGACTACCCATGGAGAATCTTACACTGGGAACCCAGCAAATTTCCTCCTGCTGCCACACGTGCAAAGTGGGAAGCAGGAACAAGAAAGCAAATGCCACAGGGAAAGATATAACCAGAAAATGTGGGAGGTAACTGAAAGCATCACCCTTCTCCTTACACAACTTTATCTCCAGCTTTCCAAGTTTCTGCTCTGCCTCACCTCTGTTATATGCAGAGCCTTGTTTCCCTTCTTGTCTGGAAACACTAAAAGAAGTATAGGCTCAAAAATCCTTTAGCAATTTAACACTCAAAATCACTTTCCCTCCCGTATCCTACGTGGTGTTAGTGCATCTGCAAAAATATAGATGCAGCAACCACAGACTAGTGCAACATGTATTCTACAATCCACAGCTATAGACTAAGAAATTTGAGCATGTCACCATTCTTGAAAAGTCATTTAAAAATCAATTATTACGTCTATACTGTCATGCTAATTTGAACAGCATGGCTGCATGCAAATTTTATCTTTAAAAAAATCCGAACCCCCTTTCTGCTACGTGTGTGTACATTGATATCGCTTAACCTTCATATTCGTGCAGAGCTCACCACGAACTTTCCCATATGCTAAATCTATCATACTTATTTACTTACCATTATAAAAGCCTTTTACCACATGATTAAATATTGAAATATTTACACAGGTTAACTGTGATATTGGTCTACCTAGAATAAAAATACAGAACAAAAATTCCTAGAATAAACCTAGAATAACCTAGAATAAATTTTTCTGTATTTCAGCATCATACTTCCACCATTATCCCCGTCTCCTCCAGTTTGTTCTGACCCATGCGTACTCATAAAGACCTTGACAATATGATAGTCTTTCAACCGGAATGGACTGTGACTAGACAGAGTCACCCCTAGGATCACCCTGGGAAGAAACTGATTCACTGAAGCACAATATAGCCATCAGACCAACGTGTGGCTTTCACTGAAGGGAACCACTTGCTGCAGTCACCCTCGGCCAGGGCAGAAGAGAGCAGGAGCGTGGCCACCATCTCCCTGTCATCGCCGGCAAGGCAAGCCCCCATGCCGAAACAGCACAAGGGCCACCGACGTTCTGACAGCAACCTCTTCCCATAGCCTACATCCTTTCCTTCAGAAGACTTCCATTTATACTGCACATCTTGTGCTCACCTTGTTTTGCATTGGTTTACACAGGCCAGCCTTCAATTAGCACCTGTAAATAGTAAGGACTATTGGGTACGGGCCATGCAACTTGCAGGCAAACTTTCCCATCAAGGTGTTTGAGATCTGGAGGATCGCCGCAGAATTTTGTTTGATCCACTGTATAGCATTGTGCAACCTGCAATTCTGTAACAGAGAACAATATTGATTTCACTTATCGTCTCTGCCCTTTGTTACTGGCACCAGATGATAAGGGAAAAAACCCAGCTCCGAGATATTTAGATGGAGAAGTGCCCTAAAACTTAAAAAACCCCAGGGATCTTTGATCCAGACAGTGCCTGATTCATAGTAAGCTATGTAATCTTCTGAGTGTCTCACTGAGGGGAAAGAAGAGAGAAACTGAATGGCTGTTATATGGTCATCGTCACGCAGGCTGAAGGTGCTAATGCTGAAAGACTAGGAAATTCAGAAAAAAACTTTTCCCTTTTCCTTCAACCGTTCTTCTCTTTGTATGACTCTGTCATCTAAAAATTGTCTATGACTTAATGCTGAAAAAAAGCCAAAATCTCCTATACTGGAGAGACCACAATAAAACTGCTTGCAAGCTGGATTAGTCATAATGTACATTACTATGTGCTGTTAAAGTGAGTTATTTGCAGAGTGTGAGTATCAGCCAGTACAAACAAATACTATTGTCCAAGGAGGGAAATCTACATCACTCATGGTATACAATAATCAAATCCTGTCTGTCTACTACTTAAGTGGGGCAGATTTTTTTTCTTCCATTTTCAAATATGATATAAAAACTGAAATGAAAACAAATTAAAAATACAGACCAAATTTGTGCTGACCTAGAATAGGATTATTCAAATGGCAGAAAAACTCCAAAAGCATTTTAGAACCATTCTTGAGGGAACCATGCTTATGTGAGTTGAAATTGTTATTGCCTCTAAAGAGGAAGGGGAAAAAGGTGAAAAATCAGAGGTGAATAGAGAAGTGTGAGATTTACTAATTCAGAGAGATACAGTCCATATATTTGCACAGAGCAAATCTTCTTGGAGATATTGGATAATATGCTGCATAATAATTACCAAATATCTCATTTTATTAGGGTGGCCCATTCTCAAATGAATGCATATTATCTTGACAGGTTTGTGATCACAATGTGGAAGTAAAAGGAAATCTTGCAGTTCGCTTCAGTTAGAGAGGGGATTCACCTCCGTATTTTCTGCTATTTTTCCAATCCATGTTTGGTTGTGCTATAAATGCATCTGACACTTTTTCTAGAATTTGGAAGAATTAAAGTATTAAAAGAACCAATCATAACAATTTGATGCCTGCAACTTCAGGCAGCGTTCAGAGTGATACTTAATCTCTGCGTCATCTCCTGCCAAATCCAAACCAGAGCACAATACCATGATATAGGAAAGGCACTAAGAATCCATTGTCCTCACTGCAGTTCCAGCATCTGGTAGTACACGTTATGTTTGAACGCTCTGGTTGTGTATTCGTCTCAATTTCAGATCCGATTAAAAACTTCTTGAGCATTCCACAGGCTTTGTCAGCAATTCAGGTTTAAGTTAAATCATCACAGTGCCTGCATTTGACTGGCATTGAAACGAAAGAAAAAAACCATGAATCTACACGTCACAGAATGCAAAGCATTTAGAAACTGCTTCTTCGTGGTAACAGCCGTTGCTTAAACGTGATAAGTGCTTGCTGGTGCCTATTTCCAAACTGGATTTTAATGGGAATTCTGCTTGAAGAAGGATTTCAAGCTTGATTCCTGCATTTCATGCATGCCTGTTAGCATTAATTTCAGTTAGCCAACTTTGTGCATTTTTAGTAGAGAGCAATACAACTTTAAGACTTAACTCCACATGATATCTGCACTGTTCAGTAAATTTATCCATAAATAAGGAAGTCATAGTGTTGCTTCTAATCCTATAACTAACTAAACAACCAGGTCAGAACTACACTTTTTGATGTCACAGAACTAACTTTTTTTTTTTAATATCGATAAATGTATTTGTTTTCCCTAACCAAAATTTGTTTGTTTCTTTTTTACGGCTTTGTATGTCATGCTACAGCAAAACAGCAACTTCATCTTTTGAAAAGGAAGGACAGCAATTAATTTTCTTATGCATCTAGACAGAATTGTTACTAATAAAATGGCCTAACCCTTAACTTTGTTTACTACAGCAAAGCAACCACTAAGGAAAAATATGCTCAGTGATGAAGGTTTGGCAAGCCAGAAACCATGTTTTGTTTTCCATATTCTCAGCACATTACTATTTACTTTTTGCAACCATTAAAGTAAGGTAAATTCCCTTCATATAAATAAAATATAGAATTAACATCTGTACTTGAGACTCACTGCATGATTAAAGAAAACCTGTTAAGCAGAAGGGGAAACAATAGTTGCTCATTAGTGTAAACTAGAAGAAAATGTCTGCCTTTTTGCAAGAGAATAGCATGGTCTGACATTAACAAGCTCTGAAGGTGAATCCATGGTTTTCTTACTGGAATTACTCTCCTGAGTGGGGAATAAGTATTTCTTTCTGACAAACGTGTTCTCCGTTCTCTCGCATAACGTACTTGCTGATGATCACAAAAGCCATTGTAAAATGGACTCATACGCTCCTGCCCTTTTGACATCAGCTACAAAAGAAAGCCAGTTCCCACTTTACCAACTAGCACTTTATAAATAAATCTGGTTTAGAACTACCATATTTATGTGACTGTGGTAAATGCTAATGGATGGGGAAACAGAGTACTAAATTAGGGGACTAGTTCTAGTAGTGTAAAGGTGAAATTCTGTTTTCTTACAGGATACTTCTGGACACCATGGTACCAGACAGTGCTTTTCTGCCTGCCCAGAGGTCGGGTTCCTGATGAAAGCCTGTTACAAGCTGTCTCTGTGACTTTCCAGCTGAGCTTCTGAGATCCACGACCACTATTTTGGGAACGGCAGTAGCTAACAGAAACACTTTTCCCTGCATTACACACAAAAGGAAGAGCGTTAGGAATAGCAGCGGCGGCATTAACAGGAGGGCAGGTGGTGTCATCCAGACAAGGGCAGACTCCCCGCCGCCCCCGGTGTCACTCATGGGGACCTGTGTGTTCCAGAAGCCTGGCTGGCTGCCAGAGCAGGGCACACGCAGTGCCAACCCATCCCAGTTACACCAGTCGTGCTTCTGGAACCACTGCTGTGCTTTACTTTCTGGCCTCTGTACTGATGTTACAAGGACACTTGGTCAGCTGCTGCACTGGGAGACGGGATGTGGGTGTCTGGGTGTGCATTGCACAGGTCAGCACCACCAAGGTAACGCTACCACAAGATTTCACTTGGGATAAAGCCAAAGACCTGACTCTGCTGTTTCTGTATCTGTTTTGCATCTATCACACATCTTGTGTATGTCCTTCCACATGTAAACTTGGCTGCTACGATGTCACATTTGCTGCAGAGCAACGCTAACGTTGTGCAACCCATCTACTAGTTTGCTTCAGGTGCCGTCAGATTCATTCAAACACCAGTGAGAGTGTGACTGTGGCTGGGAAAAACCCAACAACCCCCCTCTTTCTATAAGAGAGAGGCACTACGTCATGACTACTCTCCACGGAGACCACATCTCTTTGTGGAGACCACGCCGTATCAATAGCCTTTAGTGATTCTCAGATGCCTTAACAGAATATAAGTCTCTGAAGAAAAATACCCTGTGGTCTTAACTTGCAAAACTTACAAGCTAATCCTTATCCATATGGAATGATTTATTTATAGTGCAGCTGAGAAAAAAACTACTCCTCCAAATGAAAATGCTTAGTATATCACTGCTTTGGCAATGTACTACTAATGAATTTCCACACTGTTTAACACTTTCAGGACAATTCCACTGATCTCCTAATGCAGAATCTGTTAGGGCTTGCCATGAAATAAGCGATTATTATGGAAATCCTGGTAGTGAGTTGTTTTTTTTTAAATATTACAATATTTTTCATTTAACCCAGGAGTAAGTTTGTACCACTTCTATCAGTTCACTCTGACAAGCTTCAGAATATTCACTTCTCCAAATGTTCTGTTTTCTCACTTTTCTCGGGCTCCCAAGACAAAACTCTGAAAGTATTTTGAATTTGCACACACAGATATATACTGAGATCAATTCTTCAGCATTAATGATGAAGGACAACAAATTGTGCCTGTTCTTTTAATCAAGTTTATAATGGAAGTGTTCTATTATGAAATAAATTACAATACAAAATGCAGATCATCATAAACAACTATTGCTTGTCTACTTTTAACACTTATTTTTGCTAAGTAATTTCTCCATTTCGCTGACAATTCTATTTCAGTGGATTTCAGTGGAACTACTTATGTAAATTCCAAATCAAAATTAATAGCAGAAAAACTGAGACTGCTGTGAACAGAATTTAGGTTTATAATCGCCACATCATTGTTGTGTCTGACAAGCATGAGTGTTTCAGTAGGCGCAAAGTCACAGGCTTTTGTAGCACCTGTACAGTCTGAAGAGAAAAGCAGGAATTAGCTGCAGAAGTACCACAGAGCCCTCATGTTTTGTATGCAACTTCCATTTGGAGCCAGAGAATCCATCAATCCACTATGAAAACAGTATTTGTGCTTTTGTGGAAAAGTTGCAGCTATTGCAGAACGTAAGTTTTATGTAGCACGTTTATACAAAAAAGGCCAGCAAACCAGTTTTGGCTAATTGGTATCCCACATGATATAGTAGCAATAGATATGTCAAAAATTACTCAGAGCCGAAACATGTAGAAGTTCCCACACACCTTTATTTATCTAGCTGCAATCTCTGCTCGTGAGTGCATGCTTAGCAGTAAAAAGGGGAAGAAAAGGCATTGCGCTTGTTGAAGGGAAATGTGAGGGGCATAGAGCCAGGTTCACCTTTGAACCCAAGTATCTCACAAACTTGAACCAGATGAGTGTTGTCTCAGCTAGTTACAGAGCACAGACATCACCAGCCCAAACAATCAGGACTTCCTGGAAGGTCTATTTAAATAGGCCATCTAAATATTATTATTACAGAGTAGCAATGGCTTTAATGTCTATTCTGTAACTGCTTTCTCATCTTAAAAATAGATGATCTTTCTACTCCACACTTCCTCTTACTCTTAGGCTACAAATATTATGTAAGGACCTACACTGTAGGAACTCAGTACTGCAAAGTGATCTGTAACTATAGATCAAGTCATGCCACAGGTTATTTAAAGTATCTCACCCGCTATCTGAAATTTGCGTACATTCCCTTTTTGCTTAGACAACATCCAATGTTAATCAAAAAAATAAATGCCCTTCAGGCTTTTAACGGTGAGGGATAATTGATATATCTGGTAAAAAAAAAAGAATAATTGCTTATACACAGAGTAAAGTTATTACTTACAAAGAAGAATTATTCAAGAAAGTGAGCAACTTAGATTCCAGGAAATCCAGCAATGAATTATTGAAATATCCCATTAAAATACACTCATGCCAAACAGAAAGGTTTAAGAGGTACCAAGTCTATCGATGTGGCTTGTCTCCGCTATTGATATGAGTCTTTACTCACTATGAGTTTGAAATGCATGAGAGAATATGCTGCTGAACTCCATGTAAGGTATCTGAAACCATTCGCTTTTCTCTTTTAATGAGGTTAAATGAAACCTGATCTGGATTCCACTTGATCATAAGACTGGAATGCTGAAAATGCTGTAATCTATTTATACATCAAATTGAAGAAATTTTGTGTTTCTTTAAATTTCATTGCATTCCAGTGTATTAACTAAATATTGACAGTTTGCAAACTGTTTCATGTTCAGACTGAGAAAGACAGACCAGCCTGACTTATTTATCCTAAAGCCAGGATTTATTTCCTGGCTTTTAAACTGTGGACCAAACCCAGGTCTGCTCTATGGCTTCCCTAAAAGCGGTGTTCCTGCAGCAATAATTCATTGCTAGTGCCAACACATGGTAGCTGCCTTATAATGACTTCAAAATACATACTTTTTTTTCAGCATCGAGACCATACTACAATCCCAAACTAGGTTTGCAGCTCAGATTTGACTTATACTTCTCTTCTTCTTTCTGCCTCTAAACCACAAATGATTCAAAATACAGCAGAGAGCAAGGTTGAGAACAACTGTGTAAATGAGAACAGCCAAATCAAACAGATGAAAACCACAGAGGGGCTTATACAGCCCAGAATTAATTGTCAGTAACTAGTCTATTAACAGACAACCTCAGAGTCCCCTGGTGAAACAGCCCTCTTTAGGCAACTGATCGATATAATGCTGTCATTTCCCTAAACTATTTACATAATTCTTTAAGTGTGCACAATGGTCTTTGACACGTTATGCTGAATAGAGGAAAAGTCCTGCCCCAGACTGTTCCCAGTCAGACAGCACAACCAGGTGCAGCACAAGATAGTATGGAAAAAGTAAAGGTACCCATCATGAAGAAGAGCGTAATATGCTAAAGACCTGTCCGTTGATCTGTACTAACGTTCATCTTAGATTTTAACACATCTCAGTTTGGTAAAACGCAGCTCCCACTGACATTTAATGGGTTTTGCCATTGACCTGAAAGGGGTCAGGATCAGGCTAACAACAACTGATGAGATTTCACAACATTTATTCATTTCTGTTTGCACTTTATATATATTTCCATGTGTGTAACCATTTCCATTTGTTCTCTCTTGTTGGTCATATTTATTTTTTTCCATTAGTTGTTGGATTTAGTACCTATTATTTTCCATATAGAAGACAATGAACACTGCAAAGACCAAAAAAAAAGCAATTTTGTTAGGGTCAGGAAAGAGAAAATTTCCATGCTTTTTGTCACATGAGACTTTAAGAAGAGCCTAAAGCTAAATAGTGCAGCTACTATTCGCTGGTTCTCTTGATAGTTAGTGGCCTTTATAAATGCAAAAATCCTACTTAGACATTCAAGTAACTTATTTGCCCTTTTCTATGCCCTTCTTCCCTCCAGCAGTCTGTAACCTGGAATTTGTCTTCCAGGTCTTGCAGTCAGTGTCTTGCAGCTTGAAATTCAAAGGGCCTTGAAACTCAAATTACCATTGCATCTCAGTTTGAGATCCTTTGTGGTAATTCAGATGAGTTTTAAAAACAAGAAGAATTCTAATAAATGTCTTACCGTTTAGCACCACTAGTTTAATAAAATTGAAAATGTATGGTTTACAGTGAAGGAGAGGAATTTCTGATATTATTGTTTAGTTTAAAATTTAAGACGTTAAGAGGATCTTGATACAAGAGTCGTCTGAAAGGGAGTGCAGTCTTAAAATACCAAACTGGTAAACCTCAATTCACATATGTGAAAGTTTAATTTTTAGTAACTCCTAAATTTCTGTTCAAATTTGAGAAGAACTGAGTGATAAATGAATTGCTTATCACTTGTCCGTTACTGTGCCAGTATGTCACTATTCCTAAGACAGTATCGCATAGCCTGACCAAAATGTAGGTCTCAGTACTCAACACACAGAAGAAGGCAGGCAGAGCACTGAAGACTTCTCTGTATCTGCAGACAAGGCAGGCTGATGGATGATGGAGGAAAAAAAAGAGGCACAAAGAAGGACAAATAACTTGTGCAAGGCTGCACTGAAGATAAATACCAACTTAGGTGTAAGACTGAAGTTAAAAACCTAATCCCCTGAACTTTTGCTACTGATTTCCACACAAACAATTTCAATCTGGGCTCCTGATACTTGGGCAACTGCCCTATCTGCTAGATCACACTGCTTCCCCAGGCGAGTTTTTTTATCTTCAACAATAATCACCTAATGTTATTAAAGGCTAAGAAATTTGAACCCATGAACTCTAAATACCAATAAATAGTCCAACCCCCTTTGATAATTCCTACAGCTTTCTTTTAAAAAACATTGCATTTTTAATGTTACCATTAGGGATTTTCAAAATTTTAAATTTACATACACACCTATTAACATCTTTATGCACACATCTCTAGATGAGATGTGAGCATTTCTGTTCTCTCAGTCTCTGAGGCCGAGAGATTTTATGAAAAATACATGTCTTTTGCACGACTGGTGCATGATCCTTAAATGTCAATATATGTAAATTCACCTGCAGTCCCCAAGCAGCAGAACCACAAGTGTGGAAAGCCCCTAATAGCTCTCATTGCTACTGAAACTCTTAGTGAAATGTGTAATGGTAGAAGGTGATGGAGAGAATGGGGAAGAATGACACAAAATTCTCTGTCACAGGACACAGGAGCACTGAAAAGGAGTCTGCTGCCCTCACCACTGCCTGCTAAATCTGTCCTTGCCACATCTCAAAAAACGTGCACATACACACACAGAAATCACCAGAGTCCCATTCAGTTGACACAGAAACTCAAACAGGAGTCATGTGGGAATTTCTTTTAACTAACTGTGGCAGATGTTTTTCTTGAAGGCAAAAAAGGAATATACACATGCTTGACACTTAATAAAAATATCAGTATGTTTGTGCCCAACATACTAGAACATTGTTCAGCACTAATTCAACCTTGCAAAAATATTGTCAGTATAATGCTGCCAAGGCCATTGTGTGGATTATTTGTGTGTATCTTGGCTAACCTGGCCATGTGCTGCAGCAATTTTTATACTTGACTTTTCAGAAACCTTTCTGGTTCGTTAGTGAATCAGTTTATCTTGTTCATTCTTGTTCCTCAACCTTTCCCTATTTTACCTTTTATTAATTTCCCTTTCTCCTTTGCTAGACCACACCAAATGTCAGCCAAATAGCCCATTCCTCATTACATTTTAGGTTATGTTAAAATATTCATATATACACAGTTCATGAATGGAGCATTTAGCAAATGACTCTTTCAATCCAGGATTTAGAATTTTTTTAATTTCAAATGTTAACTTATTCTGAACAACAACAGTGACAAATTAATGGATTCTAAAATAGAATCTTTGCTATTTTAAATTTCAGACCTTTCTAAATTACAAGATGACTCTACTAACACATATTTTCATACACTAAAGTAATGTTTTTAAAATGTCGCTTCCCAAGGGAGACTTTTTTGATTTCACATTATACTGAGATGAAATACCACACACAAGCCCAACAGTCAACCAGTAAGAATCTTTACAACTACTTTACATCATTGTATATTTAAAATGCACTAATTTAAAGCAAAGAAAATGTTAAGTGTTACAGTTTGGGGGAGATTGTGCCACCTTTGCTCAGGATAAACAGTCCTCCACAGACTGCCTTATTGACTGACAAGTATTTGTTGGATTGACTCACTCTTATGTTCTGGCATCCCGCATCTCTCCACTGATATGCCTATTACTTATCTGTTGGGGACAGTGATTATTAAATGTATTCCTATGCAGAATGGTTTCATCATATGTTGTCCTTAATGTATTGGATTACTAAGCCCAAATGCTTACCATTTGACAATGAAGAAATTTTAAAAATCCATATACAAAAGTTATCTCAACTCTTTACTATTTTCTGTAGCTAGCCCTTGCGAAATTTTCTCCAAAGATTATCATCATCATTTATAGAAGATCTACGCCACATACAATCCCAGCTGCTTCACCCCCCCCTATAGCCTGAAAAAACCACCAGAACTCCTGCTGACCTCATTGGTATCTGTGGTATAAACAGTAGGGCTGTATAATATATTGCATTGTTATACATCTTCAGCCATATGACTTTCCCTTGGCTATTTAATCCATCGTTGTTGTGACTAATTTAAAAACTCCCAGACATATCCACATGCTGCCTATTAAAACGAAACTTAACTTGCCAAAGCAGCATTGCCCTCTCTGCTCAAATACAGAGTTCCATTCTTTTATCAAATTATACTTGGTTGACCTGCAGAACAAGGAGTTATAGTTCCTGGGATAATGGCAGGTTTAATTTCTAACATCTCATGTCCCATGACAAAAAATACACTTTCTCATGGACATAAGACATTTCCTAGATTGAACTACAAAGTTTTAACATTGCAATTTGGTATTGATTATATTACTCATTTTTAGAGATCTTGTACTCTGTACAATGCACTTCCTTTTCAAAGTCTATATACTTGAAATCATGCAGTGAAGAGGGTGCAAGTAAGAAAGGATTGCATGTTGGAGGGAATTTGTTTGGGATGAAGTCTGGAGGATTGTCTTTGTTCCCTTTTCAGAGTCAGGGCAGAACAGAAAAGATGAATTCTAAGATCATAGATTTGATCTGATGGCTAGGAGATGGCAGTAAACAGAAGATAAAGAAAATGCTTTATCCTCCAGTGAGTACCTGGTAGAAGCCACTCCAGAAAGTGTTGCCTGACAGAACTCATGGCATATCAGGAGCAAAAACGCCTGTATACCAGGAGGAAATCCAA
This sequence comes from Aramus guarauna, assembly GCA_013400195.1. Taxonomy (NCBI): domain Eukaryota; kingdom Metazoa; phylum Chordata; class Aves; order Gruiformes; family Aramidae; genus Aramus; species Aramus guarauna. The sequence goes on from VXBL01006405.1 coordinate 427,189, forward strand.
GAATCACAAATGGAGTTCAGATGGGAATTCAAAATCATTAAGGAGAAAAAAGGATGCTGCACAGACAGTTCATCCTCTCCTGACAGATGCAGAATGAAGAAACTCTAGAAGGCAGACTTTGAAGAATATGAGGACAGGAAATAATAAGGGATGAGCTAGTACAAAGAAAAACAGAATCAAAAATAAGGTTCATACTAGCGTAACAAGAAGTGGACAGAACACAAAGTGCCAAGGAAGACAAGAAGAAAAGCAAGTCTTGGTACACTGTACACACACAGACACAGAAACCGAGGATGTTACACACATAAGGAGCATTCATGAGGCACCACAGAATAGAACGCTTTACTGAAAGCAAAACAAATGGGGTATAACTTGAGATTCAGGACTCGAAAGAGACTACCCAGTCTGTGTGGCCACAGATGCAGAGACAGTCCTCTAGTGAGAGCACTAGTGGGACACTGACCTGAGGCTAATGGAGAGGACCCCACTGGTTATCTTCTACATTTGGTCAAACAACACTGTGAGATTCCCACTGAATTACACCAGAGCATCTTCACCAGGCTGGTGAAAAGGATGGTAGTGCTCAAAGATGTGGAGGCTTGGGTGATCAGCAGAATTCTTTCCTCCCTGAGAAGAAATGAGAAGGTGTGATGGGATAATGAAGACAGAAAATTCAAGGAGGGAGGCTCTGACCATTTGAAATATCTGATTAATGGAAGATGCTGGTAGTAAGACGGGACACTTACCCAAAGACCTCTTGCAGAAGATTTCTGGAATTGGGGCTAGTGTGGTTGAGAAATACTTCAAAGTTGGAAAAAAAAAAGTGGAAAGGCATTTGCCAAAGACTTGGGTAATCAGCATGCCTGATTTTAATGGATAAATTTACCGAGGTGGCTCATGACAGATTAACTCAAAACTGTTTTCTAACATAAACGAGTTCTTACATTGTTAATGCAGCAGGTTTAATCTCTGTTGAAGCTAGAGAAGTATTTGGTATGATATCATATTGGAAAATATTACTGAAAACAAATACAGAAGAGATGGATTAGCATGCAAAATTGTAAAATAAATCAGAACTTGGCTGAACTGCTGCATTTACAGGCAACAGTTGAACTGAAGGTAAGCTAGTAGTGTGGATCTTCCATATTTTAGAACTGGTCTTTAAAGCACTTTGTGACCTTACACAAAAAGCCAGGATGGGTTAATGGTACAGGTGCAAGGCGTGACTGTTCAAACAGGGACCAGTTTATCTTACAGGAACACCCTAATGACATTGGTGGCTGTAATAACAGAAATGAGATATAAAAAGCTGACTTACATATCACATCAGGGGTTTATGAGAGGTGAGCACCTGAAGACACCAAAGGTCCTTATTGTTTGGATATGAACCACCAGTGTGATGTAGCTGTGGAAAAAACCAAACAAACAAGCAGAGGGGATCCAGCAGGAAACACAGTGGCAACAGACGCAGTGGAAGACCAGTGCGGTCATGTTGGACTGGCAGTGTTGGACTTGATGATGTTAAAGGTCTTTTCCAACCAAAACAATTCTATGATTCTGTGATGTGACACCAGCAGTCCCTCACTGGCAACTGTGTGCAGTTCTGCTCGCTTACTCTGTCAGAGGGATTGAGTCAAACCACAAGTCACGCAGAGCAGGGCTGTGAGAATGACCGTGAGAGAGACAACTCTCAATTATGAGAAATAACTAGAAACTGGTTACCTTTATGAATATGAAACCATGACTAGAAATTGGCGGTACACGAACGTCGGCTGGAAAATATTTTAATAGAGGAGCTTCTGACATAACTTCCTAGGGTGTTACGGCAATTGCCATTCGACGGGAGCGATAAATAGCTTAGATGCTGTCACCCGCTCCTTGACGAGTTCATGGACAGGGGGTCCGGCCTCGATGCTCCTCCATTCGTAGCTCTCCTGGAGTGAGTGTACGTTAGGAAATTAATGCAAAAAGATAAAGAGGGATGCTTTTGTGCTCAGACTTCACGCGCAGCCCCGGCCTGAGGAGAGCGCCCGGGCTCTCAGGAGCGCGGGCGACTGCGCACTACGCATGCGCCAAACCGCCAACACCGGCCCGGGAGG
>VXBL01006405.1:429620-462672 GCA_013400195.1 Aramus guarauna
GGTAGCGCCGGGGGCCCGGCCGGCACGCCGTGACAGCCCGCCCCGGCACCGCGCTCGCCTCGCCCCAGCTGGCGCAGCCCCTCCCCGCGGAGGAACCATGTCCAAGATGCCGGCCAAGAAGAAGAGCTGCTTCCAGATCACCAGCGTGACCACGGCCCAGGCGGCCAGCAGCATCACCGAGGACACCGAGAGCCTGGACGACCCGGACGAGTCCCGCACCGAGGACGTGTCTTCTGAAATCTTTGATGTTTCCCGAGCCACTGACTATGGCCCTGAGGATGTCTGCGAGCGGAGCTCCTCCGAAGAGACTCTCAACAACGTGGGCGAGGCTGAAACTCCTGGCAGCGTCTCTCCCAACCTCCTTTTGGATGGGCAGCTGGCTGTGGCTGCTGGTGGGGTGGCTGTGGCTCCGCCAGCTGTGGCCCCCAATGGGGGGGCTGTGCCCAAGAGCTCCGCTGCGCCCCTGCCAGCTGCTGCCCCTGGCACTGCTGTGGCAGGAGGCGGCAGTGCTCAAACCGCCTTGCCCTCCACAGGGCCTTCCACATCTGCTGCTCCTGGGATGATGTCTCAGACGGTGGCTGCTGCGTGCAGCTCACGCTTCAGGGTGATCAAGCTGGACCATGGTACGGGGGAGCCCTACAGGCGAGGACGATGGACGTGTATGGAGTATTATGACCGAGACTCAGATGGTGGTGGTGTCTTGGGCAGGACCGGAGATTGCATTCGGCATAGCAGCACCTTCGAGCAGGCCACTCAAGAGAGGGACAGTGGCCTTGGTGCCACAGGAGGTTCTGTCGTGGTCTCAGCTGTGCCGGCATCGGCCCATGGCCCCGATTCTATAGCTGACAGTTCCCTGACTGCTGTGTCACAGCTGCTTCAGACAGAGAAAATGAGCCAGTCCTCTCTACAGCAACCTAGTTTTGTCATTGGGCAACAACAGCAGCCGCAGCAACCCATAGGTGGGGCCATGCCTCAAAGTACTGCTCAGCCTATGTTTTCTGGGGCTTCGGTAGCAAATCAGCAAATGATGGTGCCACAGCAATCACAGCCACAGGTAAATACGCAGGGTGTTGCACAGGCTGGACCCAACGGGAAGGGCATTGCACCTCCAAACGTGACAATAGGGCAGCCAGGCATTCCTGTGGCACAGCAGCAGGTGCAGCAGGCAAACATACCAGTGACTCAGCCTCAACAATTTGCTTATTCTCAGTCCCAGATTCCACCAGTGCATCTACTGCCGACGCAACCTTCTGGTCAGACCGAATACATGCAGCACATGACAATTATGCAGTCTCAAGGAGCTATTCAACAGGCTACTGCAGGCTCTGTTCCAAGTACTGTGGCTTCCAGCCTTCCTGTGGGGCAGGTGACGGGCCAAAACCCCTCACCTGTGGGAGCACCAGTGATGGGGGTGTCAGCACAGCCCGGCGAAGCAGTCGGACAGGGATCGGGATTAATGCAGGGTGGCCAGGCACAAGCTAGTCAGACCGCCGTTCCGCAACCAGGAGGTGTGGTGCAGCAAGGCATTGGACATACAGGGGTTGTGCAACAGAAATCTGTGACTCAGCATCAAATGGGTGGAAGCAGTCAAGTGTCCGGAATGCCTGGTGCTCCCCATGCTGTGGTCTCCGGAGTTCAGAATGTGCCTGCAGTTGTGCCCAGTGCAAGTGTGCCTAGTGTGTCTACCACCGCTTCTGTTACTATGCCAAATGTCCCTGTTACGCTGGTCCAGTCGCAGCTGACGAGCCACACTTCTGTCAGCAGAAGTACCGGTGTTGTCCAGCCACAGCACGTCGGACACTCCTTAATGCAAGGCGCGACTAATGTACCTGCAAGTCTGCCACAGTCAAACCTTGGACAGTTTCAGGCTCAAGCTCAATCCTTAGTAGGCCAGATTGATGATACTAGAAGAAAATCGGAACCCCTACCTCAGCCACCACTTTCTCTTATAGCTGAAAATAAACCTCTTGTGAAGCCTCCCATTCCAGACACTCTAGCAAATCCTCTTCAGTTACCTGCAAGTACTCCTATGAACAGTCTTGCCAGCTCTGTGTTTGGCATATCTATTCCTGTTGATGGTGATGAAGACAGGTATGAATTATTTTATAACACCATAAAAATACCTTTTCTTACTGGCAAAAAACCCCAACTTTCAAGTTACTGTCAAGTGGGTTTTGTAAGCTCATATTTTCAGAAAGATGTGCTGAAATTTACCTGGGCTGCTGCTTTTTTTTTTTTAAGATTACAAACATAGCAAAGTGTTTAGGCAAGTAGCAAACTATTGTTCTTCTCAGGCTGTGGGTGTGATTACTTTTATCTCAAAACAGGACAGAAAGTAGCGTGAAAGCTTCTTGATGCACAAATAATGTCACCTCTTCCAAATCAAAGACTGCACCTAATTACTCAGTATGCAAGGAAGTCTGTTCTCTCCTTTCCCCCTGAATGCATCGTAAAGCACTGCTATGACAGGCAGGTTAAGATGGGTTTATCAACACCACTATATTGCAGCATTGTTAAAAATAGAAATGTAGTGCTATCTTAGGGCTAATGGTGAGGTATCTTGGAAAACTTAGTCTTAACACAGATTCTTGGTTTTTATCCTGCTGTTGAATTTGTACTTTATAGTATCAGTAAGTAAGGAAAGTACTTGCATCTGGAGATGAATTTGTGTGCCCTAACATAGCGAAAGCTCTACAGATAATGGTCTTTTCCCCTGAATAACAGGGATGCCACTTACTTGAGCAAAGATGTAGATACAGTGGAGAGTACATCCTTACAATGAGTTTTCTCTTACTTTCCTAATTTGGAACTACTAGTTGTAACAAAGGTGTGTAGCATGAGCAGACTCATCAAAGGACCTGAGAGAGGAAGCATGTATGTGACTTTTATTCCCATGGACTTGTCAAACTACTCTGAAGGGTAGCGTGATGGTTAAACTGTTTCTAATTGACTTCTTTGAGAGAAGACTTTCAGGAAAAGCAGTGTTTGAGCACTGAATTAATGTCATCAATATTTACTGCTGGCCTTACTGACATTTGGAGGAATAAAGTGCATGTGGGTTCTATGTATGTGTGTTTTTTAAAAAAAAAGAAAAAAAAAAAAGGAAAAAAAAAAAGAGGAGTAACCATTATGAGAAGGTCTGATGTGCTGAATTATCCTGTGAGCCTTCCCTCACCTTGGGGAAGTACCAGACTTTAGGATAACACAGTCAGTGTTGCTTGGAGTTCCTTTTAGTAAAGCTGCTGCATATGTGGGTGTAGTGGATGGAGGAGATACCTCAAAGACAAATTAGTGTTTGGAGTGTTACGTGTGCAGTAATGCTGGCCTTGTGCTCACTGGAGCTTTGACAAATGCTATATTGGAGATGGTAACTCTGCTAATGCCTTTATGCAGGCAAAGGCTGTGTTGTAGAGCTGTGCTGGTTCTGATTAAAGTGGTAAAGGACTTAAAAAGTTAAACGGTTAAAATTTTCTAGCAGTTGTGCCTACCTTAAGAGGATTGCTGACCCAGCTGACAAACTCTTCTTTGTGCAAATAAGGTTAGATTTCAAGCTTGTAGGGTTTTTTTTTCATAGCTCAGTATATTATCAGAAGATGATTTGTCTTGTGTTTAATCATTCTGATGATTAAGGAGTCAGAAAAGAATGTATTTTGCATTCATTTTGCATAGCTTCTAATGCTTTATATAAATCATAGTAACAAACATGATTATCTGACAAATGAATCACTTTATACAAGGATAAGGAAAAACTTGTCCTACTTCCTCAAACATGCAGGCTGCTAACTTTGTGTTGTGCACTAGTGAGAGGGTTCTTGGTACTCTTACCCTGAACAGTGATTTTTAAAGTTATTTCCATACTTTTGTCTTTGAACTTGAGCCACCTTGCAGCATTGCTTCACACATTGTTCGTTTCTAAACTTGGCTATGAGAACTATGAGTAAGAAATAGGAATGGACTCTAAATGCAGAGCGCTCTTTTTTTTTTTTATATGCCACGTTATGATGTTCAGGAGAGAAACTAACTTGTGGTTATCTGAAAAGAAATGCGTACTTCTCAGTTGTCCGCTTCTGCACTGGGTGATAAAACCTTGTCATTTACTGAAGTGGTACGGTAAGCAAGGAGCTATATGGTATGTGAGAGTCTCTCCTGGCTTGGAATAGCTTTCTTTAGTAGTGATATTGAAAAGCAGGAGAAGCTTAAACAGGCCTAGACTTCATACAAAGTAGGAGATACAGAGTTAGTAGATCTAAGTTATTCTTTGTTCCCCTCAAACAGTATCCTGACTTCCACTGGTTTCAGACAGAGAAAGGAAAAAAAATAAAAAGTAGCAGCTTGTTAAGGCTGTTTAACCACTTTGTTTTTATTTGCTTTACTGAGAAGGCTTTATTATAAAACTGTCTCCTGCTTGTCTGCTGTTCTCTCCTTGCTCCTGCTTTTTTCGTCTTTCCAGCCATTTAAATTACGTCACTACGCCCTTGTGCTTATGCTCAGCTGCTTTATGCACTGAAATCAGTGGTGAAATAGTTAATGAAGACCTTCAAGTGTCATTAATAGGCTGAGGGTTGACTGATAAAACTAATAGGGCACAAAGGGAGTTCACACATCATGAGTCACTGTTTCAGGCTGCCTGCAGGTTCAGGAAGTTAACACTTGGTTTTGTTTAGAGAGTTTACTTTGTGATCATAAGAGCTAGAAATTTGTGAAAAGCATTTTCCTCTTTTATTTTAAAATTAATGTGTAACGTACCTGCGGACACATCGACCCTCCCCTTCCTGGGTATCTACATTTCTTCTGACACCTGCAATTATATTTAAACATTTGTACGTACTTGAAACTTGTGTAGATCATTCTCTTACAGTCATCTTCTAAAACAGTGATTCATCAAGGAGTACTGTATAACTCTAAATAGCCTGGATTTATCTAGTAAGTCATTCACCATTCTGAATACTGTTGTAAATGTAAAATAGTTTAGGAATGGGAGTTCTTTCAAAACCAAATGCGGAAATGCAGTAAGTATGAGATAGAGAGGTCTGATATAAAAAATAGGTCAGTTGTCATCTTTCTGAAAAAAGTTCATTGTATTCTTCTTCCTTTATACTCTGCTGTTTTAAATAAAACTACGTCTAAGATAGTTAAAGGTGGAGGTGTAAGGTTCTATAGTGTCATATATAGATAGATAATTTAGAACAATGTATCTATAGATCTAGAGCTTTCTTTGTAACACATTGTCTGCAAACCTTTAATTTCCTGTTCTGATAGTCCAGTGCACTTCTAGAGTAGTCTAGGCAAAACTGTGGTTTCTTGCATTGATCTGATGAATAATGAAGAATCAATTAATCAAGAAATTGTATGGGGGGGAGAGGGCAATGGGGAGGTGGTCCAAAAGAACTAAAAACAAAACAGAAAAACCCAACCACAAAGCAAAAAAAGCCATTTGGCATGTCACGGCCTTCCTTTAAAAAGCAAAGCTGTTTTTTTCAGTTGATGTGTCTAAATTGCTAAGCTCTTAAAAAGAAACGTTCTGTGGAAGTTATGAAAGATCTACAGCATAACGTAGTTTTATTTTCTTTTCCTCTCTAAATGTGGCTACAAGTAGAATAAACTGCAGCAGCATTGAAGAGTGGAGGAAATGAGTACTCTTATTGAGGCAGATGTGAATATTGCAATCCACTTGGATTTTGGAGTCTGACAAATATTATAAAAACACAAATAGAACTGGATCTCAAGATTGCCCTGACTCTTCATTTGCTGGCCCTTAGCAGCAGTGCTAATTACTTTGGCTGAAGGGCAGGCAGAGTGTCCCAGAGGATTTCAGGGTCAGAATGTGTCAGTTCATCCGCTCACCTTTATGCCCATGTATACACAAATTTGTAGTTGACAAGCATAATATTCCAGCTGGCTTAATAACTTTATTTTGGCTCTTGGGGGAAAAAGAAATATGTTGCCTCTGTTAAAAGAATGTGACTGAGAAAGCTTGTTCAAACCTCCTACATGTTTGGCAGGCTTTTGGGGCAAAATATTACTAGGCATATTGGACAAGGAGCAGAGTATAGATCATTTTCCAGAGATAGCTGACCAGCTTGAACTGTGCAGGCTGTATTCCAGGAACACTAATGAATGGCTGCAATTGTGAACTGTCAACTACAGCAGCTAAACTGTTGAAAACCTGATTGTGCAGACCTCTTCACAGCATGTATCTCTCAGCTCAGCTAAATCATGTATTTGCATAGTGTACTAACTGTTGATAAAACTGAGCTCTTGAGACCATGTTCATAATATAAGGACAAAACTGGGCATGGGCATTAATGTAACTGTGATAAGGCTTTCCTTAGGTATTGCCCTAGATGTATTTTTTATTGTACTCCTGAGGAAAAAAAGTATTCTGCAGATACGTACCAGTAAGCAATACTTGAATTGCACTATTACCGAATACTGTCCTTTTCTTCACTTTGCTCGTAAACTTAGTAGAGACTTGAGCTCTGCTGCAGCTGCAGACTTGACTGTTTTCAGCTTCTCTCCTGAAGGATTCTGTTTATGAGTGTTTTGTAGAAGCATGTGAGAATGAAACATGGATGGACGTGCTGCAGTCATGAGTGCTGTCAGTTTGATGGCCAGAGCTACAGCATTTGAGAAACAGTTGAGATAGGACTTCTGAGGTGAGTTGGTGAGATCAAATGATGGTTAACGCAAACAAAACTCCAGTTAGCTGTGTTCAAGTTTTGCTGTACTTTCCTTAACAAAAAGGATGTAAGGTAACTCCAGCACCACACCAGTTTCTAGATTATGGAAAGCCTATCCTCCATGCATTCAGTTTTTGAGTGTTACAAGATATCTAAACAGAAGAAATGTGGTTGCTCATTTCACAGCACTGTTTCCCAGTTTAAACATTCAAATGCCTTTGTTAAGGAGGAGTCAATGCATTCTTAAAACTATTGAGCTATAAGTGTTTCAGATAAGATAGTTGTTATAATGAGGAAAAGGGGAAGATACCTGAAAGAAATCATAAAGTGAAACAGTTCATTTTGTTTTAAAGACTGTAGTGTCCCAGCTCTGACATAAATGGTTCTCTGTACCTTGTTCTCCTAAGTATTCTGCTCAGCTGCTGTGGGTTAATTTTTTTCTGCTCCCCATAGAAGAGTGCAAGTGTTGCATAGTCAGCTTAGTTCTGAATGCTGTCTTGTATGGTAGCACTAACAGCATGTTTCCTGGAAGCTTTTTTTGAACATCTTGTTAAAAGCTGAATATTTAAGTATTTAGGTTTTTTGAGCAGGCAGGACCACCAAACTGCTATCAAACTACTGAAGAACTGAAATTTCTCTCAGGCTGTGCGTTTTTACAGGAAGTGCTGATAATATTTTATGATTTCAGGTGACACTGTAATAAAAAAGAATTGTTCCCTGTTACTGTACTGGATATTTGACTATCAGCCTGTTGCATGTTGAGGCTATATATTAATTTTTCAGTTGTAAAGATGGTGTATAGCAGCTTCTGTTGCTCATGGAAAATGCAAACCTTGTTTGTGCTTTCTGTCGGCAGATTCCATAAGAAACTTCTGTGAGACTCTTCCGGCTAAAGTACAACTGTTTTAGTTCTGGTAGATAAATCTAGATTGTCAACCACAGGTGTCTGCTTTTATTCCTATATTCGACGAAGTGTAAAGATAGAAGTATTTATAGTAACTTCTAAAGCTACTGTCTTCCTGAGAAGGTTCTCCAGACATAAAAGGTCACTTGAAGTGCACTGTAAGGTTGTGTCTTCATTCCTCCTCTTGAAAATTCCTCTATCTCTAAACTTCATGCTTTATAAATGCAAATGTGTATTGAGTGCTAGTAAATTGTATGTGTTATGGGGTAATCTATTTTTACTGATGCAGGGCAGGTGAGTTACTTGGCCCCATGAAGGACAGCTGGATGCTTGTCTTAGTTTTTCTGTTGTACAAAATAATTTTATTCCAATAGGGTTTTTTGTATATATCTGTTCTCCCTTTGAAGCTAGGGGTAATGCATTTGTATCATTAGAGCTTGCTTGAATGCTTTTAACAGTGCTGAGAGAAGGTAGAAATACTCATTAGTACCATCGAGAGGTGGCAGCTGTCTATCACAATGGCAACTGGCATGTTTGTCTAGTACTCATTAAAGATTACAAACTGAAATAGCAGAAACCAGCCACAGAATTGCAGACTAGTTGAGGTGGGCAGGGACCTCTGGAGGTCGTCATCTCCAGCCCCCTGCTCAAGCAGAGCCACCCAGAAACGGTTGCCCAGGCCAGCATGTCCAGATGGCTCTTGAGTATCTCCAAGGATGGAGACTCCACCACCTCCCAGGGCAGCCTGTGCCAGCGCTCGGCCACCCTCACAGTGACAAAGTGTTTCCTGATGTTCAGAGGGAACCTCCTGTGTGCCTGTGCGTGTCCATCGCCTCTGGTCCCGTCCCTGGGCACCACTGGAAAGAGCCTGGCTCTGTCCTCTTTGCACCCTCCCTGCAGGTATTTATATACCCTGATGACATCCCCCTGAGCCTTCTCACCTGCAGGCTGAACAGTCCCAGCGCTCTCAGCCTCTCCTCACAGGAGAGATGCTTTCTTGTCCCTTCATCATCCTTGTGGCCCTTTGCTGGACTCTCTCCGGTATGTCCATGTCCCTCTTGTACTGAGGAGCCCAGAACTCTGCAGAGTCCTTCAGGTGTGGCCTCACCGGTGCTGAGCAGAGGGGAAGGATCCCCTCCCTCGACCTGTTGGCCATACTTTGCTTAATGCAGCCCAGGAGACCATTCCCCTTCTTTGCAGCAAGGGTGCAGTCCTGACCATTTTATTTCTGGGAGGGGATGAGTGTGGTACGTATGTGAGGTGGCAATGGAGAAGTATAGAATGGATAAGAAATGAGATAGATCCTCGTTTCGGTGAAGTATCTGAAGATTTATTTTTTTTTAATCTGTCATCTTGGAGGATGGGGTGATCAAACATGAGGGTTAAAAAAAAAACCCTGCTTGCTTCTCTGTCAAGTTATTTCAGCTATTTTTGTAGGGGGGTAGATGACAACCCCTGGGAATGTCTCCTATGTAGAGCACTGCTTGGTGGGTGCAAGGACCATAAATACCTTGACCAACCCTACAAATGCCTTTTTAAAAATACTGTTTCTTTAAGCCAAGCGGTAAGCCCTCATACTGACAGTGCTTTAGTGAGAACTTCAGCTGAGTGCAGACTGGCTTGAAACTTGATGAGTTGTAAAGAACTTGTAAATGGTATGGAAAGGCAGATGTACATTTATAATATACTACGTAATAAACCATGCCGTATGTAGTCTAATATCTTTTTTAAAAGCTAAGTATTTAGTTTAAAATATTTGCTAATAGATGCTTTCTTGACCAATGTCACATAAGTCAGGACAGGTGGGATTTGGCTGAGTCTGCTTGAATCTGTTTTCTCTACTTGCTTTTTCCCCCACAAATACTGAAATATTTTGTTGTCAAAAAACCCAGGAACCACTTGTATTTATAGATAACTGAAATATCTGAAACTGCTGTACTTCAACTTAGTGGGGGGGGGGAAATCTCATTTTTGGGTTGTTTCCTTTGAAGATGGATACTCAAGCCAGCTGTTCCACTATGCAAGGCTACTTTCACCAGTAATCACAAGCAGCTTTCCCTTTCATCAGCAGGTTTGAGGAAATCTAGTTTTGTGGGCAGAGCAGGCAGCAGGAGCCTAATCCTCTACAATAACATGTTCATACATATTAATAAATGCCTTTTTCTTTACCAGCCAAGTTATGTGAAAGTCAATATTTTTAAAGAATTTTGACATATCTTCCAGATTTTTGATGTACAATGCAATACTAACAAATGTGGATCTTTTAAATTCAGAAATACAGAATTTATGTTGTTTTTTTACTATCGCTTTTCATCCCAGTGTATTAGGGCCTGCTTTTAAAATGCGTTCCAAGCTTGCTCTCTTGAATGGGACAATTTGCAAAAGAATAATATGGCATAGTGATGTGAACTGGCAAATTACAATAGGTGCTGAAGGAGTCCATCCCTTGTGAGGTGAAGTTAAAGATGTTTGTTGAGACCACGTGAGTTATTTTCAAAGTATTTTTTTTAAGTTTGTGTCAGTTCATCCAAACATGGATAATACTGATGGGCCTTTCTGTGACTTTTCTTGAAAGCTTCTTAATAGCGGAAAGAATCCCTGACTGGGTCAAGCAAAGACTTACTGCATTGCCATCAAGGTTGCCAACTTCTAATCTGTAGTTGTTTCTCTTTGAAGATGTGATCTCCTGTGGGTTTTTTCTTTAAGCTGTGCATCATGTGAGCTACATTGTCTCTCTCATACCTTCCCTACAAGAACTGAAAGTTAACTTTACCCAGTGAGAAAAGTCATTAGTATGAGAAATCTTACACTTGTTACATGTTCTGATTTGAGAGCAGAATCACACAGATTATTCCTTACACAGCCTGTAAGATGATGTAATTAAAATTCAGCCTGACAACCATGACAGCCTTCACAAAACAGCCCTGCTTTATTAGCACATATATCCATGACGATGCTGTCTGCAGGGAGGAAGAGGAAGAGAGCGTTGGCTGCTTGACTAGTACTTCTGTTCCAGTCAGGAGTGAACTGAAAGTGTACCAAGTCTGGCTTTGGAAAGTGGGGAAAATGGGATGTAGAGGATAGAAAAGATTGTGAATCCTTAAAGCTGTTATGATTACAGGATTGTCTGCTATACAGGATAGCAGATAGCAGGATAGCCTGAGGTTTGGGGACCGGTTTCTGGGACCCAAGGGAATTGGACCCCAGAGTTTTGAGTTGGAGCTGTTGAAATCAGAAGAAGAAATTTAGAAGATGAGCACTTGCATTGTTCTTTCCATGATATGGAAATATCAGTCATATCAGAATTTACTATTAGAACTCTTCAGCAAAACTCCTTTAAAAATACTGAACAATTATTACTAAACACAGTTACTGACTGCTTGGCAGTTATGTCTTAAGGCAAAGTGCCACCGTCTTACTGATCCAAGGTTCTGAACAGGAAGCACTATGTCCTACTGGCTGTGTTAATTTTCGCCAGTATATGTAAACTTTAACTCTTTCTATAAAGAAACTTGGACTCATGTAATAAAATCGAGGGAAATTGTTGTCTCATTTTTCATGTTCCTGTGCTCTGAGTTAGTGTCTACCAGAGATGTGAAAGGCAGAAATTACAAAGTGACGTTAATCAGAGAAGGCTTTGAATTCCTATTAGCAAAACTTGGTAGACTTAAGTGAATAACTAGGTGCAGCTCCATCTCAAACATCTAGGCTGGTTAGCCTCTGCAAAGAAAATCTTTGAAATCCCTGTGCTGAAGAATGTTTTGTACTAGCTGTTCTCTGGAGTATATAGTAAAAGAAACTGTCCCGATTTTACATCTAGGAACTTTGTGTTTGCAGAAGGCATACTAAATTATTGTAACCTGCTGAATGACTTTGAATTTAATAGTGTGTCAAAATGCTTCTTTTTTTGGATCAGATTTCCATAGCCAATAGTCTCCCTAGCGATGTCTAGTCAGCGCAGAAGATTGTTTCCCAGAATCATCTTCTGAGAGCAAGTATGGGCTACAGATCTGATCTCTGCTATGGAAAGGAGGATGCAACTCATAGCAAAGTCTAGTTCTTTCTCTTCTGACGCTTGAAATCCAAACATCAGGAGTTTGAGATGCAGCTAGTTGAAATGGAGCTGCTGATGTCAGAGTTTCCTGTCTTATTCCAGGTGATGTGTGCTGCTTTAGTTCTCTCAGTAAAGTTACCTGGAGGTGATTTTCATCATTTTTTAAAGTGTTGGGAAAGGAAGTATGTAGTTTGTTTGAAAGCAGTTGAAACCAAGTGCTGGTACTGCTGGCACTCTCTTGCTAATGCATCTGGATGTTCTTTAATCTTCTTCCTCTTGAATTCAATTACAAAACTGCTGTTAAGCATGTCCTGGTTTGGTGATTTTTTTGCACTTAAATTTGTGTGTATCTTGATATTTCTGGTGGAGATCAGATCCATGCAATATGCTTTCTCTCCACTGATAGAATATTTTCATTTAGAAGTAGCTTGTGAACCCCTTTCGGAGTCCATCATGGTGGTTACAAGCCAGTGTCCTAAAACCTGTCATGCAGGCTGCTAATTGGTCAGCCTTTCCTGTCATCTGTAGCTAGAATGCACCCAAAACTGAATGTAACGGCATGTAATTCTTGCTGGTTTTTCAGGGGATGTAATTCAAGTATAATGGCTTTAAAGAACTATGTGAACAGAATATGTAATTGAACACAAAACTTGAGCTCTAATATTGAGATTCCCCCCCCAATTCCACATTGACTTTCCCAGTTTAGTTTTTGTCAATTCTCTCCTGCAAAGCTTCATGCTCCAGTTACTCTGCTGTGTAGGTGAAGCCTGATGAAATAAAGCTGATTCAGAGTTGCAGTTGATTTAAATAGAAGACAATAAAAAGTGAAATGCCTTCTTTTAAAAGGAGAGGGATGGAGAAGGAATTCTGTTACTAGTGTAAACATAATCTTGAAATGCCATGAACTATACTGGGAGTTTTCTGATAAGCTATGAACAAATGATTGCAAGTCCCCTGGTTCAGATCCTGAATAAACCAAGTCAAGTGTTTTAACTTGGAGACAAACTGTAATCAGTCTTCATTGCAGGTCATAGCTTGTAACCTGGTTAAACATAGCCTTCTACTGGTGATTGGGAAGACATATAACTAAAAACTAACTGAAATGCTTCTGGGCAATAATGCATCAATTTTTTAATAAACTGTAGAAACCAAGGAAGGATTAATTTGTTGTCCTTTAGGGCACATGAAATTGAGCAGTTGATGGCTCTACCTGCCCTGATCATCATAGTAAGAACACATCTGTATGTGCTGATAGTTCTCTTAAGTAAGCTCAGACTGTGTGCTTATCGTGTCTATGGATTGTTAAATAATAATTCTGACATTGCATAAAGGCTAAATACTTCTAACTTTGTACAAAGTAACATACTAGCACCTTTTTTTGATAAATGTGGCTGCAGAGCAGGGTTTTATTTACAGGCATATTGTCAGTCTCGTATAGCTTCCTGTGCAAAGGATGGGCAGCTAGAAGCTTGCTGTTGAATTCCCAGTCCTATTGAGGCATTGCTGTGTGGTCAGTGACCTTACTTCTAAGACTAGGAACACGAGAATAATGGATGTTTTGCTGATACTTTCTAATCTTAAACTTGGTGCTTCAGTATGAGCTTCGTCTGCAACTAACAACTTTATTCTAGAATGGTCATTTCTCACTTTCCACCAAAAAAGACATGAATTTTATAGTTGAAGGGAAAGGCAGTTTGATTTCAAAGTATAAACATGCTCTTTCTTTACTTCTTTCTTTTCTGTTTCATAGTTAAATTTGGTTCCTGTAGGAGTTGATCCTATTGAAAGGCAGGACTTCTGCTTTAAAGTTCTTGCTAGCCGTGTCCTGAATTCTCAAAGAATTGTGAAAGATGGGGCTATAGACTGATCTAGAGACTTACGGGCCTGAAATCTTTTGGAGCAATAATGACTTGATCTCTTCTAGAATGACAAGTGTGGGAATCGCACTGCTTCTGTAAGAAGTCTTTTCTATTCCTTGCTGTTTGTGTGGAAAACAATTCTGATGCGTAGTTTAAACTTTCTTTGCTGCAATTAAACCCTATAATGTTTGTGCTGTGCTTATACCAAACTGGTATGGAAATAAGTTTTTCTTCTCCTTTGCAGATACTTTAAACTATGTGCAGCCTGTAGCTATCTCTTTTAATCTCTTTTAAATACTTGGTTTTCCTACTTAGTGATTCTGCTATAGGGAAAAAAATTGGAATATGACATGTCTTTTAGTGGTTTTACCTGGACTTTGGTAGGCTTATATGCTTCTGGAGTGCTGATATGCAAAACTGGCCATAAAAATCTAAGTTAAGGTTCAGAAGGGCTGAGTAAGAAAGATTTCAGTTAGTATGTGTACGTCCTGTGTAGGAGGAATATTCAGAGTTTGACACATTTGCAAGATTCTTATTTTTTAACTTCTGTTTAGATTCTCTCCTGTGGAATTTCAGTCAGCTACTCATTCCATGTTTTGTACTTGTGCAGCTGATTATTGCTTCTAGAGCATAATACTTCATGCTTATCCTTATTGAATTGCATCCTTTTTATTTCAGACCATTGCTCCAAATGGGCAAGATCTTCCTGAATTCTATTCCTGCTGTCCAGAGTGCTTGCAGATCATCTGCAGGTATAAAGATAGTCCGTACTCCACTGTCCAAGTCACGGATTAAAATATCCTATAACACACTCGGAGGAGACCCCTGGAGAGCTCTGTTTGATGCATCCTTCCACTGAACCTTTGGAGAGCCACGTGTACAGAGTAGTCACCAATGGTGGACCCACTTTGTACAAGCCATGTTCTTACAAAAATCTCATGCAAGATGGCATTAAAAGCTCTACTAATTTTATAATATGATCACATCTATGCTCTTTCTATATATGAGGCCTGTTAATTTTTTGCAGAAGGAATTTTTGTCAGACATGAGCTTCTGAAAAGGCCATCCATGTTGGCTTGCTGCTGTCTAGGTAATAATAAATAGGTGGTCCTGCTTTGGTTTTCCTCTGAGGAGTTGAGCACAGGCTGTCTGACCTGTTATTTTCATATTTTTGAAAGACAGGGGCTTAGGCCTTTATCTTCTGGATTATTCCTGTTCTCAAAGTTAATGAAAATAACATTCATTGATATTGAGAGAGAAATGTTCAAGGTGGTCTAATGTGAATTTTTTAATTTGCTACCTTGGGACAAAAAAAAATGTGGCATTCTTCGTGTTCCTCCTCTTATTGCCCTTAATTGCTGATGTTGGTCAGTAGTTTGAGGATTGACACATAGCTTCAGCTATGTCATGAATAAAGATGTTACTATTCCTCCTTCAAAGGTGGTAGCTGGAAAAAAGGCATCTGTTCCGCAGCCTCTGTGTGCCAAGCTGATACCCAGCACTTCCAAAGCCAGTATCATTATTTACACTAAAAGGCATTTATCTGTATACTTGAAAACTTGCCAGCTTTCTTGGGCATGGTTTCTAGCGAAGCAGGGCTCCTAGAATAAAGTTTGTATTTGGCATATGCTGTCATGATTAATGGCAGTGGGAGGATACTCTTGTGGGTATGAGGTGAGACTTTGGATGTGGGTTAGGCTTCCTTTTTAAAGGGACAACTTGAAGTTCAAGTATTCTGTAGAACTGAATAAGTTCACATCCTTTAAATTCAGATCAAATTTCTATTGCACAAAAACTGTTAGAAACCGTAACATTGGAGTGCATTGTGAATGTTGATGTTTGTGAGCTTTTAGATTAAATGAGTATGGTATGTGTTCTAGGACTTCATAGAGACACAGAGGCGTTACTTTACCAATCGAGATACAGTTTGAATGTTTAACTGTGCTAAGTTAGTTTTCTGTGTCAGTCCCTGGGACTGGAATTGAGCCTCTCTATCCTTGGGAATACCTGCTCTCCTCTCTCACCAGGGATGGAGGAAGAGAAGTGCCTGGTGTACCTCCTGTGGAAGAGGAGGTGGGCTCTGGCTCTGGTTCAGTGTCAGGGACATCCCCTTTCTGGGTTGTTGGGTCCGCTGTGTCGATCTGCCAACAACTGGGACTGAGTCTTGACCTCTCAGACGCAGCCGTTTGCTGGGAGGCGACCTGAGGAATCTGCTTTTCTGGTCCAGGCTGTCCCCACAGTCAGTTAAGGCAGTGTCAGAAGGACTTCTGGTGTTTCAGCTGTGACGCAGCAGGCTAGGTAACGCTACTTCTGTAAGCCGCTTTCTCAATTGTTTCTGCAAACCGAAAGGAGTTTTTAGTAATTCTCTAACCTTTTACTGTTTGCCTCAACAGTCTGAAACTCAGTCGTGTCAGTTCAGACCTGCCTGTTGGGCATCATTCATGTTAGCTCTGTGGATTTGCTTTTCCTGTTTAGGTGGCACACACACATCCCCTCCTCCAGTTAACATCTTGCTAAAATATACCTACAGAGTAAAAAAAGTTCTCTTAATTGTCTGATGTAATGCGTAAGCAATTTCAACAATAGGGGGTACAAATGAGAATTTAACGAGGAAAACTTTCATACCTTTCCAGATACTTGCTTAAGAATAGTACAAGAATATATAGATTATCAGTATAAAAATAGACCGTATTAAATATATGCAGTGTTGTTATAAACCACAATTTTTTTAGCAACAGAGTGCTGTGAGTAAATTTATCTTGGAAGTTAAGTGACTTTCTATTTACAGTCACTTTCAGAGGAAGAGAGTTTTTACATATTCCTCAGACAGCTGAATTGGAAGAGCTTGGACTTCCTCCTACCATTCAACAAAGGAATGATCTCTTATCTGCAGATACCAATTGCTTTCCATATGCTAAGTCCCCGTATCACTCAAATTTCCTTTAGCTATTGTGTTGCTCTTCCTATAATTAGTTGTATTTAGTTGTCACTCAAGGGTGCAGTACTTCTTATGAAACCATAAATAGTACCAACAAAAGAGCGTGATATTTATCAGCTTGATCAGGCAACTTCTGTAGCAGGTTTTAAGCTAAGTTCCATACTCGCATGGATTTTATTTTAAATGTAGAGTTGTGGAGGTGGGAGGAGGAGTGATAAATACTTCAAACAAGTGATTTCCTGATCTTTGGTGATGCACAAACATCATTATCCTTACAAGCTTTTTGGGATACACCTGCCATGGGAATCAATTTACTTCACATAAATAGTGTTTTATAATGGTGCTGCTTCTGTGGTTTTTTTTTTTGTTTTGTTTTATGATTTCAACTATACAGTAATTGTACTTAAATTGAAATAATTAAATAACTTGAAGACAATTGTTTTAAGTATTCTTGCCATGAACTTAGAAAAGGGATAGCACCTGTGCTTCCAATGTTGGTATAAACTTCTAATTTTAAAACTGCTTTAAAAGGAATTTGAACTAGTACTAGCTTTTCTGAAGATTTTTCAGCTAAGCTGTTGCATTCTTCTCTAGGCCTGGTATAGCTATACCAAGGTAAGGATGAACTGCAGTATTGATAAGAGGAGTTTGAGCTGAAGTATAATGCTCTGATACAGCCACTAGCAGTAGAGAATTTTGACTTTGTGCTTCATCCAGTATCTTGTAAACATTAAGTGTTCAGATGAGACTTTGGAGAATTAAGATCTTCAAATTACACTCATTGTTGCTATCTTATGGGACCAATGCGTGCTGAATG
Organism: Aramus guarauna; assembly: GCA_013400195.1. Taxonomy (NCBI): domain Eukaryota; kingdom Metazoa; phylum Chordata; class Aves; order Gruiformes; family Aramidae; genus Aramus; species Aramus guarauna. The sequence continues at coordinate 446,873 of VXBL01006405.1, forward strand.
AGGAGGGTCAGGCTGCCTCAGGGGTTTGGCACTGGTGACAGAATTTGTGCTGCAGTGTTTGGTTTTCAGCAAGGTTACTGGTGCCTGTGGGTGGTAGCTAGAGCCCTCTGATTTACTGCTTGGCAAAGAGCCTCCAAACAACAGTTGCCTTATTACACATCAAGAAGAAGAAACATAGAACCCCAGTCTGGTTTGGGTGGGAAGGGACCTCCCAGCCCCCCCAGTCCCACCCCTGCCATGGGCAGGGACACCCTCCACTAGCCCAGGTTGCCCAAAGCCCCATCCAACCTGGCCTTGAACACTGCCAGGGAGCCAGGGGCAGCCACAGCTTCTCTGGGCACCCTGGGCCAGGGCCTCAGCACCCTCCCAGGGAAGGATTGCTGCCTCACANTACCCCCAAGTCCTTCTCCTCAGGGCTGCTCTCTATCCGTTCTCTGCCCAGCCTGTAGTCGTGCTTGGGATTGCCCCAACCCATGTGCAGGACCTTGGCTTGGCCTTGCTGAATTTGATGAGGCTTGCATAGGCCCACCTCTCCAGCCTGTCAGGGTCCCTCTGGATGGCAACATGAGGGTGACTATGACAACCACTTACAAAGTTAGCATTATTTTAGATTCCACTTTTCAATTTTAACTTGATCTGGTTTTCAGTTGTAACAATCTGTCGTAGTTTGAATGTGACATATTTAGCTCTGACTTTTAGATCCGCTTGGAGAAGTTGTGCATTTTGAATAGAAAGTAGGATGCTAAGTAGAATAGAAATACTGGGTACTGTTTGCAGAGACACTTTGTGAAATATGAAAAATATGAAATGTATCTTTGAATTTAGGTATCTAGAGAGTGGTATACAGTTTACCTATACAAGATTGTCAGCATGACATGAAATGTTTCATTAATGGCTTTTCAGTCGTCTTTTTACAGTAGTGACTTGAAATAGCATGAAAATCCATAGAGCACCAGCATTACTTTTTGAATCAGTATGTCTTTAATGGAAGCCCATGGAAACAGTAAGGCCTTTCAGTCATTAAACTATTCTTCAGGCATTCTGTGAAGCCTGTAAACTTTTGGACATAAATTTAACCTGTCTAGACAGCTAATTTACTTTGTAATGCAGGTTGAATGAGAGATTATTTTTATTACGTACCCATTTTCAATATGTCTGTTTGATTCTTGGATCTCATAGGAATCCGTCAACTGCATTCTACCAAGCGTTCCATTTCAACAAGTTACGCGAGTCAAAGACCTTCTGGGATAGGTATGAATGCTTAAGTATGGAATGCATACGTGCTGAGGTATGCATGAACAGCTTCGCTCTATGCAAGTTTCTCGTCATTTTTGTTTGCACAGAACTGCTGCTTGTGTTTCAAACTTCATATTGGACTTCTGCAGCCTGAAGGTCTGAAAGCAGTCATGGAAGTGAAGTATTCGTACTGAAACTTTAAAATATATGACATGACATTTTTTCTTCCTCCTGCCATTATGCATGTATCATACATAATGTGTAAGCTGAAAGAGTTTAATGCTAGTCAGCTGCTAGCTGACCTTCACTAAAATATTCACAGGTTCCTTTTAAAAAAAAAAAAAAAAAGAAACTTTTTGGTATTGTGGCTATTGAGTCCTATATCAGAAAAGAAGTTGTGAAAATGTTATATTTAAATACAACTTTGGCAAAGTTAAAATCCTTTCGTCTCAAAACCAGGAAAGGAAGCTTTCTGGCTTGCTTTCATTCTGCTTATGTAAAGCTAGATGGGGAACAAATGTGAACCATGGCAAGATACGAGGATGAAGTAAACCTACTAAGTTAGCATTGAACTCATGGCGAGAAACTGCAATGAAGTGCAACAAAGTCATATCTGTTACGGATATGACTTGTCAGAGATGCATTACTAATTAATCAGTAGCTGCAAACTGTTTCTTTCCTGCACTTTTAATGATTTTGAAGGTTTTTTTGTCAGCATTAAGTTGAAGTCCTAGTGATTATGTGACTTCATGCCTTGTGATGCTCTGGCTTGTCACAATACTTCTGCTTAGCAAGTTCTGTAGAAGCTATTGAAGTATTGATAACTATTTGATCATTGTACTGGCTGTATTTGACTTGAGAGGCTTTTCAACTTGTAAAGCTTCACTGAATCCTTTAAAGTTTGCTTGGCCACAATTTGTATCCGGTACAACACTGATGGTTAAAAGTAATGCTAATGCATCCTGCTCTGTTTTTTTGCTGAAGTGCAAGCATTAGCTTAAGTTTCAAAAGCACGTCTTCCTTTTCTAGCAGAAACTTGTATGAATTTGCATTTTTGCTTTAAGCTCCGGATGATGCCACTTTCCTGTATTTATGGGACAGAGATGGTATTTAGGTTCTAAGGACTTTATTATTTAACTGAAATAAACTTCAGGGCCTTGAACACAAATTTGGTAGTGAGACCAAGAGCTCACTTTAAGGTCTAGCCTTCATATGTTTCTGTTTTCATGTCTCTTAACTTAAAATAATTCTTAAGATGAGGAAGCTGATTCAAAAAACCCTAAAAGCAAATAACTAATGATTAAGATTGAGGCTTCACAAATCTGAGGTGTATGTACAATGTCTGAAGCAAGTACTGGAAGGAAATGGGATATAGAAAAACATTAAATTCAGGTAGAAGTATGTAAATGGATTCCTTTAAAAATAGTCTTGCATCTTTGCTGTTGAACACTTTGTGGTAAAAACAAATATTTGTAAAATCATAGAAGCATATTCATCAGGATTGATACAAGTTTTAAACTTCTAATGTGTTCAAATTCCGAAGTCTTTGCCAGCGTTTAGCAGGTTTTGCATTTATAAACCAGTTACTGGATTTTCTTAAGATCACATTATGTAGCTTTGCTTTACTAGAAGACTGAAACTGAAAAGCTTTCACCAATAAACTTCGATGAAAACCTAACAGAGGGAGCTTTGAGGGCACAGCCAGTGCAGGCAGTTCTGGGGAGCCCTTCGCAGGGTAGGGTGCAGCCGTGCAGCCCTGCCAGGAGCAGGACGGGACTGAGAGGCCCTGGTAGCTCCGCTCTGCGCGGGCAGGACAGCCTCTGATGCAGGAGGTAGTTTGGTAACAAGTACAGTGGTTTGGGCTTTCTTGTGATCTCCACTTTGTGAAAGAGAAATCTCTGCCCTGTAAGTGATAAGCTCATCTCATTTCCAGAGAATCCCTTTGTTTCCCCGTCCCAAAATGTGGGGTTAACACGCTGCAAAACATAAGGATCTTCAGCAGTAGGCTCTGTAATTGCATTTTGCAGCTCCTTCATAAGTAATTTGTGAACCTCAGGGGCTTCAGTTAGGAGACTTCAGTGTAAACAGAATCGAAAATCTTCCTGTGTAATCCAGTATTTTTCTTCTAACAAATACAGATTATTCTCCTATGACCAGCCATCTCTTGGGACTATTTGAAGTCAGCAAAGCTAACCACATGCTATTGCAACAGACAGTAAAATATTGCTAAATTGCTCCAGTAAAATAGAGACTTGTTTATTTTTCACTAACCCACCACGGCAGGGAAGAATGCTGGTAGCATTCAAAGCTTTAAATATTAGTAAAACACTAGTTATTACTGACACATTTACAGGAAGCCTGCAAATGCTTTTCCTGCCTTGTGTTCACATGGGTGTTGCTAAGGGCACAAGTCTCGTGGGTCTGTCTTTTCAACTGGTGTGGTTACTGGGAGGATTAAGAAGGGGAATAATGGTTTCTTGGCATATTCACATGAGTCTGGGTGACTGCTCTTCTGTGCCTGGAATGCCTTTGTATGGCAATGGTGCCATAGGAGCTTTAGATGGGTTTGCCTAAAACATAGCCATTGTTAGTAAACTTGAATTTAAAGCAGTAGGATTAATGTTTCCATTGCATTTTTGTGTGAAGCATTAAACCTTCACAATATACATTAATTCATAAAATGTGGGTTTTTTCTCCCCACAGTAGCTCCCAGATAAATGTATTCTAAGTGTTGCTTGTGAACATCTATCCTCTTATGTAAATGTGATAAATTAGACAGCATCTATTCATGTAATGGATTTTGCCAAACTTCCATTTCCCTATTCCATGCCTTTCTGTTAAATGAGGTGCTCCTCCTGAAGATGGGTGAAAGTCAAGAGCTAAACATCTCGTACTTTTTGATTGTAGCCTTATCTGGAGGTTCTTTTAGGGTGAAACTGTTCTAATTAGAAATTAAGTCTAAAACTCCATGTGACAATTAGAAAGAGTCTTAGGACGAGGCTGATATTTCATGTAACACACTGATCCAGTCAGCGTTGTGGTTAACGTGTTTCTTGATGCTTACTTGGAAGTGGTGTGCGATGTGAATGTCTTCATGCACAGAGAAGAGTATTTGGTTCATTAGTGTAACTCAAAAACATACCAAAACTAATGAGTCACACTTTAATGTCAAAAAAACCAACCACCCAAGTCCAAAAACCAAAGCCCAACAAATCCAAACAAATTCAACTCAAAACAATGTCTTGGTTTTCCCCAGAAATAGTCTGTCTTTTATAGAGCTCATGCATTGCTTCTAAGATCAATTACGATGTTGTGTGAAGATCGATTATTCAAGAGTTTCATGTAAAACTGAAGAAAAAGTCACTGTCCTATGGAAGCAAGTACGTCTCTGATGGAGGAGCTGACTAACCTGGAGCTTAAGCAGAGTTACAGGGACAGCCAGGCATCGGCCAGTAATCTTGAGGCTGTGAATTCCAACTATCACATTCTCACATGGCTTTGATAAAAAAGATGGAAATCTGAAATATTTACATAGATACTCTTTCAAGGCTGGATAATTGATTATATTGGGAAGCTATCATAAAATCTTGTAACTGGATGGAGGCTGATTAAACATGCCATAACTATTACAAGAATAGATAAGGTATCTCTGGATGGACTGAGGAGCTCAAATAGTGGTAAGACACAAAGGGTGGCTGGTTAACTGATGACAGTAGCTCATAAATGAGTAAGCCAATGAGGGGAAAGGATAAATTAACACACTGTTTTAGTTTGTAGTTCACTTGTGAGCAAAACAAATGTGGGAACGCTTCAAGGTACCTTATGTGTCTTCTAGAAAGGTTGCTTGATAGTTTGAACAACGAAAGAGCTGGAAAAGCTAGGAGAGATCACTTTTTTCAGGAATGTCTGTCTGAGACTGCAGTGTATAATGTCTTTTCCACTTTAACCTAAAGCAAAGTGCTTTAAAGGAAGAGTTGTCTTACAGCAGCTATTGGGCGAGACTCCTGATACCGTCCCTGTAGCTTTTGTAGTCTGTTCTGCAGGCAGTCTTTTCCACTCTTGCAGGATTAGCAATGTTGAGATTATGTATCTAAAAGCATGAGGTAAACAATACAGTAACTTTTGATGCTAAAATTTAAAAGAAATACCAAGATCAGAAAAAAGCAAGAAAACACGGGCATTTTGGCAGTATTTTAGGGGGTAACTTGCTAAGAAATTCTTTTGGAAAGTAGTATGCAGATAATCAGTAATACAACCGAATCCAGAATATATGTTTTGTTACTGACTGAAGTACCTGAAGCTTCAAAATTAGTTCACATTGTCCAGTCAGGAGGATTTGCGGTCTCATTTAAATGTGAAACGCTATTCCCTAGTCTAGTACTTGACAGTGCCAAAGTAGGACTCTAACCCTTATTCCTGATGTATCCAGTGTTGGTGTAAAATATGCACGTTACTGAGGACTGTGTGATCTCTAAAAATGAACCTCTGCATTCTTTTTTAAGCATACAGAGTGAATTAAGCTGCAAATACCTTTATTTTGAAGTTCGATTCCTAGTCTTTCTACCTAGATTTGAAGTGAATTTTGAAGTTGAGAACATGTCTCTCAGAAGAATGATAGTTACGTCTAAAGACATTAATGGTGAAAACAACAGGCTGAGTACAGTGGTGCTTGTTTGATCATTATATAATATCGATATTTTCAGTGAGGTTGTACACTGGTACGTACAGGGCTACCAAACACTTTTTTTTATCGATACTATAGCTAGTTGATGATGCTGAAACATCTTTCCAGTAATACCTTGCCGTATTCCAGGAGTGCCATGTCTCCATAGGAAAAGGTTTTGCAGCAATGAAGTCGGAATTGTACCGAGGCTTTTGAGAATGTGATGTATTGTGGAAGGTGTGACTGCTGTCTATTGTGTAACATCCATTAGAAATCAGACTTGCACTTAGACTCACTGATTCTCTTCCCATTTTCTTAATCTGTGTGTACACAATCGTCCAAGACACTTCTCTTGCTTTGTTTGCAAGACATTTGGAACAAAAACATTATTCTTGAGTTGTAGGCATATAGCAGAAAAGTACCTAAAATACAACATGAAGAATTCTGAGGTGCAAGGCTGTAAGTATTTGATAAAATGCTTTGTTCCAAATGCTGCATACCTGATTGTGAGCTATAGCTAAGCAGTGTCATTAGCAGTCAAAATCTGGGTTTCCCCTTGGTCTTTTAAAGTAAAATGCAAAAAAATTACCTTTAAGCTAGTAGGATTTTTTAAACAGTCAAAATGAGGATCTTTCAGACAAAATAGTTTTGCCTATCGGTTGTATAAGGTAGAAGCATGTTGGGTTTACCACCCATCTCTGGAAATGGGAAACTGTACTTGGTAATCTTGTGTCTTTTTTTTCTGACTGTAAATCTTGCCTTGTACTTGATGGGCTTCAGAGTGACCTTGGTATACCAATATAACCTCTTTTTGGTCAGCCTTCATTTACGTAACCTTAATGTGGAGGGCCAAGTCAAACTGAATTGTTCTCTTATGTCACAGTGTGTGTGTACGGTAGCTAGTTGGCTGCAAAAGCTCAGCTTGAGGGGAGGGTTGGAAGTTTGCAGTTACAAAAAAAGTATTATCTGCCTAATGCATCCCTTTAACCATCCCATGTTTCTTGATGTGGATTTTTGTTTATATGTGACAGCTTTGACAATAATTGTCAGAGTTCTGTAGTCAGTGGAGCAATCAACTTTGTCTAAAAGCATGGCATTGCAATCGGTCTCTTTTATAAGAGCTAAATAGTGTCTTTCCACTTCTAACTGAAGAACTCGCTAGTTTAGACATTGGATGGTGCACTCACAGAATGTATCAAACGCTTTTTGAATGTCATAACTGGAAAGACTTAACCGATTTTCTTTTCCTTGCCTTTTCATAAGGACTAGATCATATCTATAAGTTTTATTCTGCAGCTATGGAATACAATATTTTTATGCAAACTGGGATTTGATACCAACAGTGAAGGACTTGAGAAAAATAGCAAATCTTAAGATTTGGCAGCATATTTGGACTGTACCATAAGAACAGCTGGCACTGGAGCACTCTGCTTCTGAGTGTCTCACAGGAGCTGTTTGTTGTGGGCAGCACTGTGAAATAAATAAAGGACAGAATCATATGGGAATTGCGCTAGCATAAAATCCTAATTGTCACCTGTTTTTAGAAAGTGAAATGAAATAGTCGTCAGGGTAAAATCTGACTAACTGAAGGCTGCGCTGTCAGCGTGGGACTTCTCCTGGGGCGGGTGGTGGTGGTCTGCGTGATCCTGGACTGCCTGCTGGAGACAAGCAGGGTGTTCACCGGGATTCGTGCAGGGAGCAGGTCTGGAATCCTGACTTGGTACTTCGATGATAGCGCAAGCTGATCTGGGGATAAGGGCAACAAGAGTATTAAAAAGAATAAAAGTAGTGTATAAACTATTTATGTCTGTTAGTATTGCTTTAAGTGTAAAATACAGGTGGGAGAGGGATAGTTTCTCTGGTTGCATTCAGATCGCACTTATGGGAAGGGGCAGTTCTTATGCCCACCTCACGAACGCTGCACTCACGTGGCAGGCGAGGATTTGGAGCACGAGGTACAGCATGGGAAAGGTGCTTCTGCAGCGTGCCGTGTGGGTACGAGTGGTGCCGGTGATTAAGGGGAAGACTGCCTGTCTTCTGCTTGAGAGGCTCTTTCGTGGAACTGATCAAATGCCTTGACTTCATTTTTTTAAATAATTATGCTGCAAAATAGCTGAAACGGGACTAGAACAACAAAGTGCTAATCTCAAATTTAACTATAAAAGTATTGGCAAAAGGTGTATAATTGTGCTGTAAAAGTGCAGAAGCAGATCCCACTACAAAGTATGTGGTTTGCTTTAATTCTGTCCCTCATCTCTTCGAAGCTGCCTCACCTGACTTCTAGAGCAGTGTTCATGAAAGGCTGTATCAGGGACGTGGAGCAGTCTTGGGGCTTTCAATGACTCTTGAGCACAGACATTTTTGAGTTTCAGATAGATCTGAAACATGCTAATTCAAGATGGAAAGGAATATTCAACCCTGTCATGAATTATAAATACTTTTTATTCTGAGGAGGTTTACCATGAGTGTGGCTGAAAGAGGCTTAGAAGACAGTAAGACGCTGGAACAATTTTTTTGTGAAATGCGTTTTCAGTGCTTTTGTTTCAGATTACAAGCTTTGTTCGGTTTAGAAATAGAGGCTATCGCTCCCACAGTCTGAAAAGCTGATTCCTTTTACTTGTAAACACTTGGTGCTAGGTACTGCCAATCCTTGTGAGACTTGTTAAAATGGATTTCTCTAACGTCATATTCTTTCAATAGTAGAACTTTGCTTTACGTGTGTAGCTAATACTGCTGAGCATATTGCCAATAGTCATTTTAAAAAGCCTTAAGTACCTAAGTTGGTTTTTTTTTCTTAACACTTGGTTTCAGAGTATTGCTTACTTTCAGAGAGGCGAGTTTCCAAGCATGACTGCAAACCTTGCATTTTTCCTGTATGTTAACTTTTTTAAACGTAGCTGCACACTGCTGATAGCAGCTTCCATCGCTGGGGAGCGTTATCAGTCGTTATCACTGGCAGGCCTGGTATATAGTCCAAGAACTGTGGTCCTGTGTGGAGTGAGGTCAGACCGCTGAGACCGAGCGTGGAGGGGGAGACACGGAGAGCACGGGACCGCCAGCGCGTGTGGATGGAGCTGTGCGGGCGCTGCTCCACGGTAGCCGGCAGCGCGGGGTGCCCTGTCTGACCTCCTGGGGAGAGCTGCAGCTCCTCTCCGGGCAGAGAGATCGGGGATGCTTCCTCCACCCCCCCGAAATTCTGACTCCAGAGAGTTACGAGTGAGCGACTGGCTTGTGTTCGTGTGTTGCAAGTTGAAAACAGATCAGAAATGTTAAGGCTGGGATTGCCGTAGCCCAGGCTTTAAAGATGTAGTTCAGCATCTTGTTTCACACAGTAAATGCATGTTTTTACAGTGATCGCTGGGTGTTTGGTTGGACTGTTCTGTGCTAGTATGTGTTAGGAACAGAACTGACCCTAACTGTAACCAGCCTGTGCGTTTCTTAGACGTTAACTGTGACCCCACGAGGATTCATTGAAACCGAGTAGGTGTGCTCGTGCAGTTCAGGGCTTTGTCGTGTCTTAGTCTTCTATCGACTGCTGCCTCTTGGTTGTACAGTGGTAAATGCTGTCCTGATCCAGCAACTGCTTAACTGAAAAGTAGTCTTCAAGTAATGAGGCAAGGAATCAAAACAGTTAATTTACTGTTTATTCTAATGCATTTTTCTGGTTATGGGTGTCATAAGCATAGTCTGAGGAATTATAAACTGAAGGAGTGGTGTCTCTAACTGTACTGGGCAATATGGTGGGGGGAACACCATGGTTGTGTACTGAATTCTTGAAGCTTTAGCCTCTGTCCTGCAGCTACCAATGGGTGTATAGTTTTAATTGTAATGCTCACAAAGTTTTCTCCTTATATTTACAGTGCATCTGGTGCAAGTGTTGTTGCCATTGACAACAAAATAGAACAGGCAATGGTAAGTAAAAAATAAGTTGTTATTTCTAATAGGATTAGCCACTCGTCATTGAGCGTAAGTTTCCAGCTGTATTGTGTTTCTGTGAGTCCGTAACATCCCTTGAGTCAGGTCACACTGAGACCATCATTTGAAAAAAGGATTTTCTGTAGCAACTATGGGATGACCACACACCAGGATTACCTTTACTATTGGCCCAGAGGTGTTCTTACATGAATTTTCCTACAAATTTCTGTGAACGAGCTGATTGAGCTTAAAGGGGTGCTGAAAATAAACAGCACATTTAAGTCTTACTTTGGCGAAGTTCGCTACTAGTTTTTCTTAATTGTCACTTATGCTATGCCATCCTTGACGTTTTGTTCAGCTTCAGTTACATCTGTTTGACTTTTGCTTCTGCTGATTTAGAGGCTTTCTTATTTCTTGGTTCTTGTACACCTCTGTGCTTGGGATTGCGCAAGGCAGACTCCTGCCTCCAGGCCAGCGCTCCAGAGCTGATGCTTTCATTCCCTGTAAGCTGGAATGTAGTTCTAGTCCTTGTCTTCCGCGTAACCGAGGTGACTTGAACTTAATGCTGAATGCTGGAAACAAAGCTTTTGATGTGAGGGCCACTTCACAGTGAATTAAAGAGTGAGGTTATTTGCTCTTGAAGGCTTATTTAGTCATATATTCTTAGTGAGGAGTGCTTCAGTTTTCCAGGCTTACCACTTAGTTCAGTGAAAGCAGTAAAGTAGTAAATTCTGGGGAGTGGAATGAAATTGTTCTTTCGCTTGGTGTAACTGTTAACTTGTTCTTCACAGGATCTAGTGAAAAGCCATTTGATGTATGCAGTAAGAGAAGAAGTGGAAGTCCTGAAGGAACAAATAAAGGAATTAGTTGAAAGAAACTCTTTACTTGAACGAGAAAATGCACTGTTAAAATCTCTTTCAAACAATGATCAGTTATCCCAACTTTCAACCCAACAGGCCAATCCTAGTAGCACTTCACAAGCGCAAGCAGTGATAGCACAGCCTCCGCAGCCAACGCAACCTCCACAGCAGCCGAATGTCTCCTCAGCGTAAAGCTTTCTCGCCTCCTTGGAAAACAAAAACCTGAGAGCAGTCTGTCCTTGTGTGCCACTGATGTTCTTTCCACTTTGTATGAAAGCGAGTAGCCATGCTTCTGTTGTGTGTTCGGCCTTTTCAGTATTAGACAATCATTCTTCAAGAGCTGTCCCTCACCGGTATATCATGAAGTGCAGTTGGTGTCCGTTCAGCCATCGGTGCACAAGGGAAGTCGTAGGAGGAGTTATTAATGCACAGAACGCATTGCGTGGTGTGCAGGAGTGAGGTCTCCAAGAGCTTCGGTGGCTCCCCAAGGTTTCCATTTCCCGTGGATTACTTTGAGCCTTGCTATCTGGTAAGAAGTAACAATTCATCTTAAGAGCCACTGTTCTTTCAATATAAGTAACGTTTGCCTACATTAGTTTCATTTATTTGTTTTATTTATTACAGGGCTGCTATTTTCATAATGTACATGAACAATGTCACAGAACTTTTTTAATTTTTTTTTTTTTTAAATAAATGTATGTATAAGTAAAATGATAGATGGGATTGCGTTTAACAGATAAAATGTTTAGGCAATAATTTGAACAAAAGAATCCTGGCATATTTCTAACACTAATGGCAATTTACCTTTGGTATTTATTTACGGTAGTAAAGATCCAGCTTGAATGTAAATTTTGTATAGAGTGTAAGTATGAAGACCATAGTGCATCTGTACAGGTAGTCACCAGTTATTGTGATATAATAAATAATTGATGGGCTATTTTGATGAAGAAAACTTTGCTCATTTCTGTTTCTACTTTCTAATAGAGAGAAATTGCCATGATTCCTCTGCTTTTTGACATTTCGTATAATTTTTTTTTGGGTGGGAATAAAAAGCTGTGAAATTGTTCAACCTACTTTGTAACCAAAGAAGCAAAGCTGTGTAATTGAGGTTTGTTTTTTTTTTATTTTATAATGCACATTCTTTATGTATTTTTATTTAGTGTTTTCTCATTCACAACTTTCTTTGCTGTCTAGCATGATCTGCATGACCTATAATCTTTGAACCACTTTCGTACCTCATGTTTTTATCCAGCACTCTTATTGTAATATGTAATAGTCTGTGAACAATGTCAAATAAAGAAAGAACAGCTGGTGTTGGTGGAGCTGAGCTAGTGTGCTATGCACTAGTTGTTTAAAAAAAAAAAAATAAAAATGAAGTGAGCCATCTTTTGTTCATTTAAAATGGTGTTTTGAATTTCGTATGCAGAAAACGTTTTGTTACATTGCAGATTTTAATGTATTTAATAAATGCAACATGCAGATTAAGTGCAGTGTATACTGAGTATTTAAATTAAAAATGTACATTTCATAAATACAGTTTCAAGAGAGACCATCATTTGTGTAAACTAACGCAGTGTGTCAAACTGATGTATAAATATATATATTTTAACACATTTTCTGAAATTAAACCAGTTTTGTTGAAATTTTTTTTTTTTGCTGTAGATGTTGTTACAGTGTAACTAAATTCAGTAGCACTTTTTTCTTAACAAAATGGAGAAAGGTAACCTCAGTGAGCCACTAATAGAGTAATGCCAAAATTATAACTGCTACTTTTGCAACAGACTTCTTTCTTTTATTCTAGGAAAAGCACAATTCTGGTGCTGTCAGTGACCCTCTTGGTTTTGGGTTTGCACCGAGACAGATAAACTAGCATTTGGCTGTGTGCTGGGGTGTTGAAACAGTTTGGTATCTTGGTATGTTAAAACCAAGAACTTACTTTTGAGAAACACCTGCAAGAGCAAACCGCACCGCGAGCCTTTCCAGGCAGGCGTCCTGGGTGCGGCTGAGTCGCCATCCCCGCGTGCTGCCGCCCAGCTCGCTCCAGCCTGTGCCCGTCTCCTCAGGTTGCTGCAAACGTTCCATCTCTTGTCCTTGTACGTGTCTAACTGCAGTCAGGTTTGTGTTAGGTAAAACAAAACAAAAGAAGCAACGCTGGAAACTGCAAGTTTTGGTGTCTTCAGATCTCAAGGGAGCATCCTTGTCCCATGTTCCAGAAACTTCAGAGCATCATGCCTTCCAGGTAAGCATCAGTTCACATCACAGTTCAAAGAAGCTGTGTGTGTGTCTATATATATATATAAAAGTACTCTAAAATTATCTTCACTTCAGTTGTAGATTGGTGCTGTTGGCCTGCTACAAGCACGGATGTATACTGCTGTAAATCCTTCAGTGAAACTAGAGCTTTGCACACAAATTAGAAAACAAAATATTTCAGCAGCTGAGTGTCTTTTTGCTCCAGTGTGATCAGTAGCTCACTCCAGCTATGCTGTAGGGATGTAGCTGGTACAGTAAGTAAAAAGGGACAAGTTGGGGCGCTTCTGGGAACAGAAGTCCTTCAGCCGAATAGTTGATTACCACTTTTATGGAGGGAATGTTGTAACTCAATTCATTCTCAAGGAGTGAAATGGAAAGGGGACATTGAAGCGTGGCTGAAGCTGTTTGTGTCCTGGTGATGATGGAAGTAGAGAATCGAGCCGATGAGAAGACAGTCCCGAGCACTTCTGCGTTCCTGTGAGCTGGTGTCTGTGCATCTCCCCTCTCATGTGACACTTGTGTGGAGTTGTCTTTGTGCGAACCCTGCCGCACAGCGACAGTTAGATCCACTTACACATGGGCGTTCTGGAGAGGTGTTATCTTTCCCTGAAAGAAAAGTGTTTAGTAAATCTGCTGGAAATAGGGGGTGAAACAAAGATGAAACTGATCCTGTTAGAAATCCTTTGTTTGCTTTGTTCCACTCCTATCAGGTTTGGGTTTGGTTTTAGCTTTCTCCTAGTGGTAGGTTGTACTCGGCTCTAAATGCCAGCTCAGCTTGCTGTGTGAGAACGCTCTAAAATGGCAGAAAAGAGTCTCTGAATTGCTGCTGCCTCTTCCTGAGGCTGCAGCCTGGGGAGAGGAAGGAACAGCAGCTCCTCAACGCGAGATCATCATCTTGATGTTATTAAATGTTTGATTTCAGAGAGGGGGAAGAGAGGCTTGTTGACAAATGCTTGTGTTACTGTTGGGCTGTATTGGCTGCTCGCTGCTTTGTGCACACGGTGTCAGTCAGCTTCCCGCTGCTGTAAAGCCTTTCTTTGTTGTCGTTAGTGTGACGGCACCAGCGACGTCAATCAACTGCCTGTCAGCGTTTGCATTGCGTGAGGCTGGGCGACGGAGATCTGCGCTGCTCACGCTGCGGGGTCCGGTGCTGTGGATGCTCTGTTCAGGTCACGGCCTTGGGGTGCTCTTGTAGGGACGTGGCTGCCTGCGAACAGGGGCTCCAAGATGTGATGCTGTCCTCTGTGGGAAGCAGTGCTGTGGTATATTCCTGTAATACATGTCTCCGAAATTACTCCATCGCTTCAGCGTAACGAATAGAGAAGTAATTCAGCTACTGGACTTGCCGTGCTTCGAAATGGAGTTGACCCCACGACTGCATACATGGCACAGCAGGAGGGAGACGCAGTGGAGATGTCTGCGGCAGAAAGCATGCTAGAACAGAAAGGTCCTAAAGCGATGACACTTAGCTTTGTGGTGGCTCTCAATTAGCCCTGATCTCAAAGAGGATGTGACAGAACATGTAGGGAAAGGCAACAGAAACAATGGAGGAGGTGGAGGAAATGCTTAATGAGGAAAGGCCTAATGAGGAGAGCCTGTGCTGTGACTCTGGCTGAAGGGGAGTAGGCTGTGGGAAAGCTGACATGAGCAGCTTGGAGAGTCTCCAGGGAAGGTGACGGGTAAGGTGAGAACAGAACTGTTATTCACTGGAGCTCACCGATGCCCATTTTTCTATGTAGCAGAAGTGAACTTGAGCAGTTTTGCCACAGGATGCTGTGGGGTGTTCCCAAAGGGGCTAGGGAAGGTCTTGGACAGGAGGTTGACAGGGATGTACCCTCCTACCGCCTCCACAGCGCTTCTGGCTGCGAGGAGAGGAGCAGGAGGGGGATGAACTGTAAAAGCTGGCTGGACTTGCTGGTCCTTCGTAGCATCTCCTCCTGCCACTCCTCTGGACAAAGCACTGGGCTACTTGGGGCTGATCTCCTTTTCTGAAAAGAGCTTTGCTTGTCAGTAACAAATTCAGTGTTTTGTGGTCTAAGGTAAGATTTCAGTCGAGCAACAGTCTGGCAAAGCAGCCTCCTCGAATTTTTGTTTGAACAAGTTTCGTTGTGTTTCCGTTACCGTGCCCCAGAAAGGCAAGTCGCCTGGGTCACTGCAGCGTGTGACACGGCCATTGCACCTTCCAGCAGCCAGTACAGCCATCTTTCCCTCACCCCCCCCACACCACCTGATGAGCTGCTTTTGTGATTAACAAGTGCTTTTCTCTTTGTGGACAGTGTCTGTTCATGTTAAAGGACCGTGACTTTTCCCTCTCCAAAGAGCACTAGAGAAGCGACGTGGCAAAGTCCCGGGTCCTCTCTCTTCCTGCGGCATCTCGCCCAGCTCTTCCTTCCCTGGGTGCGAGCCGTGAGGCGCTGCCCTGTGCTGGTGACCCCCCCACTTCTCTCGTTCACCTGTCAGCACTGACGGACTTTGATTCTCACCTGTGGACAGGAGCCCGAGTTCACCCAAACAGCTGTTGGTGTTTTTCCACAGGTTCCGTAGCCCTGTTGGGAGTGATTTATTACCTCCATTTCACCGGCCCTTTCCCACCCCCCCAGGGAGGACACAGGCCTTGGCTGAGGCTTGAACCAGAACGTAGCGCTGAGAAAAGCAGGAGAATTCATCCTCGAAGTGAGGTGAGCCTGCTGCTTTCTCACAGAAAGTTTCCCCCTCCCAGGCGCGACCAAGGGCCGGGGCCCCGGGCTGCTCCGCGGTGCTGAGGGCTGGGGCCGGGCGGTCGGGGCCGGAGCGGCTGCAGCCCGGGAAGGGACGAGGTTTCTGGCCGGGTGCCGGCTCCCGGCTGACGGGCTCCCGGCAGCGGCCCGGAGCCG
>VXBL01006405.1:468248-483815 GCA_013400195.1 Aramus guarauna
AGGCCAGGCCCCCCCGCGGCCCCGGGCTCGCAGCGGGCGGTGGCAGCCCCAGGGACTCGCAGGGACCGGCCTGGCGGGGCCTCCTGGGGCAGCGTAACAGCCCTCCGGAGCCCGCAGCTGAGCGGGGCATTGCACTGCCCGCTGTGGGGCTCCCGGTAAGAGTCCTTCGTCCTCTTCTCGCCCTCTGACTTCTTAAGCTGCCTGTGGCACGCGGGACCTGTATTTTCCTGGTGTTTCTAAGCTTTAAATGCCAGCACGTTTATCCTTACCTGGGCGTGTCGGGGGTGCAGTTGTTCAGGGTGGATTTTGGACTGCTTGCTCCTGTCTGTAACCTGTTCTAGGTTTGGGTCTTGATTTTTGTTGGCAGCCTGACAGAGGACCTGGAGAATAGACCCAAGGCAGGGATGCGAAGCTAGTGGATCCTATTTAAAGTGTTCTTAAACCGTATCGTTGAGGTATGTTAGGGGTATGGTGTACCCCCAGCGAAGCGCAGGGCTACAGAGCAGGTGGAGATCTGAAATCTATCAGAAGAGTATTCTGTCCAACCTGAAAACGTTTTCCACGAGTTCATTTCCCAAGTGCAGCGCGAGAGGTGAGGTAACGGTACTTGGCAGTTAAAAGGGCAGCTCTGAAGAGCAGCGTGAGGATGTTTGGTGGCAGACCGTGCTGTCATCCGGGCGTTGCGTTGCTGCGTCTGGCACGAATTCCATCGCGTGGTTTGCGTACGGACGGACCGGGCCGAGCAGCAGTGCCGCTGTTCTGCTGTCAGACATCCCGTGCGCTGCTGGCCGGAATGCTTCCTGGAAATAACACAGCTGCGGAACCTGCGGCTTCAGCTAGTGCAGGTCTTGCTTTCTTGAGCCCTGTGTCAGTAAAAAATTGTCGCCTCTGTAGGTGTCATTGGTGTCCTAAGAAAATGCATAAACCACAGCTAATGCCTGTGTAACAATTGCCCGTTTTGTGGTTTAACTTTGAATTCTAATATGCTTGTAATAGAACTACCAGAAAAAAAATTCTGTTCATTCACTGTATAACAATTCCAACTGCATGATTTTGCACGAGTCTGTCTTTATTTCTGGTTTGTTTTCTAGTGCCGTAAGCATGGTCATGTCTCTGGACAAAAAAAAAAAAAAAAAGAAATTTGAAACGCATATTGATAATTCTTTCACGCCTTCTGTTTTCCAAGTTGAACTTCAACATTGCAACTAACAATAGGGCAAATCCTGTCTCATGTCAGCAAAAAGCCAAGTCCGACCCAATCTTTCTTTGGCAAATGCTCCTCCTGTGTTTGGGCAGCTAATCCTCGCTTTGGGGAACACATAGGCAGCCGTTTCAGCTCCGCTGCGCAGAACTCTTGTGTGGCTCTTGCAGTGGTAGGCGATTTCCAGCTTCTGCACGTTAGGCTTCACGCAAGCGCCTCCTGCGACAGGGTTGAGAGCTGAGGGCCATCGGCTGTTTTAGGATGAGGTGTCGTCCCACCCCGGCCGGTAGGCAGGTGCTTGAGGTCAGACCCTTGTTTTGTGGTATCCGGTGAGAGGGCAATGGGTAACGGGCTCAAACTGAAATCCAGGAAATTGCGTTTAAACATAGGAAAAACTGGTTTGCTGTGAGACTGGACGTGGGCACAGGCTGCCCTGTGGATCTCTGTCCTCAGCTGCCTGCGCGTCGTGTCAGAGCTGCTGGGGCCGGTAGCTCAGCGCAGCTCTGCCTGCCCCTGTCCTGCGCTTTAATCCTGAGGCTGCCTCTGGTGAAGCCAGGTGTCTCCGCACGCGTTGCGTTCTGAATGTCCTTTGCAACCCTCTCTCTCGTTTACTCTGAAATGCAAGCAGGGGAAAAGTGTGCGTGGGTGCCAAGGTTTGAACAGCTTTCTGAATTTGAAATGAGTAGTTGTTTGTCTGCCCTTCCAGTGAGAGGATCCGAAGGGCTTTACCTGGTGAATGGGCCACCCAGTTTCACAGAGAGCACAGCGTTTCAAAGGTACTCTTATTACCGCTATTTCTGATCTTTTGAATAAAAGAAATACCTTTCTGAAAAGCAAAGGTAGACTCTAGAATTGAAAAATGTATAAATATAAGTGATATTTTTTTTTTCCTTACTGTCAGTAGTTCAGACAATTGATGATTTTGAAGGCTTTACGCTTGCCTGACTTCTCATTGCCCGGGTAATAACCACTGAACAATTGCAGAGTAGATTGCGCTGTTACAAAGCGCTACTCAGGAGCGCAGCAGGCAAATGGTGTGTTGCTTTTTATTTTTGTTAAAAATACCTTAACTTACGCAGTATGTTTGAATACTAACGTGCATTTCTTATTTCTTTAGGGACTGTGGAAAAAGCTGCAAAGCTGTTGCTTTTAGCAAGGATGGTTCTCTCTTTGCCTGGTGCAATGGAGAAAAGTTAGTGCATTTTATGAAATTATTGATTTAGTTTGTGTTAAAGACACTGGAGCAATTATGCCCTGTTTACTCTTGTCTGTGTGAAGGCTATTGCTTTTAATGCAAATGTTTGCATACACGCTTTGAATGCGGTTTATTTTTGCATTATTTGCAGTAGTGGCTTTGTTTCCTGAATATCAGATGAAATATTTACTGTTTTTCTCTTGTTTATAATGCACCCCTTCCCATAGAATCTGAATATGCTGTATTCGGGGATTTTGTTCATGCGTCCCAGTGCGGCAGTACCTGGTTTTCTGGGATTAATCTGTTAGTAAAGTTCGCAGAAAATGAAGATTCTGTGCACCTGGCGTACACGCATCACGAGGTTTCTTTTTTTTTATAAACCTGGTGAATTATAGAGTTCGCTAGAGGTTGTCCTTTACGTAAGAGTGCATCATGGGGTTGCTGCTGTAGAGAGGTGATAAGGCTTCTTCTGAAGTGTCAGTATTCTTACTAACAGGTTAAAAAAAAAAAAAAAAGAAAAAGTATTTAATAATACCATTTCTTTTAAAGTACTTAACTTAGATGTAGGATTCATTGCTTTCACTGTTGTTGTTCTCCAAAATACCCATTTTTCATTAAAGACTTATTTTTGCCAATTGGGAGGGTCCATTTCCAGAAAATGTTTGTGGGGAAACACGTTTTTCAGACAACCAGGTTGTATATCCAGGTACCCGTGTTTCAAATGGAATATTCCAAATGGCAAATCTTTCCAGTCCTGCCGTGCCTCTCTTCTGGGGGCTCTCCATCTTCCTTCATTTTTGAGGGGGAGCAGTTAATGAGATGGTGAGGAACAGGCTCCTAATGCAGCTTCCGAGAACAACAGTGGCTGAACACATTGTGATTTTGTTGTTTTGTTTCTTTGGATTCCCTATATGGCAGATCTTTAATATGTGGTGTTCAGAGGTGCTGCTTGGCCTTGTTCGCTCAGCTGTCTGACCTTTGCTTTTGATTGTCTATGTCTCCCTGCATCCCCTGACCTCAGAAAGCCCAAATGTTAAATCTTGTATCCTTATAGATAGAAGACTTTAAAAAATACGTGGGATGAGTATGTCTTTTAATTCAGTTAGAATCTTTCTCTCGGCCATTACTCAGCTTTAGCATTGTGGAAGCGTGGATGGATTCTCTACGGATAGAGTATATCTTGTCTCTGGTTCAGAGTTTAAATGTTGCAGATAAAAATGTGTGATATGTTTTGGCCAGTTTCTGTTGTGCTTGGGTATCTCGTTTTAAAATGTGGTCTTGCAAAAAATTTAGTAAAAGCTGGAGGGGGGGGGGAAGCTTTTCTAATTCTGTTACATTGGCTGAATTTGGAACAGATCTAGAAGAGTCGAATACGTTCTAAGTTACCTTGGCTATTAGTTAACTATTCTAAGCATGTTTTATTGAAATAGCGTCTTCCGGTTCCAGGGTAAATATCGTTAATGTCACCAATGCTGAGTTACTGCGTTCCTTTGATCTTCCAAAGGCAGTTTGCCTTGAATTCTCGCCAAAGAATAATGTTCTGGCAACATGGCAGGCCTATACAAGTGAGTATTTTACCAGCTGTAAAAGTACACAAGGTAACTGTATATTTTAATTTGGTTTGCAGGCTTTCCATTACCTGATTTGTCATTGTAGCATATTTATTGGCTAAATGAGCAGTATAGAAAGTGTACAGAAAATTACATGGGTAATCTGGTATATCGTGGAGGAAGGAGGGATGCCATCTGAAAGAATCTAGTATCGACCGTTCCTACAAATGCTACGTCAGAGTGCACGTACTAACAATTACTCTGTGAAGTAAACCACAGGTTTCTAAAAATCGCTAACTGATCTTGGCGCAAAGAGTGTGTTTGAATAGCATGCTGTTCAAGCAGTTTATATTCATTTATAGACAAGGAAAATTGTAAGCTGTCTCTGAGTAGTCAGGTCCCCCACTGGGCATAGCTGACTCGAGCATTCTCCAGAGTCCAGGGGCCTGTATTCTCTCCTCTGCCTCTCTGGACTTTATGTTCCTGATTTAGATATCCTCGAGCTCATCTAAGGTGCGTATAAATGCTTCCTTGGACAGAAGGAGCTGGCCGTAAGCCGAGTGTGCCAGAGGTGGTCTGGAACAGGTTGTAGGGTAAGACTGGGCAGCACAAGTGACAGAACTGATGCCAGCTCTGGACCGTTAGAGGTCTGGTTTGAATCATTGATGGGAATAGGCTGTAGTATCCAGAGTGAGTAGAAGGGTACAGAGAGTTTAAAACCAGCAGAACCATTTTGTATGGCTTGCAGACAGAGCTGCGACTGCAGCGTGATGGACAAAATGTGTTGCATTCTTGCGAGAACAAAATGTAGAAGTGGAGATCACACCTTCATTGTTTGCCAAGGGGATAGCTTTTGATTTTGATTAAAAAAACACCCATTAAAAAAATCTGTCCTAGTGTTGGTGGCCCTTGTAATGGGAGTAGAAACCCTCTGCTTCCAAATGTCAGTACTTGCTGTAGACTGGAAGACTTAAGTTAGTAAGTAATTAGTGTAGGGTTAGTCCCTCGGGGGTTGTGATGCTTCTTGTTAGAAGTTTATGCATGTTTGGTTGCTTGTAGAATCGTGAGATGGAATGTCGTCACAGTGAAGCAGCTCTAATCCCCAGAGACCACTACTGTAATCCATGTTTTTGTTGCAGCTGCTAAGGATGGCTCAGCAGGGGTGCCCAACCTACAACTTCATGATGTGAAAACTGGAAAATGTTTAAAATCTTTCATCCAGAAGAAGATGCAGAACTGGTAAACGACTTTTCCAGATGCTAATTGTCTGCAAAGAAATGTTTTCAAAATCCGATCTGGGTACACAGAGCTTTTGGTGTGGTGTTGGCTTTCAAAATAGCCTGATACTAGCTGAAAGCAAGCATCTGCTTGGAAGTATCTTTGTATGTAGTTATTATTGTCCATTTCTTAGTATAAATTCGCTATCATTTTGCACCACAGAGAAAGCTGGGGAGACAATAACTAAGTCTTGTCTATCTTTTTACTACGTGGATGTCATTTGTCCGTTTGAGACATGAATCATGTTTGAACTTGCTCGGCTTTAAGTATGGGGAAAAAAAAAAATCATAGACTGCTAAAGATGAGCATCATTCAGTATTTCTAATTTTTTTTTCCTTTCAATGTAGGTGTCCCTGCTGGGCAGACGATGAAAGCATTTGTGCCAGGAATGTAAACAATGAAGTGCACTTCTTTGAAAACAACAACTTTAGTACGCAAGTATTTCTATCAGATAGTTTCATTGCATTCCATATAGGCGATATCTTTTGGGTGGGTTCTTTTTTGCTGTCAATTTTTTGTCCTCATTTCTTCTTTTGCTTCCTTTTGGTTTGAAATATTGCCTAAAATCTATTTGAATTTGGAATTCAGAATCATTATGTTTTAATGAAGTATGTTTTCACTTTCTTGTTTATCGTTTCAGTGGCTTATCTAGTATGCAATGCATCTAATTTTCAATTAGAGGCCTGATTCTGTATTGTTTCTCATTTAATGAGATCCAGGAAAATGTCAATAGAGACTGTGATCAATGATTACTACTTTGGATTGTGTGTATTGTGTCAATGAGCTATTAAATAATGGCTCATTAGAAAATTCATAGTGATGGCAAAAAGGAAGTTTGAAGCTAGAGCGTTGGTTTTTTGTTTTGCTTTGGTTTTTTTTTCCCCAAGGAAATTTACTACTAGTGGTGGAATATTTGGAGTTGATAGAGGTTGGAAAGGAGAAGAAAAAAGCAGGAAGATAAAAATGAATTGGAACAAAAATTTACAGGAATAGAAGAAAACAGCTGGGGGAGAACAGTGGTGTGGGGGTGGGGTTTTTGTGGTTTTGGGGGTTTTTTTGTGTTGAGGGGGTTGGTTGGCTGGTTTGTTTGAAAAGCTGCTGCAAGAATTACTCTGGGAGCTTAAAATACAGCCTATGAGGGATGCAGTTTCTTGAGAATTAGCCCTGCTGAGGTTAATGAAGCTGTGCAAGGGAAGCATGGAATGTCTATTCCAGCACGAGGTCTGCTGCTCAGCACAGACTTCCTTGCTGGAATAAGGTTGTGGGTTGCTGCTGTTCGTTTACTTTTTAAAGATGCATTTCCCATAAGTTGTTTGTGTGAAGGAGCGACGTTCAGCACAGAACAGGCCTTTATGAACGCCTGCTGTCAGGAAGAGTCATCCAGTAGAGCTGTGAGGGGAGAGCCCCTGGCTCTGTGTAATGGTGCGTCTTACCTGGACGTGACTGCTGCTGCTTCCTCTGAAGTCAGCACAGATACAGTGAGGAACACTGCGCCTTGCCTAAAACGTGAGCTGCGTTCATGTCACCTTCAGAAGCTTCCTTGCTGTTTGAACTTCCAAATACTACGTACTAGATTTCAGGTGTAGGCTCAGTCCAAGTTGGTTTTGTAAATAAAAATGTGATGAAATGGGAAGGTAATGGTTGTTTGCCTACTAAAATAAATCCTTTATCACTATATATACTGTTGTTTGTTATGCATGATACAGAGCCATAAAAAGGTATAGTTATGCAATCCAGGCTAACATGGCTTGTCGCTAATGTCATCACATCTGTGATGTGTGGCTTTTGTTTTATTGTTGCAGATACTATTGCAAATAAACTGCACTTGCAAAAGGTTAATGATTTTGTGTTATCTCCAGGAGCACAGCCAACCAAGGTACTTCTAATGTTGTTTGCAATTTTTTTTTCTCGGTTTTCTTCAAAGATTACTGTAACTTTAATACAAAGTACTAGTAGTGAATAGACCCTCTGCAACCAAGAATATCTTGTGCTATAAAATCTCATGGCTTTGTTTTAGGTGGCCGTGTACGTTCCGGGCAGTAAAGGTGCACCATCATTCGTTAGACTCTATCAGTATCCCAACTTTGGCGGCCCTCAGTCTGCACTAGCCAATAAAAGTTTCTTTAAAGCTGACAAGGTGACAATGCTATGGAACAAAAAAGGTATTACAGCTGTATATTTAAACGTTTATCTCCCACCCATTTTGGATTTAATTACTTCGCTTACTGTGTGGGGCTGGCATTTAATTTGCATGTGCAGCTAAATGCTGAAGATGCCCATTAATGCCAACGCAATGTTAAGGTTACAGTTCTGAGTACCCTGAAGTGCTCATGACTTTCCTGTGTTGACTTCCATGATTTTGTATACTGTAATTGAGAATATTCTACATATTGGTAAATTTTGCAGTTGGATAGAAAATTCAAATTGAATTTTGCATTCTGTGATGATAATATATTTAGACTGTAAGCATAAGGTTATACCAGAGCGTAAACAGTTCTTAATCTGTAAATTTGTATATACACAGACGTATCACAGTTGGGCTGATTTGCACAGTCCGCTGTGTGCTTTGCTGTTTTTAGCAATGAGCTGTTTCGGAATAATTTTGAAAAACTCTTTTACTTCAACCCACATTGATCAGAATACAGGGAAGGTATTACGTATGTGTAGAAACCACACGTGGGGACACAGTTTTGGATAAAATAGATGTACGTGCAAAAGCTGTTGATGAAACCTTTTATTCAAGGACTGATCAGGACGCTTGGTTCCTGCCTTAGAGCAATGTCACTTTTACAGCTGTGAAAATACGCTCACCTTCTCGTAATTCAATGATGAACAAATGGTCTTGGCTCACACTTTTCATCTGAGAAAGGAAGACATTTGTTCCATTTAGGTTAACATTTAGGAAAAACTGAATTCAGAAGAGAGTGATGCCATCACTGTTATGCAAGCAACTAACTAGAATTCATAATCAAACTAATTTTGTTTTGTTTGTGGTAGTTTGTGCAATAGCTGATACAATTTGCACTAATTGTATTGAAATAACTGTATGTCTGTTCTATCAGCCACTGCTGTGCTAGTAATAGCTAGTACAGAAGTTGATAAAACAGGTGCTTCGTACTATGGAGAGCAAACTCTGCACTACATTGCAACAAATGGAGAAAGTGCGGTCGTACAACTGCGTAAGTAGCTCTTTGGCATTTCTTCATTGTATTATAGCTCTCGATAGTGGGAATTGCTGTTTCACCAGCCTTTGTTTAATGCATGAGGGGTTTGTTGTTGTTAGTGTGATGAAGTAATCTTTAAAAAAAGAAGTAGTCTTAACAAAAAAAATCCTTCACCAGACTTTTTTTTTTTTTTCTTCCCCAATCTGGAGTAAGGTGGGTTGGTTTTTTTGTTTTGTTTTGTTTTGTTTTTTTTTTAATAGTTGAATTATCTTGTTGTCTTTGGTACACTTGTCATAATGTCAGTGGCAGAGTACACACACACACGCTTCTAAAATATACAAATAATCTGCTTGCAAGGATGTTTGTGTGTACAGGAAGGGACTTGTGTGTGTTTTTACTGAGGAAACACCTGGACAACGGAGCCAGCTTAACATCTGAGAAACCAAAATGGGCAGGAAAGTGTGTTACCAAACGGAATAATCCTGCGTGTGCTTTTAAACATGTGATTGATGCCATTACTCCAGAACAGGGGCAGAGTGAGAGCATTTTTTTAGAGTGTATTGGAAAACGAAATTCCTATATTTTGTGTGGTAAAATGGAAAGAGTTCTAAGCCATAAGAATGATGTGCTGGGGAAAAGCAAGTTGATGCTCTTAATTTCAGTGTCTTGTTTGAACAGGAAGTCC
Source organism: Aramus guarauna (assembly GCA_013400195.1). Classification (NCBI taxonomy): domain Eukaryota; kingdom Metazoa; phylum Chordata; class Aves; order Gruiformes; family Aramidae; genus Aramus; species Aramus guarauna. Next base: position 477,322 of record VXBL01006405.1, read on the forward strand.
ATTCATTCCTTTCCCCTGTGGTGGTGTTTTTTCACCATCTTGAGTTGTTGCTGTTTATCTTAAACGCCTGTCTCGTTTGGGATTATAGAGAGGGTAGTTGTGAATATTTCAAAACACTGGGGATGGGGTGATACAGACTGTCTGTGCTTGAAAGACTGAAGATATCCTCTTCAAAACTCATGCTCGTTGGGACATCGTCTGCAGTTTGCCACCTTAGCAAAACTTGTGGCAGCAAGTACTGTGCCCCGTTTCCCTTTGTTGCTAACTTCACTGGGGAAAAATAAGCAGGATTATAACTCAGTATCTAGAATCTTTCTGGGAGCACTCTCCTGGACTGAGAACACTAGCTGTTTAATTACATGCTTATTAAAACCTTCTTTGCCCTTTGAAATACATCTTTATTAAATGGAAAGCTTATCATTAGTTTTCGTTTAATGTAGCTATTCCTTTTCAAGGAAAAAAACCCAAACTGATGTCTTGTCTTGTAAAACTGTTTTTCCAACAAAAGCAAGCGGTGGGCATGCGGAGTGAGTAGTGCCTCATTTCCTGTGATTTGTATTTTCTGATTACTTTTGAGGTCAAGTTTTGAAGCTTTTGTAGAGGGTTTGTCATTTTTGACTAATACAGGCTCATGCTACAGCCTTTGCCTTAGCTGTTGAAGCCCATGTAGAGCTGTCCTCATCTCCAGCTGCGTACTGTCACGAGATGTGCAGGAACATAATTTTCTTTCAGACCTCTGTCTCTGCAGTTGCATTTGGTTAATGTCATCTGAAAAGTTTTAAAGGGGGAAACACACAGACAGTGTGATTGCACAGCCCAGTTTCTAAAGATAACGAGGCTTTCGAGTAACAACAGGAATTAACAAGTTAAATAGTTTGATGTTTTGGGTCAACGTCTGGATTTAAGAATTGTCAGTAATGCATTTAGCATTTATCTGAAATACTGGTAGAGATAACCAGATTATGAAAAGTTGCAATGAGCTAGTTTTTACTTACCCCTGTATGTTTTACATGAGTTTCCATCAGTAATTCATCGTTCTTCGGTATCTCCTAATGTTCTAAACCCCAGAATAAGTTCTAACATTATAAAGTTTTAATCGTTATGTGTAAAACCATTTTTTTGTGTGTGCTCTCACTTTAAAATCTGTCTATATAAAATACTGTGCGTGAGCACGGTCCAAATATAACTTAGATCAATATTTCACTGAGCTATGCACTATTTCTTAGATTAAAAAAAAGAGGAACTAGTATCCAGCTGGTATAAAACTCCTGGTTTTGCAGGTTTCCAGTGGGACAGTTTGAGAAGGGCCTGAGAGATCATACTTGAATAATGAGGAAATTAAAAAAAAAAAAAAAGGAATTTTTTTTACATTAAAAAATTATGCTTACTGTTAAAGTGGTGATGCTGACCCTGCAGAGGTAACTTGGAATGGCTGCAGTTATTGTTGCAAACCTTAACTAAAATATCAGAAGATAAAATGTTGTTTCTACCTCTGTTGTTAGCAGAATTCATTATTTTCAGTGTCATTAATTAGATCACAGCATTTTAGCAAAGCATAAAGTTAAGAATTGTTATTGATTTTTATTTTTGCTTGCACTGAAAAGATATCTCCTGACAGCAGCTGCATGTTTTCCTTTTCCTTTAGCAAAAAATGGTCCTATTTATGATGTTGTTTGGAACCCCAATTCTGTCGAGTTCTGTGCTGTGTATGGTTTTATGCCTGCCAAAGCAACAGTGTTTAATCTGAAATGTGACCCTGTGTTTGATTTTGGAACCGGTCCTCGCAATGCTGCCTACTACAGCCCCCACGGACACATCCTAGTGCTAGCAGGATTTGGAAATCTCAGGGGACAGATGGAAGTGTGGGACATTAAAAACTACAAACTCATTTCCAAACCAGTAGCTTCGGATTCCACATACTTTGCTTGGTGTCCTGATGGGGAACATATTGTAACGGCTACCTGTGCTCCGAGGCTACGAGTCAGTAATGGTTACAAGATATGGCACTACACTGGCTCTCTATTGCACAGCTATGAAGTTCCATCAAACGAAGAAATGTGGCAAGTTTCCTGGCAGCCCTTTTTGGATGGAGTGTTCCCAGCGAAAGCAGTGAAATACCAGGCAGTTCCAAGTGAATTGCCCAGTGCTGAGCCAAAGCCTGCTCAAGCCTACCGACCTCCAGCCCTGAGAAACAAACCTGTAACAAGTTCCAAGCTTGTAAGTAGACAGCTTCATGTATGAACTAAACTGCTCTGCTTTGTTACTTTGCCAGTCTTTGAAGCTTGGCCTCAAATAGGTGTACTGGTGAGGGACGTTAGGAGAGTAACCAGACTGACAGTAGTATTGTGGGTTTTTTGGGAGATTTTCTTGATAATCCTCTTTGACACCTTGCTCATTGTTTGCAAGAAAGTGTGCTGGAAACCTGAAATTTCTTTGGTCCAAATACTGTCCTGCTACAAAGTCGTTTGCAAACTTCAAAACCACTCTCTGCAATATGTGCTGGAACAATAAACTGCAACTTTGGTTTACAGTGAAATTGGGTACTCTAGTTAAGGTAGAAGCCTCTGAGTTGGGTGACCCAACTTACCAGTCTAAACCCAGCTAGGCAGGTGGCTCCCAACTATTTCAAAATAGGCTGAGTAGCAGCTAATTACATTTAATAATTGCACCCTTTCATTTTGAGCCTTGTACTTTTGGAGGAAAGACTCCTGCTCAGCTTGTGAGGAATCTATTAATCATGTTAATGTCTGATTTTGCAAATGATCAGCAAGCAGACATAGTAGAGAAAAGATATGTTAAATAATTGTTTACTTATATGGGCAAGAAATCTTGTCATATAAAACAATCCAGCTCCTCAATTAAGAGTTATCTTAAAAACCCAAAAGACTAAACAACACTCCCTCACCCCATCTCCCTTCCCAGCCACCCATTTTTCCTTTCTTGTTAACTAGAAGCTTGATTTAAAAGGTTGTCAACAAAAGCAAAATGCCAAGCTTCAGTCATTTTGTGCTGGTTTATTCCTCTTTGATTTTATTACCCCCCCTGAAATAGGAAACCTGATGATTCTGTTACTTTATCAGACATCTGTGAAATCTTTAGGGCATAAAGGATAGTCCCATCTGAACTTGAGAATGGTTGAGTTTGAAACCCTTTTCACACTGTCTTCTGCTGCTCGAAAGAGAAAGGGCACATACCTTTGTGTGTGTGTGTTTTTCTTTGTTTTTCCTTCCTCTTCCTTTATGGCTCATCTTTGCATGTACTTTGTTGTCTCAAGCAAGTTTGGGGCTCCACTGTTGGGTTTTTTGTGCCAATGTGGAATACAGGTTTCGTAACTGTTAATTTTACATATCCTGCAGCATGAGGACGAGCCACCTCAGAATATGAAACCACAGTCGGGAAGCAGTGATAAGCCACTCTCTAAAACAGCTCTCAAAAATCAAAGGAAACATGAAGCAAAGAAAGCTGCAAAACAGGTACTGCAAATGGAGTTCTTTCAAGGATCATGTTAATTAGTTTTCACCAACGGCACTGATCAGTCTCGGAGCAGCAACCGTTAGTTGCACTGAGCCCTCCCCGCGTCTTGTACATTCTAAGTTGTGCGGAGGGTGGCAGACTTTAATCGGACTAAAGCAAGTACAAAAGGATGACTTAGAAATAACAGCTTGGGCTAGCTGCTGTGAATATTAGCTGAAATCAGTGTTAAGATGAAGTAATTCTGACTTTTCACCTCCAGACAATCCGTGTGGTAATGTTCAGGGTTAGGTGAGAGGTAAGAACAGACTTGTGCTTCGGTGTCCCCTCCAGCAGGTCGGGGCTGAGGCGCGTGATCAGGGCAAACCAAAGACAGCCTGTTTGTTCTCTGTCACCTCTTTGCTTGATATTCTTTGGCTAGGTGGATAAAAATCAGCTTTTGGTGTTAGCCTTCCAATTTCTACAAACTTCCGAAGCAGTGATTTCTTTAAGATTTTTTTCTTTTAATTTCTTACACTGGTTTTGAGCCCTTTCTTTTACTTCAGAGACAATGACCCACCAGCCAGCTTCATAAAGTATTTGGGTACGTGTTTGTCTTGTCACCCCTACTGATGTTTGCCTATGCTATGTGCGGTTGGTGTCTTGCGGAAGTAGAAATTAAACAAGAAACAGCATGTGAGTTTTTACAGATAACTTTTTTTTTTTGTGTGGAAGGCGTATTTATAGAGGTAATGTAATACATCAAAGCAAGTCACTTACAAATTTTGGACTACACCAGCTAACTAGTGAAAGAAAAAATATTAAACGTATCTCTTGAAATGATTAAAGACATTTTTGAGTCCCTTAGTAATCAAAGATGCCTACATAATGTGTTTATTTTATTTGCCTACAGGAGGCCAAAGCTGATGCAAACCAGGAATCTACGCAGTCCTCAGCACCACAGAACGCACCGCGGAGTGCTGTGCCTGTTGTTACGTCAGGAGATCCTGAAGTTGACAAGAAAATAAAGAATTTAAAAAAGGTGAGGGGATTTCTTTTCTAGCAAACAGTGGATTCCTCTAAGAGATGGTCTGTGAGATCTAGTCCGATTGTAAGGTGACTTGAGCTCGGTAGGATAGCATTTACCTAGATGTTAACTTCCTGAATTCGTAAACCAAGTGCCTTTGCTTTTCCATCTTGTAAAACAGTAGAGGCCATCTCTGGCCAGGACGCCCAAAGATCTCATTGGGGTAGCGGCAGCGAACTGAGAGGTGCACAGAAGGGTATTCCAGCCTCCCGTAGCAAATACGGCTGGGTGTGCACCCAGCCCTGGCAGCTGAGGGCAGGGGGACAGCTCAGGGCTGGCTCTTCATGCCCAGCAGGCAGCTGTGTGGGCTGCTGCTTTACTGGGTCTGGGATCTGAGAAGGGAACCGTGCCGTCTGGTTTCTTTCAGTCTCTTCTCTAACTTCTAAACGGTATGAGTGTGAAGTTTACTGCCAATCTTGGAAATTCTTGGATTACATAATTTCAGAATGGAAGTTGTTTGGTTCGGGCTAGAGAATCTTTCCTGTTTTCTGCATAATCCATCAGGGCTTTTTTCTCTTGGCTGCCTCCTGCTTTTCACAGTCTCTGTTTGGATTAATATTCCAGGCTTTCTGAGGAAAATGGTGAAGAGGGATAGTGATAGTGGAGGAGTAATTTCTGAATTTTGATCTAGCCCTTCAGTGAGATAATGCATGGTGTTTATGTTTTGGAGACTAAGAAGCACTTCTGCTGTCTAGGTTTTGTTCTTGAGAGAAACGTCTTTTAAGGGTGGGAAATTCTGGGCTGAGCATCTGGAGATGCTTAAATGAAATGTGCCTTTCATATTGAGACCTGCCCCCTGGTAAATCAGGCAATTGCAAGTGCAGGAACTTCTAAGACTGTTTTTTCTATTCTTGGTTCACCAATACTTTTGTGTAGTGTGGTTTTTTTGTTGTTTGGGTTTTCAGGGTTGTGTTTTTGTTTTGTTTTGTTTTTTCTCTCCCCCCAGAAACTAAAGGCAATTGAGCAGCTGAAAGAACAAGCAGCTGCCGGCAAGCAGCTAGAGAAAAATCAGGTACTGTTAAGATGTATGCTGTTTATTCAAGTTTTATTTTATAATAAGCTACGTCTGTGACATCTTGTGCTTTTTTTTCTCTTTTTGCTATAGTTGGAGAAGATTCAGAAAGAAACTGCTCTCCTTCAGGAACTGGAAGACCTAGAACTGGGTCTTTAAAACTTCATGGAAATCCAGTGTGGTGTTAACGCAACGTTCATGCAAAATTTAATTTGTATTAACTTGAACACAATAAAATGTTTCAGCAAATGACTGAGGACGCAAAAGTCCACAGATTTGCTACACACTTGCCTTTTAAAAAGCTTTCCTAAAGATTTGTGCATATGTGAAACTAAGCAAGTAACGAGTCTCACATCAGCCCCTTCTGCTGCTGTTCAAACCAGAAATGTCCTTACGTTCTGAAAGCGTTTTGCCTAAAGCCGGGAGAAGCCTGTTGTTTTACCTTCTCCTTGTTCGGGTGACGAGGTTTACCCATTTGATAGCTTTATGATATTTAAAAAGACAGGTGATCTTTATGCAATAATGGGATGTAGATAAAAATAAAGAGCATTTACTAAGGAAAAGTCCTGCAGTTCTTCTGTCACAGGGCAGAGGTTTTGAGGTGAGGAGGCCGTGCCACCGCCGCCAGAGATCCTTCTCTGCCGGGGGCACCTGAAGCTGCCGCCGCCGCACGGGTCTTACCCGGTTCTCTCCCTCTCGTCCACCCCCCCTCTCCCGGGCCCCTCTATTTCTGACCGCTACACCCGAACCGGGTAACGGCGTCTGACGGCGCGGGGGCCCTTGCCGGGAGGACGGCTGGGCCCTGGGCGTGTTACCGGCTTGGCTCCGGCCTCGGGGGGGACGTGGGGGCGGAGACCGCGCAGGGCGCCCGTCGGGTCGGCTCGGTGCGAATGCCGCTCCGGAAGGCCGAGGCCTGGCCGGGTCCCGCCGGGTCCCCCCGTCCCC
>VXBL01006405.1:484043-515968 GCA_013400195.1 Aramus guarauna
TGGGGGCTGCGGGGCGCTGGCAGGTGCCGGCCGGGCGGCGCGTCAGGAAACGGCTCTGGGAAAATGGCGACCCGCAGCAAAGCCGCTGCTCGCAGGGCCTGTCGGTGCGAGGTGCGGCGTCCTGCGGGCTGGCGGCTGCGCTGAGGGGGAGTTGGTATTGGCAGAGGCTGCGATGAAGGTGTCCTGGGTTTGGGTTTTGTAATGACTGTTGCTAGCAGCCAGGGGGGTCGGGCACCTTTCTGTCGGTCTGAGACTGACGGCTGCTCAGAGCAGAACCCGGCAGGAGTAGCAAGGGGTGAGGTAGTGCTAGCACATGTAGCGTGTCTGTTGCAAGGAAGAAAAAAAAAAAAAAAAAGCCGCCTTCAGCGCCTGTCACCGCGATTTCGTGGTGGTGAGGACGGGCCGAGCTGCAGCCACCGCCCGAGCTCGGCCCGGGGCAGCGGCGGGTCCGGCCCGGCCCCCCCGGGGCGGGAGGAACCAGAATATTGGCTGCGGTCCCCGGGGCAGGGTCCGGTCCGTGTCACGCGGGGCTGCGAAGCGTCGAAAGGCGTGCTCGGTAGAAAGTACTTGGTCTTGCTTCTCTTCGCGGTAAGGTGAGGCCGGGTAATTTTTATTTCAGTTATTACAGATGCGGCTGGTAGAAATGTGAGCCAAAGTACAGCTCTGTAATGTTTAACTCTTTTGTAGTTAATCTGGTCGTCCTCATACAGACATAACTGGGAGCGATGTTGCCTGTCTCTGGGCAGTCCAAGAAAGAGCTAGATTTAACTAGTGAGGAATTAAAACCACATCGCATGAAACTTTTCTGGGCTTTTTTATGGACACAGAGCATGGTGATACTTATACTGACTTTGTAACTTAACAGCTTTTTACTGGGGAAACAAGTAATCCCTTGCAGTGGACTTTACCAAAGCATTGTGTCTGCGCTAGTACTGAAAACAAGTTTATGTAAAACCAGGTGCCTGGGCAGCTGTCAGGATTTCTGATGTGTAACTTAGCTGCAAATCAGTTTTCTTCTTTGGCATGAAGAATTTTAGTTGCATTTTAAACTGGCGTTGCCCGTTCAGCAGTGACTTTAACATAGAGCACTCCAGTTTCAGTCACAATCCCTGTCTGTGTTCAGTGTCTCCTGAGGCTACAGGCGGGTGTTTGAGGAGTACATGCGGGTTATTAGCCAGCGGTACCCAGACATCCGAATTGAAGGGGAGAACTACCTTCCTCAACCTATATATAGGTAAGCAAATGACTAGCACCAGTCACTCTTTGTCTTTTTTCCTGTATGTAGGCTCAGCATGGTGAGTAGTGAACATGTGCGTTTATGCTTAAATAATATTGAAAATGGAAACTTAAGGGTTTTTTCCATTGTGATTATATGCAAGCTTGGTTATGTTCTCCCTTCCAGAGAGCCACCTTATTTTCCTTGCAGACATTACCGTCTGGATATCTGATGAGGCCTGTCATAAATTACATAATTCACTTTTTTCCCAGTGAATTTTTCCAGCTTTCCTTCATCATGTATCTGGACATAAATTCACATTTGTTACTCGGGCTTATGCACGTAGTGACAAATTCCTGTGATGGGCTGAGGTTGCAGAGGAGGCAAGAGTTCTTTTTTAACATGTAAACCAGGGGAGAGCTAAGCTCATCCGAGAGGCTACCAGGATGTCCTTAACTACAGTTTGGGGGAGGAGCACAAAGAAATTTGAAAAAAGACAAAACAAAAATAGTGTTATTCCTGTTTCTAAACCATTGTGTAGATGATAGAGCGTGATGCCATAGTTACTGTGGTGGCTTCTGAACCACTTCTTGACCTAATTACTGTAGTAATTGCAGTGTAAGAGTGCTGCAAGATGGAATACCTTGGTGTAAGTTTGCTCTCTGGCTAGAGTTTTCATTCTTACAAAGAGCAGTAGGGATTTCTGCAGCTGCTGGGAAAATGCTTTACAAGGAGTTGTAACATGTGTCTATAATATGGAGCAACTTCTTTAAGCAACTGAATGTATTACCCAGTTTAGACATGTGTAGGTTGAAAGCAAATTTCTATTTGAGGTCTGCTTAGAAAAAAAAAAAAATCTGTATGCATGGTATGCAAGAGTGGTATCCTTCTGAGGATGTGTGTTTTTGTTAATGTGGGCTGCTTTTTGGGGATTTTTTTACAGCGAGATAAACTTGCTTGAAAAGTTTTATATTTCCTCTGAAGCACTTGATTGTACACTTTCAAAAATCTTCTAATTAGGTGAATTATAGCTATATGCCGGTGAAGCAGTAACTGTAAACCTTCTAAGTCACTTCTATGTGTTGTCTTTTGATAGGCACATAGCATCCTTCCTGTCTGTCTTCAAACTAGTATTAATAGGCTTAATAATCGTTGGCAAGGATCCATTTGCTTTCTTTGGCATGCAAGCTCCAAGCATCTGGCAGTGGGGCCAAGAAAATAAGGTAAACAGCATACTTTCTTCTTTTATTTTGAAAAAGCTGTTTTAGAATGACTTCATGAGAGTGCTCTGGGAGTACTTCACAATTGTTGCTCATTTAATGTTCATACAGTGCAGACTAAACAGAGCCATTAGGCCTCTGTAGCTAATACTTGAGAATTTTACAGTAGTGTAATTATTTGTAATAGTGCTTCATGGCTTTGACAGACCAGAGTTGGTGCTCAATACCTCTCTTTCCAAGTCGATGATGCTGCAGTCAATGTTACTGACAAAGATGATAAAAGGGTTTTTTTTTATTTTTTAGGGCTCAAGAGTAGAGTTTCAAGCTGGTATCATTGGTGCTAAGATGGCAACTTCCATCTTCTGTTGTCTCTTAACTATTTTGCAGTTGTTGCTTTCATCAGACTTTTAATAGATTAGGCATTCAGTTAGATGGTGGTTAGAAAAACCAAGCTGAAATTTTGTGGGTGTTTTTGGAGAACATACTGGGGCGTGACAGACTGTGCCTCGTGGGGTGAATATCCCTGTGGGTCAGTACTGATGATGCTGACAGATAAACGTCCTTGTACTCTGATTTATAGTAACTGTATTCCAGATTTATTCTACTAAATAAAAGCAATTTATAAGTTTATTAACCTTTATGTATTTTATTGGTGCACAGATTCTCAGACTGAGCTACCCAGTGCAGCGGGTCTGTCACCAGTCAACTTGAATGTACAGAATACATTCTGTAATACGTCCTGTTTAATTTAATGGGCCAAATACACCACAGCCAGCCTAGCTCGGTAGCGTGTCTGTGATGTTGTAAACAAGTAACTTTCTCCCACGCTAAGTTCTTTGGTATTGCAGTAACCCGTGAGAAGGTGCCCTGGTGCATTACAAAGGTGCTGGCGATGGAGGGAGATGCTGTGTTGCTGGAGATTGCATCATTGCATCCTGGGGCAGCAGTGCACAAAGAAAATTCCAGATGATTAGCTTGAAGAAATGCTAGAGGGTTGACAGTTCTCCTGAACAAATGCAAATTGACTTGCTCTACTGTTCATGTCTAGGCCTGTGGTTCTTTGATCTGCAGCGTTACTCTGAGAGCAGCAGGCAATGTGTAGGAAGAGTTGTGTTCCCTTGTTACCCTGCAAGCACCATCGTAGCCGTGCCCTTCTGCACACTGGCTGCTAAGATGCGCGTAGATTTGTAGAGGAAAGGAGTGAGAAGATACAACTTGGTTTGAGTCAGGATTGTGAGCTGGGTGGTCTCAGAACTATGTTGTTACCTGTCTTGGGAAGGCAATGTGCACAATCTTTTTAAAAAGAGGACGAAAGGAAGATGTGTATGCGACTGGAAGATGACTCGATAAATTGCAGAGGGGAATTCAAAGACACCTGTAAACTTCCAGTGCCTGTTAAGAGTGAATAAAATAAGCTGTGGCTCAGACAGCTGAAGTACCGAGCATGCTCTGTGTTCTCTTCTAGGTTTATGCTTGTATGATGGTCTTCTTCCTGAGCAACATGATTGAAAACCAGTGTATGTCCACGGGTGCATTTGAAATAACTTTGAATGGTGAGCAGAGAACTTTCTGTTTATAGGAATCACAGTGTGTTGCGTGTGTATGCGCAGATTTGTGAGAGCTGTTGTGTTGGGAGAATGAGGGGTGATGTTATGAAACGTGATGTGTTTCAAGATGTGATGGTATGTGGTAACTGCTGTCCATTTTGAAGCTTCAGGTGGTTTATATCACAATAAATGATGAAAAATCATAGAAGTCTCGTAAAGCAGTTTGTACAGATGTCAGTTACATGTATTTTAAAATAGCTGTGTAAAAACTTATTTAGGGGAATGCTTGATCACTTGGAGTAACTGTATGATGTTATTTCTTTGCATGTGATGTACATTAAGTAAGAAGCAATCAACTTGAGGGTACTCTTCAGTTAATTAGATGCTTTCCCTATCCTGTTTTCTAATGTGGGTTAGCTTTGGAATCCTATTGAATCCATTGCTATTCCTAGATTTTTGGTACCAGTGGAGAGCAATACTGATTTTTTTAGGTTAAAGAGTCTGTGGACCTTCTGCCTTCAAATAATTTTATGATGTTAAAGATGATGTAAGCTTGATGGATTACAGAATTTTTCAGACTCTGGGTACAAGTATGTAATCTAGCTCTGTGCTTTATAATCTCAATTTATGATTGTGCAGGATGCATTTCGATACAGTAGTTTCTAAGTGAACTCATATACTGCAGAACCTTTTAAAGACTGTCTGTATTGCATCAAAGTAGTTGATGCACTTCCGGTCCCAAATCTCCAATTAGAATTGGCAGCAGAGCCTTCCTAGGGATGAACGGTCACATCTGGACTTCTGTAAGTTTCTGGTTTGCATTTTGGGGCAATGTAGTTCCAGTCTGGCTTTTGTTGTATAGAGATGACACCAATTGTATTTTTCAGTGTGGGTTCATGAAGTGCTATGGCAGTGAGGGATATTTGAGGGAGTAAGTTTTTTCTCAATGTCAGAAAAGTGTTGTGTTTACCCCAAAATATTTATGGACTGCGCTGCCTTTTATATTGCTGGGGAAAAAAAAAAATAATGGTTGTGGCTACTTTTGGTGAGCAGAACCTTCCAAGCCAAATCTTGGTAAGCAGAACTTTTGAGGGTCAGCCTTGGAAGTTAGGCAGAAGTGAGATGAAGACTGATGAGACCCACAAGTTTCAAATATTTAGTGATGGTTTAAAAACTCGGCATGCTATTCTGCCACTCGCTAATCTATTTTTAGACATTCTGTCAGCAGATACTTTGAACTTCTAAATACCTATGATGTACTTCTAAATGGAAGCATTAGACTCTTTGTTCTCCTAGTTGGACTGGGTTTTAGAGCAGCCAGAGGTTTGAAGCATTGTTGATCCAGATATTTCTCTCAATGTAAAAGAGTACCAACTTGCATAGCTGCTTAGATCTTTTAAATTTTATGTTTAACCTAGCCCTACACGTTTTCTGACTTTATCAATGTAACGGTGCTTTTCTCCTTTCTCTGTGTTCTGTGGTAGATGTTCCAGTGTGGTCTAAGCTAGAGTCTGGCCACCTTCCTTCCATGCAGCAGCTTGTACAAATCCTTGATAATGAAATGAAGCTCAATGTGCACATGGAGTCAATGCCTCATCATCGATCATAGCCCCATCTATCAGCACTGAAACTTCTTGTAAGTCTTCTTCCAGTCACCAGCGGTCTGTTGACTTGGATGTACCCGAGTGCATGTTGCAGATTGAACGTTGTGATTGTGTATTTGTTCATATAAAAGTGTTTTACTGGAGGACCAGCTCTAGTGACTTTCAGTAAATTGACATGTATGATTTTACAGATGCTGTTTTGGTGGGAGGTTTTGGTTTGGGGTTTGTTCTGCCTGTTTCAGAACTGAAAGCTGGCATTCCTTTGGGCTGAAAAAACCCCCATGACTGTGTGCAGAAGGCCTTAAGTTAGCGAACTGTATTACGCACAGATCACAAGACACTGCGTTATGTGCCTTCAAATAGCCTGTGCAAAGGATTTCTCTATAACTTGTAACCTAATTGAACTGCATGCAGGTAGAGCGTTTTCTTGCTGCCATCTGTGTGCTGTACGGTTTGAACCTTTTGTGAACATTCCTTGACTGCTAGGAGCAGAGGGTTCACAGCCATGCTCTTATGTTTTATGACACACCAGTTCCATGTTCCTACGTCACTTGTGTGTGACTTTCAAAACATACAGCTTACAAGGACATTGATGTGCTACAAAAAGCCTGTCTTGGTGCCAGAAATGGCAGTTGACACTTAGGAGACCACTCAAGTGAAGTATTGATTAGCTGCAGTGCAGTTCCTGGCACAAGAATGCTTTGGTTTGAGAGACTGGTTTCTTGGCATTGCCTTGCCAACAGACAGCCCACTGAAGTGACAGACGCTGTGCTCCCATTTCTGTCGACTGACGTCTTGGAACTGCCTCACCACCTTAAACTGATCTGTTGGTCCGAGCTGCAGCAGTTAATGACCTGGCTCTGTTGAAACACCTGCACAGATTTACTTCAGAGCTCTGTTTAATATGATTCGGCCTCTGCAAATTCGTCTTTACGTAACCAAGAATGTAGCACGTGGAGGTGTATGTTCAGAGAAACCTAAGCTCTATCAAGGCACTGCAGGCAGCCTCACTCTTGTGGGAAAATACGCTCTGTAACCAGGGCTCTGCTGTTTCTCACTGCTTCAGAGCTCAGACTTTGAAACCCACTTTTTTCCTTATCAGTCTCTGCCTCCACTAATGCTCCTGCAGCTTTGTGAGGTGGGAGAGCAATTCAGAGACTGCTCCCTCGAAGCTGTCATGCAGGGAATGTGAGAAACAGTTGACTTTTGGTTCCTCCAGGCATGTCCTCTTTGTCCATTTAAGTCTGATTTGTCCTGTGATTTAGCAAAAGTCATCTTGACCATGAAATAAGTAGGTTTGTATTTTTAAAATACTAAAAAGTTTGGTGTTCCCTGTGCTTTTCAGATGCTGAAGCCCAACATCCTACATGCATAGGGTGCATTTGTTGCAAAGTAGATTGATACCACTGTTAAGCTTACAAAGCACGTCAATGCTGTTCTTAAATAGAATTCTATTTAATGGGATCTGAGTTTAGAAAAACAGCAATGAAAAACCCCATTAGTTGTATTTCCATCCATGTGGGAAGTAACACTAGAGGTCAAGAGAGTCTGATAGTGAGACTTAGTGACTTTGTGTTTTAACGTCTCCCCATCTAAATCCATGCTAAAGTAACGTCATTCTGATGGTATCCTTGTAGGCGGTCGTCCAGAATGAAATGACAGTGGCACTTCTGCCATGAGTTACCGCCTCCCGAGAGACAGTGCTTGTAATTCAGGTTTTATAATCCGAGGCGTACAAAGCCTGCTGTTCTCTCTAGTTTACAGAAAACGCCTCAGCTTTCTGCTCCGACAGCGCTGGGGCTGGCTTGCTCGTTGTTGCCGACTGTAACACTTGTGTCTCCGTTTGCAGGCATTAAGTGGTGATTTCCAAAGGCAGCGTGGCTCAGACCCATGAAGGCCTGTACTGAAGACAGCGTGCTGTTAGTACAGACTGGATGCTTCTCTTGCAGCCGCGTTGTGCCTCCTGAAAAAAAACTTAATGAAAGACCTCTTTCAGTGCTGGCCTGTTCCCAGATACTGCACATTCATGGAGTGCAATAATACTGTATAGTTTTTTTAAGATTTCATTCGACCAGTTCATAGCTCAACAATGCAGGCATTACTAACTGTAACTTATTTTATATTCATGTTTCACACAATGGCAGATTGAGTTGATACCTAATTTTTCCTTGGGAAAAAAAAAGTTTGTTTAATCTGTTGTATTTTATATGAATTTATGTTCGTTTTGTAGTTTAAAATGAAGTTATAGGAGTGTCTGATATTGTCCTAAACTGTTCAGTAATTGACAGCTGTCTATCAAATATCTCTAATGTGGTTAAAGCAGGTTTGTATATTTTTCAAAATATATGGCAGAGTTGAACAGTGCATTATATACTAAATTATATAAACAAAATTATATGCAAAGTAGTTAAATCATTTTGTGACTTCAGTAAAGATTAAGATTGAGTGCTTTTTAAATTGGATTGGCCAGATCAGGAGGTTTTTCCTTGACCATTCTGACGAAGTGAGGAGCCGGCCCTTTCTACTGTCCTAAACAGAAACCAAGAAAGTTAATTTAAATAAAGAGTTCTCATTTACTGTGTAAAGTACCTTGTTTCAGTCACTGATGGATATTCTTAGAATTGCAATTGAAAAAAATGCATAAAAAGCCTACTTTCCAAAGTCATTAATCTTGTGCTTGTCTTGTCTAAGCCCCTCACGACCTCCGTGCTCTGGAAGGAGTGCGCAGAGCTCTGTCTTTTCCTTCGTGCGCCTGCTGAAATCCAGCCGCGGTGAGTTCAGGTGCTGTGTACCGGGAACCCAGCCGGGTTGAAGGCGAGTCCCAACTGCGGTTTTCCTGTGGGGCTGGGAGCCGTCCTCGGGTTGGGTCCCCGAGCCATGCGGGCTGCAGCCGCCGGGCTGCGGTTCCTGTCACCGCTCTGTCATCATCTGACCGCAGTGTGATCCGCGCTGGATGGCAGAGCAGCCCCAGCCCTGGCACGAGGAGGCTCGCTCCCAGCAGTGCCTGCCTTCCGCTCCTTTTCTGTCCCTGCTCCGAGCTACAGGGCTTCACACCCCTTCGAAAACCGGCACACGTTCTTTCTGGGCCCTTCTCGTCAGACTTTGTCTCTGGACGGGGAGGGAGATTTTCTCTTGGGGCAGTAAATCGGGTGGGAAGGGAACCTGCGGCTGCTGTGGTTTGTGAGAATCATCTGACCGTTCCTGAGGCTTTGGGGCTGATGTGGGAAGTGTTTCAGGTGACCAAAGCTCTGTCCACCCAGCGGAGAGGACAGTTGATGCCTGTTGTTACAGAGGTGTTGCTCAGCACAGCTGTTAAACACACAGTGGCCTCGAGGCTGCTTTGACTGATGAAATCATCTCTAGGCAATTCGTGCCTTCTCATCTAAAATAGGTTAACCCAAATTTTCTGGTGTGGATAGTTTTAGTTTCTCATTAATTGCACACTTTGGACAATTTAGACAGAAAGCAAATAAATACACAGATGTTGCTAGGCTAAGGTTTTCCATGAGCTGTTCACGTTATTGCCCTGGTGACGTTTGTGCACGATCACTTGCTGCCCCCAGGGTTCCTTCTCTTCCATCTGAGCGAGGTCATGTATATACATGATGCGTTGGAGTTAGGTGTGCGAGAACCTCTGCTCATGCTCCTTAAATGCACCAGAAGCTTCTGCTGGGGGCAGGGGCTGGGCAGCGCTTTGCCCCTGTCTGCAACTGCTCTGGGTTGTAGGGTGTGGGGCAGACTTCTTGTGGGCCGGACCAAGCTGTTCCTAGAGCACTTCTGAATGGAAAAACTGAACGAGAGGGGAAATAAAGAACCTTGACGGTTGTTAAAGGCAGTGAAACCTGCCAGCCTTCCTAGAAACCAGTTGTGAAACACAAGCTGGTGAGTCGGTGTTTGGTGCTTTAACCAGGAGAACTTGTTCTAGTCCTGGAATTGGTGCGTCCTAATGTCTGGCTTAAGCCCAGCTGGGCCGTTTTGGTGCCCAGGGCGCAGACCCCGGGTGAGTGTGCGCTGCTTCCCATTCACCCCCACCCTCGGCACGGGGCTTTCTGGGTGCTCTGTGCTCTTTGTGTATTTGGGAATCCCCAACGGGTTTCTCCTCCTTGAATCACCTTGTTCAATGTGGCTGTCCTGTGTGGAGAGGGGGCTGACAACCAGCGTCGCTGGGGGCAGTGGAAGCCCAGATACCCACAGGTTGTCCTGGTGTTCAAGTTGCAGCTTTTTTGCTCTCTCCTGCACAACGCTACTTTGTCATTTTAAAATGAAGGTGTAAAGACCCATTTACCTAAAAAAGCCCTATTCGAACGCTTGATTGATTTCACCCACGTGCAAAATGGAAATTAAATAATAATTCTGAGGGGCAAATTCAAGCTTGTTGATCCTGGCTTGCTAAGCGCAAGGGTAAATGTGGTGGAGTCGCTGTGAACTGGATGCAGACTAGTGAAGGGTAAAAAAATGGGATTTGCGTTTCCCACTGTGAGTGCAGCAGAACAGGCTGTTAGTGTGAGGCATTGCCGTAAACCAAGATCTGCCTTCAAGTCTCATCTTGTGCTGGTGTGAATCAGACATAAACCTGCTAAAAACCATAATTACAATGGCACAACAGGTCAAAATCAAACTCCCAGGTTTGATCTTCATCCTTTTAAACCTTGGCTCCACACCACAGCAGAGCCTCGCTGAGTGTGTGCAGGCGCTGCAGTGCCAGGGAGCGGCTCACGGCTCGGTTTGCCATCACACCACACACGTGCTGGTCAGACTTGAGCATTTACTATCGCCCTGACTGAGCTGCGTAGCTCGTCACTTATGTCAGAAGTTGTGCAAAGCTGTAAGATCTTTAAAGTCTGTGTGATAACATAGGCTGGAGGCTGCATTTTCTCCCATTGCTCATTAGAAGGAAAGTTTAAGCATCCACGCAGTCTGTCGAAGAGCCGCAGGATCCTCACCCTGAAGGCAAGCAGCAGCAGCTCGTCTTTGCCCAGCCGGGCAGGGGGAGGCAGCCGGCCGATGCCACCGACCTGGGGAGCAGAGGTGAACGGTGTCAGCATGCGGGACGGGGCTTTGGGCTCTCCCAGTAGACAAACCTGCCCCTGTGGCAGGAGCCCGTGGGGAAAGGGAGCTGCCACGCACCCTGCCCACATGGATCATGGCTCTCCTCCCCGTGGAAGAGCAAGGGTGACCCTCGGGGCTGTGGCCAGGGATACAGGGACCTGCACTTCCCCCACTTTGCAGAGAGCCAGGGCTGCCAGAGCTGTCGAGCCCCCTGGCTGCGTGGGGACCAAGCACGGGTACACCTCCACTGTTTGCTGTTTTGGGGGGCAGGCCCATGGGGAGCACCCACTGTGGGCTGAGTGTGCTTCCCCACGGATGGGAGCCTCCCTGGCTGCCTCGCTCCCGCTGTGAGGAGAGGCTTTGTGTGGAACTGCCTGTGCACTTGAGAAATACCTGCACTTTGGTTCCCACGTTGAATTTTGCTTGTTGCCCCATGGCGAGGAAGGAAACGGTGATCTTGTCCTGGCCCAGGATCCTGACCCCCACGTGCCGGTTCAGGGAGATGAAGATGGGGCTCAGTGGGACGTGTGGTCCCAACGACATGATGCTGTTCGGCCACGTCCACCTTCTCACCCTGTTGCCTGCTCGGTCCAAATACTGCCCTCCCTGAATAGTCATGTTTATCCTAAGAGAAGGGAAAATCAAAGCTCTGCACCCTGCCGCTCCCATGGCCGATGCCCCTTGCTGCCCAGCGGGACAGGACTGAGGCACAGCTAGTTTGGGATCTAACCCCCCAGCTCGGGCACAGCTGGGGGAGCCTTGCTCTTCTGGCAGGCACCCGACGCCGGGCCTGCGAGCTGCTATACTTGGCTTTTAATTTTTGAATGCTATTAAAAATACCCTTTATGACCTGCGAAATTTAAAATGCGCAGTGGAGAGCAAAACTGTTCTGACCAAAGTGAACATACCACAGAGCTCCGTTTGGATAATAGCAAGTACTTCTGCCATTGGACTTAAATACTGCTTGTATTTTGGCGTTATTTGGCGTGTCTTCCTGTACTATGCAAATAAGCTCTTTTTTCTCTTGTACAACAATGACTGCCAGATTTCCAGATGGATAGCTGTTGTCAGATAAGGCGTTCATAACGTAACCCCTTTGTTTGTCTGGTTGGTCTATTATTACATACTAAATATTTCAGAGTGCTACTTTGGAGTCTAAAAATCGACGTATTACCCAGATGACTTTGTTACAGGCGGAACGGTGGTGTGCTGCCAGTGTCACCTGGGATGCTGCCAGTGCTTTTCTCCTACACTGAAGTATTCTCTATATACTGACAAAAGAGCAGTTAGAGATACAGAATACATTTTTGTTGGTTTGTAACCAATAAACCAGGCAGAACCACTTAGCACATTTATCCTAAAGACACATTCTTGGACAACACAATGATGGTAGAAGCCTAGTAAAGTGAAGTGATCAAATTACTCCACTTGGATGACAGCAGAGAAAATGGGCAGGTATTCTGGAGAAATAACCAAGCAACCGGGGGGAAAAGGTCCTTGCCCCAGAAACCTGACTTGAACGTACCCAAACTGCAGATATTTGGGGTCTCATTGGGGTTTCCCTCCAGCAAGACTTGCAACTGTGAGAGCGCGTGTTTACGGCACTTTACCATTTGCCACCGCCACGACCGGCAGCACCCCTGGCACAAAGGCAGCCCTGAGGGCAGGGCAGAGAAGTAGTCTCAAGCCTGCTTGCTTTGGTGGCAGAGCTCAGGTACAATGTCATGCCCCCCTGCGTCAGAAAGAAGTCAGCCACAGTAAGGAAAAATAATGTGGGTGACTTAAAATGTTGTGGCTTAATAAATGGCAAAGGCAGTCTGAAAGCTATGGGGTCCTCTGGTGAAACTGCCACGTTTTTATTTCTTCAAACAGTGCTCTTAGTTACACCGGTAACTTCAGTTTGTCCGCGCAGCTCTTACGTACTCCTGCCCAGAGGACAGAGCGCAGCGCCGTGCCGGTGGGAAACGTTGTGCTGGTTTGTCCCCGGGGAAGGATGAGGCTGAGCGCTTTTGGAGCCCGTGCTGCAGGGACCCCTTGGCCAGCAGTGCCCTTCCACGGGTGGCCAGAGCGTGGGAGTGGGTGTGAGCACTGGGCCAGCACATTTCCTAAGCTGGCTGTTAAAGTGCCCGTCCTTCACTGAAGCTACTGGCTGATCTGAAAAACTTCAGCCCAGGAGCTCTGTAGGCGGTTTCCTTACTGCTTTTTTCAGACTGTGAAAGCGAGTGTGAGTGGAGGACCAGGTTATTCGGTGATAAAGCAGACTGGGGACACTTAAAATTACAGTTACAACCCTGGACTAATGCAGGCAAATGAACTCCGTGAAGGATACAATAACTGTGCTGTTCCATCTGGAAGCATGGTAAGGAACTTCCCTCCATGTTTGTAGTATTTTTCCAACAATTCGTTCTTCGCTACCTAAGATTGGAACAGAAACAATACAATGGGTGAGAGCAGTCCTGCACCAACTGCCCTTCAGGGCAGGCGGGTGCCGGGCTGCAGCCGCTCCGGAGCGCGGGCACGGCCGCGGTGCAGCCCATCGCCATCGGGCAGCAGCTTCTTGCCTTTCCCCCCACAGGGGTAAAATCGCAGCAGGTGACGCTGTAGGAGATGGGCTCCTCCTCGGGCTTTGCTGTGCTCTCACCAGGCACCAGCGTCCGGCCTTGTGGCGATGGGGGCTCTTGAGAAAGCAGGTAGGAAATGGTGCTGGTTTGATGCGACCCTAGAGAGCAAAGGGAGGGTTCGCGTGTGTCGGGGCTGCCTGGCACCTCTGCAGCAAGGCTGTAACGTGGGGGAGTGGGAATTTCTGGCTGAAATGCTCCATCCTGGAGTCGGTCTCAGGGTATTTTCTATCTAACAAGGACAGTCCAAACTGCTCAGCTATTTCAGAGAACGGGATTATGAAAAAAGATGTAGTTTTTCCAATTATGTATATACACACATCTGTATGAGCAAAGAATGACTTTTTTTTTTGGAAAGCGTGTGCAGCTCCATGCTCTGGAGGACTGAGGATCCGAAACCCTGATTGCTGCCCTGCCATCCTCTGTGAAAATATGCCCATATTGTAAATCTAGTTCATCTGTCCTTAGTCAAAATGCCTTTGATTTTATGGCTAGATCCAAAGGGCTGCCCAGTCACCCACAGCCTTGGCTAGGAGTTACCAGAGCATTCACCTGATGAGGCAAAACGTCGATCACCTTAATTCTGGCAGTTCCTACTTCCAAGGGCTTGGCTTTGCCAACTTACTATTCGCTAAGGTTAATTTCTGTGCACCTCAGCTGAAACGTTCAGCTATAAATACTGAAAGTCACAGCAAGGAGATCCTCTCTGTGCAATGGGAATCTAACTGCTTTTGGTTTTTCATGTGAGGGATTATTTAATACGGCAGTATCTAATTTAATGGGATTGCACGCTTCACAATGAATTAATATGTCACTGTGTAAATCCTCCTGTTCAATTAGAAAGCATTAGAGACCAGAAATTCCATTAAATTCATTGTTGCAATAAATAGACAAATAAATACATAAGGAAATGCAAACTCACGTTCAGCTGCTCTCGGCTCTGCTGCCAGGAAAGCTAACTGCCTGGCCATTTGTCTCTCCTGCTGCCTGGAAAATGAAAGCGTTCCTGATACACATTTCATATCTCCTGTTCCGAAAGCAAGAAGTATCCTTGCAGTAGGAACACAAGTTTCTGAGCCTGTTTTTCTCTCCACTTGCATAATTGCAAATAACAGTTAGAGGCAATGGAATATCACCAAAATAATTATCTCTCAGCAAAAAGGAATTGCTCTCATATGGAGATTTCGGTGAACAGACTCTGCGATTGCAATGGCATCAGCTCTACTGACAGCAGAGCTAAACTTTATAATGGATTTTGTATCAAGACTTTATGTAAAAGAGAAGGAAAGCTGCCCACAAGATCAAGAAAACAGCTAATCTCAGAGAATATTGTCACTATTCTTCTTCCTTAGCTTCCTATAAATTTGACAGTGTCTGACAATGGCTTTGGTTTATGCTCTGTACATAATACGAGGTACTTGCACCATCAGACTGCAAAGGATCTTCAAATAAAACTAGTAGTTCACTGCCAGGTATGCTGATTTACTTTTCTTTAAGCCTATGCCATAGGCTTAGATACTCGTACAAGCTTTGGGCCTCCTGCTGAACAGCCCAGCAGAAGTCAAGCTTGCAGAGTTCTCAGGACTTCTGGAAACTGGAATCCAATGCGTGCCACAGTTTAGGCAGCAAAATGGAGAAATACAAATTCAAGCTTTGTTTCAGCACCTGAGGTAAGAGTTAGACCCCAATATTACCCCTCCCTCGGCTGCAATTATGTTTTTGGCTCTACCTGTCTCTAAGCAGCAGAATGAATGCTGTACGTAGCACGTACCGCACCACCTTCTAACGCAGCCTGATAAAAGAAAAGCCAAGAGGGTCCAGAGAGAATATGAACTTGTGCTGCGTAAAGCAATTTTTTTTCTTCTTTCATTCTCTCTTGCTGCAGTTCCATTTTCTTAATGCTTCTTTTCCCTCTGGAGTCGCCTGCTGTTCCCTATACAGACCCCATCCCCCGTTCCCCCCGGAGTCATTTCACGGTACCTCTGGTACGCTCTCTCCTTCGACAGCAGCCTTTCGGCTTCGGTGCCGTGGGACTCGTGGGGGCCGACAGCAATGGGAACGCTCTGGGCGCCCTCGTGGTTCTTCCTCTCACTTAGGATGAACTCGTAGAGGTCTCGGTTACGTTCACAGCAGAATTTCTGAAAGGCAGGTGAGCGGTGCCAGGAGCACGGGCCTTCCCGCCGCAAACCTCTGCCAGTCTTTCCCCCAGCTTACGGAGTCATAATCCTGTGATGCTGGGCAAGCGCCTTCGAAGGGAGGGAACGGCTTCAGCAGGCTGCCGCAGTACTCGCACCTCGGAGCAGAGTCCTCCTCTGTCTGAAGCGGAGGTGGGAGAGAGAACGGGGGTGGGTGGAAATAGGGTATCAGCACGCAAAGCCTCGTTTTGTCTTGGGGAAAGAGTGCTCTGCTCAAGATGCTATGTTAGAAAGCATGTAAGAGCAGTTAAACCAGATCTGTGTCTGTGGTATCTTGGAAGGATTTAACTCGAAACATTAGGTTCAGGAAACCACCAAAAAGAAGAGCCAATCTGTAGCAAGTAAATAAATAAAAAACCTCAAAGAAATGGAATGACTGTAGTATTTATGAGACCCACTCCTTCCAAGGGAAAGCCTCAGAGCACGCAGAAAGCTATAGTTGAGTACTCTGATGCATTAACCCTTTCAAATACATTGCTTGGAGCTTTGGAGAGAAAAAAGTTCCCCAATTGTTGCACTGTTGGTCGTGGGAAAATCTGTGGGGAATTTCATGAGGAACCACCAGATTTGTTGACAAAAGAGCTGAGCATACTTGACCAGATGCAAATCAGGGCTGCTGCGGGATGTGTTTTGAGGATGGGTACTAGATACTCTGAAATAAATATTTTTGGAAAACACATTTTGAATCCAAGTTATAGAAGATGCAGCTGCCAGGATCACGCTGCTGAATTCCGTGCCTCCGCGCCCAAGGGCAGCACACCCAGCTCAGTGCTCCCCGGAGGGACAGCAGCAGCAAGGGCTGGAGGGTACTTGCTCCGGGACGCTTAGCTGGTGTGCTTCACTTACACTTCGGTTACTATAGCACGTGTTTAGCACTTTCATTCAAATCCTTTTCTGAACACATTAACTTGAAATTCTTGGCTTCTCTGGAGCGTAGTTCCTGGAGATCCCCTTGCTCCCCACCTCATGCCTAGGATTAAGTCTCTTTGATGACTTTACTCTGCTAAGGGTTATGGGGAACTCTGTGCCCTGCTTGTATTCTTTGACTGTATACCTAGTATTTACATAAATTTTGTATCCCTCTTTTAGCCAAAGGGCAAAATCTTCTGCTAGGAAATTCTCAACATAGGATGCAGCGGTGGGGAGAGGAGTTACAGAGCCTCTTGCTGTTTAGTGTGCACAACAAGCATCACTTCAACAGCCTCAAAAAGAAAAAGCCTTTCATAAAGGCACTCCTGCAGTGGCTTAGCAAAGGGCGTTATTTTTATTTTTCCTACGTGGGAATTGTAGGAATTAAACAAAAAAAGCCACGTAGCAGGGAACACCCAGCACTGCCTCACCTCAGTCTGCATGCTTTCTCGTGATGATTCGGGTCTGTAGGCCAGAAGGGTAGGCAGCCCAACGGAGGGGAGCGTGCGCAGCGACTTCTTGAACAGCGTCACAAAATCTTCTTTGAACTCAAAGTGGAAAATACAAAAAGCAGTATGGAATTGTATCTTTCTTCAGGGTAAAACCATTAAGCAGACAATGTATACGTGTAGCCTGTGCGAGTCCTTACCTCCATGTCGCACAAAACATCTAAGCTGCTGAACTCTTCTGACAGGGCTGTAAGTAACAGCGATAATGAGAATTACTGAACAGCAGTGCCATGTTCTCAGAAAGCTTATCTTCTAGACACATTTGTTTTACTCCGTTTTCAGCATACCAGCTGTTTCTCACCAACCACGCTGGCTGCCTGAGACCTTCTTGCCAGACTTGGTCCTACGCTTTCAGAAGGGCAGCTCTGGGTCTGCAGGTAACCCTTCCCAAACGCCACTGACATTGGATCAGGGCTTTACAAATCATCCCGCTGAAGTCATGGTGATGGCTTATTGCTTCGGGACAATGACTTGTAGCACTAATCTAATATCGCATTATCCTCTAAAGCATTGCCAGCCTCTCGTATCCTAAGAAGAAAGAGCTGTAGCGACAAATGAGGTTTTTTTTTCCCATTCCCAAGTGCAGTCCATGCTGTGTGAGTGCAAGGAAGGGGGAGTTTTGGCCTTTGGGGTGACAGGAAACACCCCCGATGACCGGGTGTCTACGACCGTCCTCAGCAGTCCCAGGCTCCCTCCTGGCCCGCAGTGCGGCCGACATCCAGCCGCCTCAGGAGCACAACTGCCTGCTGCCCGTATCCCGAGGTGTGCCATCACCCTCTGGCTGAACATTGGCATGGCCGGCACGGCAGTTGTCATAGCCTCCCCTTCAGCCAAACTAAACTCATTCCTAGTTCTTTAATCTTGAATTTCAGTTCCCCTTGTTGCCACACAATTTGTCTTGCCCTTCTAAGTAAGCTTGTCCTGCCTTCCCGAAAATACCCAGCCAGATGAAACTCTGGGCAGGCTGATAGACCCAAAGGCTTTTCTAAGTCCTTCTCTTTTGAAAGTGTGAAACAATCAGAATGTGTATTTAAAAAGGATGGGGTAAAAATCACGACAGCCCCAGGTCAACACCCAGCTCCCAGGCCTGCAAAGGGAACCACAGCTCGGGAATGTGCCTGGAAGTAAATGCACCAGCACAGGAAAAAAAAACAGAAAGTGTTCTACGGGTGTCACTTATACTTTTGGAAGGCTGAACGATGCGGCTGCTGGTTTGCTACAACCTCGGGTTTTTAAATTGCAGTTCAAAGATGCGTAGTTATCACCCTCTGCAATCAAGCTGTCACAGACAGCAACCGATCACAACCGCCTGAGAAGTGACTGCAGGGAGTGCACAGCGCAGCCGTGGAGCTGCGCAGCCAGGGCACGGCTCTGGGGGCACCGAGGGACGCAGGGAAGCCGGGTACCTGGGCCCAGTGCTCAGAGCAGGTGGACGCTCCACGTTCTCACTCTGCCCTCTCTAATGGGTTTTGCAGCTTCTGCATCATCTCTATCTACCGCTGCTGCACCCAGCCCCAGGTAGATGATTTACTGCTGGCACAAGTTTGGTTATTCTGTACTTTGATCGTTACAGCAACAGTCATCCCAAGGACTTGTGAAGCTCCACCTAAAGTGCAAAGCCTATAATGTTTTTCTCCTACAAACACATTCCCAGTGCATTTCCAAACAAACTCCCTCCAACGGCTAGGAGAGACCGCTGTTTTTGTGTCGGGGGCTGTGCGTGCCCCCTTTCTATGGGGATGGCTCTGCATGTGGCTTTCTGGATCTGTTTTGTGGCCCAGATCGCTCCTGCTCTCGGAGGCACGTGAGATGCGGGAGACATTCTCCTAGAGAGGAGAGCCGCCTGGCATTCAAAGTGAAGCACAAAGGCTGTTTGATGTGCTGCCCGAAGGGGATGGGATGGGGCAGCAACTGCCACTGACACGCTGCGTGCCAAGGTACAGTGCGGCACTTCAGCGGGCGAGCGAAGGAGCCGGCTACTCCGTCATGTGCCCGGATGACTCAGCTGAGCAGAAGGAGAAAAAAAGGTTGATATATTTTCAGCTCTCCTTAGAGATGCTGCCAGTACCTCTCACAGGAGTACAATGCGCTAGTTCTGCCATCTGCGGAGCACTCCTACGCCTGATGGCTGGCAGAGCCTTCCCGCAGGCTTGTGGGGGACCCAGAGCCTCCTTAGAAGCGGCTCTGCAGAGAGGTGAAGGAGGGACTGCTGAGGAGGACTCCTGGGGGCTGCTCCCGGGGCTGCCGCTTGCAAAAGCATCTCGGGGAAATTGCAAAGTCACACGTCTTCTGCGACAGACACTGGGGTACGAGGCAGCCTGGGTGAAAGACAATAGAAGTGAGCAACCTCGCTCTCGAGCAAAGCTCTTTCTTACTTGGCTTTCTGTGGGCGTGTTCCTGAAGCCAGCCAGCTTCTGTCTGCATCGACACCGAAATTCCTGGCACCTTCTGCATGGCGGTGGGTTCGATGCTGCCCGACGTTTCCATTTCCCTTAGTTTAAGACACAAACCCACCTATTAGTCATACACGATGACAGCAGTTGCCCTCGATGATCGCACTAACAAAGGAGACGTTTCCAGGTGTGTTCAGTTAAAACTCTGAACACGTTAGAAATAGCGAGCTGCGCTTGGCAGCAGTTCTGCGTCACACCTGACAGCTGTGAGAAGGCCTTTGAGCCCGAGCGTGCCCTCTTTGCACGCCCGCGTTGCACGCCCGCTCCCCTCCCCGCGGTACGCGCGGTGCCCGGCGCGCGGCTGAGAACGAAGGGAGGGAGCTGCGTGCCGGCCGGGGCACCTCTCGCCTCCGGCACTGCCGACCCGAGCGGTCTCTGCCAGACAGCCCAGGGCGGCGGGGCCCGCCCGCGCCACCGAGAGGGGAAGCGCGGGGGAGAAACCGCCGTGTCCCCGCCCGGCCCGGCCCCGCTCCCGGCCCCGCTCCTGCCCCGGCAGGGCCCGCACCGCTCCGGCCCCGACCCTGGNGCCCAAAGCCGTGCGGGAGCTGCCGGCCCGGGGGAGGCGGTGATGGGGCCCTCCTGGGGCCCTCCCGCCCGCCGCGGCCCGAGCTTGAGGAGCTCAGCTGGAGTTGAGCCGCAGCCCTTCTGCATGAGACGGGAGCTGGGTTGAAGGGGAGAGGCTGGTTACACACCTGGTGTGACTCACCTGCGTGTGCGTGACCTCCCAGCTGCTCCCGGCACACCTGCCTGTGCAGGTTTCTTACATTTTGCCGTGTCCGTGTTACACATCTGCTGCTGGTGTCTCCTGTAGGAGTAGGTGCCGTTGGATCCCCTCCAGGGAATTTGCACTTACAGCTTGGAGAACAAAAGAAAGCTCTTCTCTTCAGACGGGTGGGTTGTGACCCAGCACAGGCGATAGATACACCCCGGGCCAACACATGCGTGGTGCCTTACCTGGCCTTTGTGTAACCGTTTGCAGTTGTCCTACAAGCACGTGAGTTTTCCAACAAAACAAGTAAGTCCTGCTCAGTTTAAAACATGGCCGGAATATGCTGAGGCACAGCCAGTAGCTTTAGTGCAGCGTTTGGGCACGCGGCTCCGCTGGCATTGGTGCTGACAGCTCCCCGTAGCACTGCGGTCCCCGGGGGATCGCATCCGCAGTCGGTCGGTGCAGACCCTGGTATTGCCACAGCTCTGTGGGTGTCAGCACCCCTTTTCGCCGCTTTAAACCTTGACTAAGGATGCGTTTGTGCTCCAGGCATGCCTCTGGCCACGGTGCAGCAGTGCCACGGCATGGGGGGAGGCGATAGCTTGTCGTAACAGCACACAGCCCAACGCTGGCACGGCCACGGCAGGAACTGCTCCAGTTATGCTGTACTCCTGCTATAAACTCATCAGTCCCTACAACTTTTTGCATCTTTCTTTGTCTTTAAAGGAGAAATTGTTTTTAGGGAGAACTGTCAACAATATAGTGCAGCGACTCAACAGAAAAACTACTTCATAGGCACAACTCTTGGTTCCTTGAGTCGCCTTCTGCAGTTAGGCGCTTCCAGGCGGTGCTGGAGTGCAGCCGCGATGGGCAGCTGCTGCCTGCGTGCGCCTGCTGCGCCCGGCGGGGCAGTGGGAGAGCTCCCTGCGGCAGGGAGGGCTGCGGATCCCTTGCTGCTGCCAGCTCCTGGGCAGCGTTTTCCCTGGGTACGTCTCACTGCCCACGTCAAAGTCAGAGTGCTTCACTGGTGGTCAGGAGTTACGTTCAGAAAAGCAGCTGGCCTCAGTAACGTTTTTTCTGAGTATTTTGAGGAGCCGCCACACCTTCACTGATGTGCTGCCACTTCCCTTGCAAGGTGCTGGTGCCCTGGAAGCCTCTCCTGCCTCCGGCCCTTGGACGTCACCCTTGGGGACGTTGTACCAGCTGCGCTGGGAAGAAAACCCGAAACACCGATCGAGTGCTGGAATGAATGTCACCTATTCATTCACTGAGCTGAAGAGGAAACACATCACTCTCTTGGCAGTACCAACTCAGGTATTCCTTAGCCTAAGTTCACTTTCAGCCAGAAAAGATACTGAGTGTTGGTTTTTTGGTTGTTTTTTTTTTTTTTTCTTTTTGCTGTGAGATATAAGAAAAATTTGCTGTTCCTTCAGAACAGTTGTGGAAAGCCCTAATGAAATAATGTGTGTTAAATTATCTACTGTGGGTCATAGGCAACATTGGCATAATTAATTTCATTAATCCTGCTATAATCAAACACACTTCAGAGTTTTGTTTTACACAAAAAAGTTCTTATGTCCCAACTGTCAGTAAGAAAAATGATCTTCCACTATAAATGTTGCTGAAATATGGGAAAATAAATCAAATCCTTAAGAATTCTTGCTTAACAAGTTCTGCTGGAAGCACAGGTGTTATTGCCTGTCAGAGCCAGAGCTTGACTTTGATCCTGCTTAAGCAGGAGTAAATTAGTTCACACGGCTGATGCCGCTGGAGTTCTGCCAGCACAGCCTCAATGAGATCAAATGTAGGATCTTTATAGGAACTGGATATGAAAAGGTTAGAGTAATTCCTTGGGAGGTTTTTTCCTGTGGTGACTTCCAAATTCTCAAGGCTGGCACAAGCTTCCCTTCGCTGCTGCGATCCTCATTGTTGTCTTGTGCGCTTTTCTGGGGACTGCTGCCAGGCACTGAGCGATGATTGCGTAGAACTCCGTGTTAACCCCAGAGAGGGAGGGCTGCAGTTTGGACTGCCTTTCCTCCCTGTGTATGGTGTTTATTCACACCAAGCTTCATCTGTCACTTTACATGTAGTTTTCCGCTATTGTGAGGCTTCCTACCGCTGAATAACTCCCAACTCATTGCCTCTTCCAAATGGCAAACATCTTAATATTCACCAAAGCCATATGTGGAGCTAGTATTTTACTTGAGTGATTCAGACAGAAGGCTTCTGTTAGCAGAGGGGGAGCTGTGGGCAGATTCAGCTTCGGTGACAGACCGTGATTGCAGTTTGCACGAGTCAGGCTGTCACCGTTGGCGCTGGGACTCAGATCCCCACCTATCCTCCCGCCCTGCAAAGCGGCCCTCTCCAGCGGCGGGGGCGAGACCTGCTGCTCACCTGGCTGGGCTAGCCGTGCCGTGCTGATCCAGCAAGGCGGAGCGCGCAAAGCAACCGGGAAGCAGCAGCCACTGCCACACACACATGCACGTAAGCACAGCATGCTGTGCAGGGTAGTTTTTGCAAAATATTTATTACAAAATAAAAGTAAATATGGCAACAAAACT
Organism: Aramus guarauna; assembly: GCA_013400195.1. NCBI lineage: Eukaryota > Metazoa > Chordata > Aves > Gruiformes > Aramidae > Aramus > Aramus guarauna. The sequence goes on from VXBL01006405.1 coordinate 506,634, forward strand.
TAAATAGCAAATGACGTGACACTGGCCATAAAGCTCTTGCTATATTATTAGTCTTTTACAATAATCAATAGTCAAGTATGTCTCTGAGGGAAGCTGCATGTGGACAGCTTGTATATATTTCTGTGTCATTGGCTCTAGCTGTTTGGAGATACGCTGGATGTGTGCCTCCCGCTCTCACCAGTACCCGGCCGTGAGCGGCTGTGCCGCCTGCTGGGCTTGCCCATCCCCCTGAAATGGACAGCAGCTGGCAATTCCCACGCTCCCTGAAACCTGCCACGCTTCATCCCAGCCCCTCCTCCCCTTCTTTTAAAATCACAGCAAATGATCCGATGCCCATCCCTTTTTAATAAGGTAGCAGGAAATGGATTAGCGACACTGAAGTACCTATTGTTCCCCTTCCAGCTGCAACCTCTCTTGTGCGAGGCTGCTTGAATTTCTTTCCTTTCCCACCTACTGAAAACTGTTAAAGCTCACCGGTGAGAGAGCCAGTCTGAGTTCCTGCTGAAAGGGCTTTCAGGTGCGCCCCAAACAGGAATGCAGTCCTTCAAGTCTCTTAAGCCACATGTCTAATGGAAGCACTCTTTAAATAAAATATAATTAAATTAAAAAAGGTGACTGTGTGTGGGGAATCTTCCTAAGGCACCCAAGAATTTTAAAAAAACCACTTTTCCCACTCGTATTTCTTACAGGACACTCTTGTTCCTCTTCTCTCCAAAGTTAAAAATGTTGGCTAGTTAGGAACCTTAGCGTACATGATGATATAGCCGAGTATCATTTAAAAAAACAGAGCAAAAAGAAAACCCTTGGTGAACGTAAAGCACTATGTCCAGACGGCCTAGGTTTCGCTAGCTACACAAATACATCACGGACAACACGTAGAAATAGTCACGTTAATGCCGAGGTTTCCGTTGTCAGCAAAAAGGTGTGCTATAGCCGTATCAAAAACTAGGCAGTCGCTGTTCAGGATGGCTGCGGACACCCCGTCATGGATGGAGCGGGGCGTTGCCTCCCAGGTCAGCCGGCGGCGGTTGCCGTTCAGCTCCAGTCTGTACGCAAAGTTCTCCGCTTGCTTACGGGTGCCGATGAGCAGCACGATGGCAAAAAACTGCTGGTGACCTTCGTATTTCTCTTGTTTCTCCAGCACCAGCATGAAGTGGTGACCGAAGCACGACTGCATCATCACCCAGTCAACCGCCCCGGGAAGGTTAATGTCCGTGGCAAGAAAAACGATGTCTTCTCCCTGAAGGGTGGTAATGCTTTTGTGGGCGTGCATGAGGTGGGACATCACGGCTTCCAAGGATCCCTGCCACTTACAGGAGGCCCCGGGGCACGGGCAGGAGTAGGGACGATACTCACAGATGTCTTCGTGTTCTGGCTTTTCTGTGTGATGGAGTGTCAGAGAGCAGCCTGTTGTTGCGTACTGGAAAAAGACCAAATACAAGCCATCAGGAAACGCACCAGCACTAGTGTTCCCTGCTCCCACCTCTCAACTGGAAACACTGGTGATCAACCAGCACTCTTGTTCTCGTTGCAGATTTTACGTTAGATACCTCTGTTTAGCCCTGGATCCAGAGCTGAGCTCTACTTATTTAAGTTTCCACTTAAACATGGATTCTTCTTGTCTTTTGTGGTTGTTTTTTTCCTAACGCAAGCACTTAGATAAAATGGATTGTCAGGCTGAGTTGTAGTTAGATTTGCTGTTGTAGTTAGACCTGATCAGTCCAGATCAGCTGAAGTGGTCCTGGTTTGGATTTTTCTTTTCTTTAAAAAGAACAAAGGATTCTAGTTTCAGAAAACAGCTACTAGAGTGAAGTATTTTTAATAGATGTACCTTATTGCCATCACAGAGCAAAAGCACTTGATTTAATTCAAATGCAGATTCCCCACAGCTTTTTTTTTTTTTTTAGACACTGGAACAGTTTCAACACTGCAGATGTGAGAAGTGGAAAAAGAGAAGACAATTTTTCACTGAGCGTAAAGCCAGCACACAGATAAGTACCATCTAACTTCTCTTAATGTCATTGGGCAACTTAGAGGCTAATTTGCTTTAAACAACTGGGGATGCTTTTCCTTTTCCTCCAGTCAGTTCAGTTGTCCACACCGACCATACTGCTTTCACGCTACCTCCGCAGAGAAAACAAGTCTCTCCTCACCAAGAGCACAGCTCCCTCAGTCTGTAGGTATCTCTTGCGATACCAACACCACGGCTAACACTATCATGCAGCTTACAACACGCGTGCTTGGCTGCTTATGGAGGCTATGACACTTCCTTGAGGACAGATATAACCAAGGTATAAATGATTATTTCTGGGCTAATATGTTTGCAAGAAATTTCAGCTCAAAGGGTTACATGCCCCAGATGCAAATCACCCATGCTGGGAACACGACACTAGGAATACTGGGACAGAAACTCGACCTTGTGCTTCTGGAGGAGCTTGTTTTATAAGCCATAAAGAGTTAACGTGAGCCTTCGCTTACTGTGTCTGCCCCTGCTGCTTAATCCTCTGCTAACAGCTTTATCGCAGGGCGCTGCAGTGCAACAAGGCTTACTCCTGTCAAAGGCAGAAGCCCCATCGCGGCAAACACGCGGGCGGCCGTGCCAGCTGCCCTGCTGCACAGCGCAGCGACCCAGGTACGTGTTCGCTTCCAGCCCCACAGACCTGCGGGTGTTTCCCACATTCATACCCTGGTTAACACTTCCAACACGCAGTGTGTTGAAGAGCAGCTCTGACTCTAACCTGACTAACAAAAATACCAAGAACATACATGCTGCTGGTTGGGCAAAACCAGACATCTTCACGAAAGCAAGCAGTGGTGATTACAGAAGTGAGAGCGTGAAAGCAAGATGAGCAAAGAGTGGTGGCTTTGCCCTTCTCTGTGAGAAGCACCTGCTTTTGTGTGCTCCCACACCCATCGCCGTGGGTTTCGTTTGGTGAGCAGCCCTGCCAATGACGGGAGGCTGTGAACAGCAAAAAACAACTTGCTGTCTTCGTGCTGCTTGGCACATGTCATTGATCTTTGTCATACCCCTCAAAAGCCTGCTTTTACGATACCTTTGAGCTATTTGGCCTCTGCACCTTTTCCACTTCTTCCACACCTGTCTCAAGACGGGGAGCCAGGGCTGCGCACGGTGCTAACAGAGCAGGCGTGACACTAACGCCTGGGCTGGCATCACCGTTTTCTGCTTTTTCATTGCCCTTCTCCTCATTTCTAGTATTCCACGCTAGGAAGTATTATGTACTTGTTTTCCTAGTCGTTTGTTTAGCATCGCATTTGCTTTCCTAAGAGGAAACAATCTGCTCAGTGCTTGTGACCATATACAAGACTTTTATCCCATGTTTTGGCCACGTGTGTCACTGTGTGTGCTGCTCTGAACTTCACTTTGCCAGGAGAGCTTTCAGAGTGTCCTAAAGCATTTGGAAAACATCAGTTAAGCTTGAAAGTGCTCAGCAGAGGCAGGCCAGTGTTATCAACCCTGTAAACGAAGGCAGGGACACAGGATTAAAGTAACTTGTCTGAAGCCACCCGGGAAATCAGTGGCAGAGCTGGGACTAGACTGTCAAGCCCAAATCCCTCCGGCTCTAGCACGCAGTCTCTCCCTCTAGTGTACCAGTAGGCTGAGACAGAAACAGTGCTGCTGGGAAGAGGCCTGCCCGCTCCTGTACGTGTGTCAGCAGAGCGCAGGGACTCAGTGAGGACTGAAACCCTCTCGTGCTTCTTCTTCCTCCAGCGCTTTGTAAAACATCTGTCCCTGCTTTGAAGATCCCTCCAGCCTGCCAAAGCACACATTCCAGCTTGGGTACAGACGCTCAGCCCAGCCTAGCAGTGATCCTAGGGAGCTCTCCCAGGGATGCACAGCGAGGTCCAGCCCAGAAAACAGCAAGCCTCTCTGCTTTCTGGAGCCTCACACCGGCAAGGAAACTGGCTCAGGCCGCAGCCAGCTGCCCGGCTGAATGCACCATGGGCTCTGCCAGCAGCGCCGGGCCGGCTGTTACGGCTCGGCTAGGAAAGGACCAGTGAACATTGCGTCATTGCGTATAGAGCGTGCAAGCTCTACATCTTGGAAATAGGAAGTGTGACCTTATTTAGGTTTAGTGTATTTGCTTAAAATCTTTAAATTTTATTTTTTTTTTTTATAAAGCAAAGCTCTAAAGAGGCTGTAGAGGCAGCATCGGACAATATACAGGAGTAAGTTCGTACACAATAACAACATGAATGTGCAATTTCTGTCTGCAAGTTCTTTGCTTACACCGGAAACCTGTCATGCCTTCCCTTGAACTGGCGGTGCAGCAGCAGTGGTGTAAGGACATAGAGCGGTTCTGCCTATGATTAGTCCGCTCTTATTTAAGACTTGTTACTTTGTATACGGTCTCACTATGCCTTCCACTTGTTAAATACACACTGTTGGTTGTGAGGCGCAGAAAGACTTTTCTGCAAAGCAAAGTGCAAGAGTACAGTACAATGAATGTACTGGATTCACTTTTCTTCAAAAGGACCAGGACCATCTGGAGGCTCAGAGACATGGCAGTATCTCCAGTAAGAGATGGCTGGTTTAGAGCGTCGTGGAAGACGCTCTTCATGCAAGGTATCTGTCCTAGCTTCCAAGATGCAGAGCATCACTACTCCTAGGAAAGCTGGTAATGGGGTTTCAGTCCCCTGAAAAAAATCAGGCCTCGTGTACTTAGATTTTTTTTTTAAATGCATGTAATAACCAGAAAAGTAATTTCCTTTATTGTAAGTAAAGCTTATTGTTAGGTTGAATTAATCACAAGCACTGAGAATTCACTGGTGTACCCATGCAGGAAGTGGGTTTTCTGGTTGGGTTTTGGTTTTGTTTCCGCCCCCATCATACACTGCTAAACGCCACCCATACAGCTGCCCAGCCGGGCTGCCACCGGTGTGTAAACAAACACCGAATTCGCTGTTGGATATTCTATCCAGGGCTAGTTATACCTCTGTTACGTTGGAGACTAGTTCTACTATAAATTGCAACGCAAGCAGGAACTGCCTACGGTTTTTGCACGGGGCAGATGAGGAGTGCTGGTCCCACGTCATTTCCACGGCCACGCTAAGATCACACAAACATCTTTCTTTGTCAAGTCCCGCTAGCAAAACCCAGTGGGGCGCAGACCTTGGCTCATACGGGTGGTTACACGAGGACTGCAGTTCTGCTGGTGACAACAGAGAATGCTCACAACACTACCTGCTTTCCCGTGGACCGCGGATGAAGTGGTTAAATGGAGAAGTGCCTCTCCCATCCTGCGCTGCTCAGTGAGCCAGGTCACAGTTCCAAATTTAGCAGCTAACAGTCGCAGTGTACCTCACGCGCTGCTGTGTCTCTTCATAAAGCTTCTAATTCATAAGATTTATTTTCTTTTATAGCCAGTATTGGATGAACCCCCCAAAGTTACAGAAGAACCTATATCCAAATTAAGTTCGCTTCCTAACTTAGAGGGCACCTTTATATTGTCTTCCACTTGCACTTATTTCAAAGATGAAAGAAAACAACTCATTTCTTTTGGCATTTGTTAATTAGGAGTTTGAGTGTGTTTATGATGTGCATTTTCTTTTCTGCTGATTGCTCAGAGCACTAAAAGGCATTTTGTATTTTCAGTAACTTTAAGATTTAAATCCTCCTATAGATTTTTTTTTTTCCCCCCAGAAGCCACGTAAAGCCCAGAGATGCAATAACTGTAATTCTTTCTCAAAGCTTTTTAAGAACAACAACCCTTGAAGCAGCTATAGCCACAGGCAACACCAAACCCCCATTTTCTGTCGGCTCTGTCGTGTCTCAGCCCTACCATTCACAGTTGTTCCCGAAAGCACAGGCACCTCCTCTGGACAGACCAGCTCCCCTATTTGTTCCTTCCCATTTTCCAGAGCTCTGACTTCTTTCCTCTGCTCTCTCTGAAAGCCCACATCAGGTTCCCTTGCCGTGGTGAAAGCCGCAGGTGAGCCAGCCCTGGGCCGGTGCACGCCAGCTGTGGAGCAGGGTGGCTCTCGCCAAAACCCCTGGTGCCGCTGCAGCAGCCGACGGACGCCCACCACCGCGGGGCACGGTGGGTCACCTCCCCGATGGTGCCTGCGACCTACATAAGCACCGACAGAGTTACAGCCCTGATGGCGCGTTGCTGTTCCCGGGCCCAAGACATGAGAGTGAAAAGCATTACCGTGTGCTAATTTCACTTTGCAGCCCTTGGGAGCAGCGAAGGCAGCAGAGCAGGAATTGCTCACGGCAGAAGAAATCCACGTAAAGCGAGGGCGCGCGAGGGAAGAGGAGCCTCCTCTGCGAGGAGCTTCTGGGTGCCTGGGAAGCGAGGGGCGGAGAGCTCGGGAGGAGATGCTGGTGCACAGGGAGGACGCACGCTCCCGTGCGGATCATACCACAGCAGGGTCCGGGATGTGGGGCTCTGCGAGCGCCGTGTTTTCGGGTCTGCCCGTCTGAGCTAGGCAACTCGCAGGCGTGACCGTGGCAGCACGGCACAGGGGAACTCGACATCCTGCCGGCAGTGCTGAGGCCGGGGGCTGTCGCCAGCCCCTGCGCTGCCCCAGCCGTCCTCTGCCACGCGCTGCGCCCCAGGGCTGCCGCCCGCACCAGCATCTCGCCGGGCGGCCGTGAGGTGCGGCACACTGATGGCCGCTGGTTCACAATCACTCTCCATCTCTCCCAGCCCTGAACCGGCATGCAGGTGCTGTACCAAGAAACCCAACCAAGCCCCCAGCAGGCACAAGCTCGGTCCACAGCCTCCCACCTGCTGCAGTCTCCGATGCACCAACCCGTGCAGACCCTCGGGTTATTGCAGAGACCACCAAAACACCGCTGGGTCAGAGGCAGAACTCTCCCACAGCCAGGACGCTGAGCTGCCCGATCCCCAGCGCTTCTTCAGCCATTACAAACCTCAGCAGCATCCCTCCTTCTCCAAGTCACTGCTTGGAAGAGCATGACAGGAGTAATACTTGGAGGAATTTTTGGAAATGCTATTTTCTCAACTGGGTGACATGTGCTAGCTGCCGCCTTATTATTTGTATTTAGGCAATGCCCAACTGGAAAAGCCTTTACAGCTGGTTCACCTGAACCAGAACTTGCCCGACAGACACAGTGATTGCTGCTCAGTTCTCCCGGGGGGGGGGGGGGGGGGGGGGGGGGGGGTGGTGTGGGGGGTGTGGGCTGTTCTTAGACATCTCTTTGGTGGCGCTTACTCTACCCATGGAAAAAGCAAACCTCAAGGGGTGAAGAAGCCAATCCCATCAATTAAGGGTTTAAGAAACCTTTCTGTTACCCAGTGAGTAAACTAACATCTGACAGGTAAAGTTAGGAACGCCTGAACTTCTCCTCTTTACAGGGAAGAGGTTGTAGGCTTTTTCTTCCTTCTTCCACGCTTTGTTTACCCGCAGCGCGTGGGGACGAGCTGGTGGGAGTCCCGCCTGGCAGACAGGCCGCTGGACACCCTGGCACGCTGCAGGCAGCAGAGCTGCACCTCGGTGCAAGGAAAGGCTGCAAGGACTCTGCTCCGGGGAGCCGCTCCGGCCTGGGTGCCCCCGTTTCGTTTGGGACAAGCGGGCACTGCCAGCTGTCACAGATGAGACTGAGGAGACACGAGAAGATGAGAACTAGGGCAGTAACAAACCCACACTGGCTGCTGGTATTCCCTGGGGCTCACACTGGGTCACAGCTGGGCGTGCGGCTCGCTGCACTTGTTGCTGCGTTCAGCGGAGAGGACCCGTGTCCCAGCACGGCGCTCCATCTGCTATTGCACCCGGAGGTTACCTCCCATTCGAGGGCGGGGGGNCTATCAACAGCTCCGCAAGATGCCGACTGCCACCAACAGCCGCCCCATCCCAGGAGCCAGCCAGCCCCCCCCGAGGCAGACGGGGTGCTCTGCTCGCCACCGACCATACCGCGCTGCAGGAACTGGCACAGACGACGTGCTCTGGAGGTGCCGTTACTCCCTGCGCATCCCTAACGATGCTCCGGCGGGCTGGCCGAGGAAAGCTGCTGCGAGGGACTGGCTTTTCCTGGCAGAGGTGGTGAGCGCCTGCTACTCACCGGAAAGCTCGCTGCGCGCTGCCGGAGCCTGGCAGTGCCCGCTCCGGCTCCGTTGGTCCGGCTGCCAACCTGACCACAGCTCTCCACCTCGCCACAGACAGCACCCTATTTTAAAACTTTTTTTCTCATATTTCACATCAGCAACGGCTCCAGCAGTTCCTGTACCTGCCCCTCCACTGACTCAGGCTGTGGTTTTAAAGTGCTTTTGATATTACGGAGGTATGAGCATCGAGGGGCTCCAGGAAGGCATAAAAAGGACCCGCTCAGCACTGCCTGCGCCTATCTGCCATCCTGGTAAATGTGTATTGGGAAGGACAGGCACTTTAGAGCAGTCCACCTCGCTCTTTTAAATAGAAAAGTCACATTAAAAAAATGAGACATCTGCATACCTGAAATAGTTTGAGACAGAACAGACTTGAGAAAACTAAAAATTCAGATGTAAGTACTGACCTGACAGCTCACCAGCCCCTGCCTGTCCAAAGGACGGCTGCAGAGGACTAACGAGAGAGACGCAAACAGGATTTCTCCTACCTCCATAAAGCACTTTTTTAAAACTGAGCATCAGCATAGCTTAAAATAACTAGAGGGGGGGGGGGGGAAAAGTCTAGCCTTCATATCTACCTGTTATGCCAAATACTAGGACAAAATTTAGAGCAGGATTTTCAGTGAATTAGAAAAAATCATTACAAGTTTTGCTTTTAAAGGCCAGTGGCACTCCCATCATTTTATTTTACTTTAGAAACCTGCCGAAGCGTGAAAGAGGCGAGTGGAGGCCAGCAAGCACCTCCTTGTCTGCTCTGTGCTCACGATGGGGAAGAAACGGAGGGAGGAAGGGGCCAGGGGCCAGCAGAAAACAAGGACTTTGCAGAGTTACGCTCTGCCGTCCGCAGCGTCTCCGGACGAGTCCCACGTGGGAGAAGACTCCTTCAGCGTGGGAACGGCTTTAAATGCCAAGAAATCATCACCAACAAGCTGCCGAGCGAACCTATTGCTCACGTTGGACGAACCTTTAAGTCTTGTACGCTGCAATATTTCTGTACCGAACTAGCAAGGAAGGCGAGACATAAACCCATCGGGAAATTTTACACCCGCCCGCTCTCCCCTCGAATATCCCCTCAGCCCCGACACGACCAAACTACCCCTACCCCAGCTGGCTCACACCATTTTGCAAACATTTTTCCAGCCCGAAAAAAAGAAAAAAAGAGGATTTCACCCTTCAAAAAACAACAAGCGGCACACTTCGAGGCCGCCTTTATACCCAAATGGGGGAACCTGTTCGCGGAGGGGA
>VXBL01006405.1:516369-550858 GCA_013400195.1 Aramus guarauna
GGGGGGAGCGGAGCTGTCCGCGGTCATTAAACACCCAGCGCTGCCCGCCGTAATGAGGCGCGTGGCGTTGTGGGCAGTAATTAAGCGCGTGCCCAGAGGAGGCCACGGGGATGATGTGAGGGCTGGAGCACCTCTGCTGTGGAGACAGGCTGAGAGAGTTGGGGTGGTTCAGCCTGGAGCAGAGAAGGCTGCGGGGAGACCTTAGAGCCCCTTCCAGTCCCTGCAGGGGCTCCAGGAAAGCTGGAGAGGGGCTGGTGCCAAGGGCAGGGAGGGACAGGCCAAGGGGAATGGCCTGAAGCTGCAGGAGGGGAGATGGAGCTGGGCTGTGAGGCAGCAATCCTTCCCTGGGAGGGTGCTGAGGCCCTGGCCCAGGGTGCCCAGAGAAGCTGTGGCTGCCCCTGGCTCCCTGGCAGTGTTCAAGGCCAGGTTGGATGGGGCTTTGGGCAACCTGGGCTAGTGGAGGGTGTCCCTGCCCATGGCAGGGGTGGCACTGGGGGGGCTGGGAGGTCCCTTCCCACCAAACCAGGCTGGGGTTCTGTGGTTCTGTGGCCCCACGATGACTGCGTACCCGAACCCTTCCAGCCACAGGCAATGCCGGCGGTGGTGACGGGTCAGTGCGCAGCGTGGGGCACCCTGCCGGGGGGCTGGGTGGGTGCGAGGACGTCCCCCCTCGGGGCCGCGCGTCGCTTTGTGCGTGGGCCATCGCCGCAGAGCTGCTCCCGCCTGCCTTTGGTGATGGCCGACGGGTCTGCACCGGCATGACCACCGTGACTCCTGCAAATGCCGGCCTGCATTAGGGGAGCCGGGCACGTGCTTGCAGAGGGGGTGTAGTATTAAAAATGTGACAAAGAGCGACAGAAGATGTTTTGGGCTGTTTTAAAATGTCATTTAGAATAAGGTATCTTGGTTCTGGTTTCACACGTGGGGACCGGACAAGGGAAGAAGTTGGGCTGTCTTCATTCCCCAGGTAAAAGAGGACTGGGGGAAAAAATGCAATGCTTTAAACATCTTGTGTTTCAGTAACAGTGGAGAAGTGAAAACACTGAAGCGTCAGGACAGAAATCTTCCAAAATCCCTTTTCTGTGATCACGAGGTTGAGGAGGAGAGAAGAGTGTGTGCTTGCAGGCAGCGGAGCCGTTGTTAATTAGGCATATTGGTATATAGGCATATTGTTCAATATCCAATGTGCCTCTATGTACATAGGCGTGTTGTTCAATATTCACCTGACCCTGTGATGTCATGGCTCCCCTCACTCTGGGCATAGATGCAATTCCCACCTGTTTCGTACAAAATCCCACCTCGGTGCCCTGTGCAGCGTGCCCAACCAGGGTGACCAGAAACGAGCTCCGTCACAGGAGGTTATCTCCCCGTCAGCAAAACGGGTGAGTTTTTCTCACGTATATTATTTTCCCAAGAGTTCTCCTTGCAGTTTGGCTCCAAGGCTTCCTGTCCGTAAAGGAGCGGTGCTTCCTTCTGAGACAGCCGCACTGAACAGTTTTAACACTTCACCGACGCGGCGTTGCTGCCGAAGACCCTGTAGATGTGCAGCTGTGTGACTCATTCCTGACTCCAGGCCTGGCAAAATTTTCAACTGAGGCGCTATCTGTACTCGACTTCCGTTAAAAGGGAGGTGCCTCATTACCTGAAGTCTGACTTTTTTCTTGTTTTTGTGAAGTTCAGGTGACGCCTTTGGAGAAGCTGAATCGGTCTCTGTTGATCTAGTCGAAGATGTCCCTGCTCATTGCAAGGGAATTGGACTAGATGACCTTTAAAGGTCCCTTCCCACCCAAACCGTTCTCGGATTCTACGATTCTGAGATGGCACAGGCCAAGAAATGAGAAAAACCCCTTTGGTACGCAGTTCTCCTGACAGTGTTTTACAGGTTGTTTTCCTTTGTGTTTTGAGAAATCATTCAGTAACGCACCGTGCATTCAGGCGTAATGAAAAAGTCTTGTAATTTATAAGGTACAGATTAACAAGATCATAGGGTGGACCTCACCAGGAAAGTTTTCACCCAGAAAGTTTTCACCAGGAAAGCACGAATGGGAATGAGCACCTGCATTCTTGCTGGGTTTCTATCGGAACCGAGCACTGACAGCCATCTCTCCACGAGCCCTACAAGGAAAGGACTGAGGAAAGATTTGCAACTTACACTGAGTAGTTTAAAAAAAAAAAAAATTGCTGTCAAAGAATGACAGTATTTAGACATCTTGGAATAAAGTTATGCTTAAAGTCTTCACCAATGGCTTACTAAACTGGTTCCAATTAGAACTGCATTCACAGCAGAAAGCCAAACTCTTGATAAGTAACTGCTGGGGAAAAAAAAAAAAGTGGTTTAGTAGATTCATACACGGTATAATTAGGATGTTTGTCCCATTTTCTCTAGAAAATACATGGTCACACAATATATAGACGCAGAAGGGCTACAGAGTTACTAAGATTTTGAGAGATTTCCTTCTGTCTTTTTTATCTCTAGGCTGCATTAAAACAAAACAGAGAACTTGGTTGTAAAAGCTGTTGAGAGACTTCGCCGCAGGCACATGAGTGTGTCTTCGGAGATGAGGGAACCGCAGTCACCAGGCCCCAGGTTCTAGTCTCCATCCCGGAGTGCCGCGTCCTTTCGCCCCGATCCCACCGCCCGGCGTGAAAACAAGGCCAGAATGGTCCTGTGGTCTTGGTTTGGGGTTTATTGTGTGTTCTGTGGTACAGGGAAGAGGAAAAATAAGAGCCTTTTCACAAATAGATGGGAATGGTGTGCATGTTTATACAAATGTGCTGTTTTCTGTGCTTTCAATAATACAGGGTAATTGAAAATATGCTATTTAAGTTATATATAGATATATATATTTACTTTTTTAAACGTCAGAATGTGGCTATCCCACTTATGTGGCAGCCCCAAAGACTCCTCTTAAATAAACAATGCACAAAATAGTTTTTAGGAGGTCGGTGTCTGGTTTAAAGACACTCTGAACAGAGTCCATTTCTTCGGCGTGGGGTGAACGGGCGAGCACAGGTCAGACTGGACTGGTCGAGCAAGGAACGAGCCTGCCGCGGGCTGCCCCGTCACTGACCCTCGGCCGAGGACACCGGTCTCTGGAGCTGGCCGGGGGGCTGGCTGGGCTGGCTGGGAAGTGGCGGTGCCCAGCAGCGATGCCGGCACATCCAGCCGGGAAGGGCTGGCGCCTTCCCTACCTGCCAGGGACCTTAACGGAGGGTTTATCTCAGGGCAGCGCGTGGCACTCGAAAGCCTTTCCATGCCGCTGACCCTGTTCCTTCCGTCTCGTGCAGCTCCCTCAGAGGTAAAAACCTGCAGCGTGCCCGGGAGCTGGCAGAGGCTCTGACACTTGTTTCCACCTTGAGACTGGCTCATGCGAGGTGCCGAAACATGGCACGAGTCTCGCCGGTGCGTGTCTGCATTCGTTTCTCGCATTCCTTGCCAAGACTTTAAACGGTATCTCAGATAGCCCCTGGTCCCCCCAAATATTCCTGTATTTCAGTGCATGACAGCACCCCTGAGTACCTGTGGGATGAGTGTGGGGTTTTGCAAGGTTCGTTTGTCTTCTGCAAAGAAATTTCCAGACTAGAAGTGAAAAAATCTGTAGCTGTTGTCCCCGTCACGAGGACAGAGCTTTCTGAGATGCCGGAGCCGCTAAGTTACCCTGCCCCTCACCTGGTTTTTTTCAGACAAGTTTGGCTAATAGCCAGATTGTGTCATTATTGCTTCTTATTTTTAAAGCCTCCATAAGTGTGATGCTACCTCACAGTAATGAGCAAGGGCTTAGTTCTCACTGAGGGAAGTTAGCAGCTTAAATTTAGCCCTGCAGTGCAAGAAAGTTATAAAAAGACATGATGACGTGGGGGCAGAGGGATGAGAGCCTGAGGGAGGTGGCGAGGGCGTGTGTTCCCGCAGCCTGGTGCAGCGCGGTTTCTCTTCCTTTTCCTGCCTGAGCAGTCGGACGGGCATCGCCTGCACCCGCTTCCGTGAGCGGCACAGGGAGCTGCGGGCTGCGGGTGAGCAGGGGCCGGGGTGGCAGACGGGGTCTGGGGCCCACGGTGCGGCCCAAGGGACGGGGGACCCTGCTCCTGACACCCCGTTCCCCCGCGCACGCCGGCGGCCGGAGCTGCTGGTGTGGTCACGACAGGGCGACGGGCTGGCGCAGCCGTGGCAGCCCTGCGGCCCCTTGCTGCAGCGCGGGCGAGACCCGGTGCAGGCAGGGCCAGACGCGCTGACCCTCCCCACGGCTTGTCGGGAGCAAGAGGAAGGGCCGGCGCTGCCGCCTCGCCGTGGAAAACGGCTCCGGAAGGCCGGTCTTGGCACCCTGTTGTCTCCGTAGTAACCCCTTTAGTACACAGCATACATGGCCTCGCAACATACCGCCTTGTGCTGGGTGACCGGGCTTCGTTAGCATGTACCACGGTTTCGTTCATTCATTATTAATTCATTATTTGCATAAGCGCACGCCGGTATTCCCCGGCTAAAATAAGTNCCCTCACCAGCTTTGTTGCTCTCCTCTGGACATGTTCCAGCAGTGCAACATCCTTCCTGTAGTGAGGGGCCCAGATGCTGCTGTCCTGCAGCATCTCGTTGCAAGGCCCCTGCCTTCGCGTGGGCTCTTGCCCCGGCTGCGGCACACAGCCCCCGTGGGCAGCCCCGGTGCTGCCGGGCGTGCAGCGTGGCCTCTCCCCAGCCTGGCCGGAGCGTGCGGTGGGGAGGGGGCCCGGCGTGCCCTCCTGCCTGCAGGCACGCTGCCTCTCGCCTGCCCGCACCCTCTGGCTCCGGCTTGTGCTGGCAGCTCTGCGGCCGGCGCTGGGGGNGCTGGCAGCTCTGTGGCCGGCGCTGGGGGCTGCCATCTCGCCGATGGCCCCAGGTTTTGGGTGCTCCCACCAGCCCTGCCCCAGGCCCGTCTGCACGGTGCCCGTGCCTGGGCGGCGGTGGCACGCCTGTCACGGTGTCACCGGGGCTGCGGGCGCCCGGGCACTGCGGCACTGCGGCACCTCAGCTTTTCCACAGCTCTGCAGCGGGGATGCCACGCGCTCCGGGGAGCGCTGGATTGAGCAGAAATTGAAGAAGGGGGCGATGACAAGTGCAGACCCCACGTCAGCTTGCTAACCAGCGAGCTCCTTGCCCGGCCGGGCTGAGTCTCAAGCAGGTTGTGACCACTTCTTCTTTTTTTTCTTTCTTTCTTGTTTTTTTTTTTTGGTAAAATTCAAATTATTTAAGCCAAACTTCCGGATCACTTGCAGAAAGGTTTATTGTTCTCAGTACAGTTGTCATTAGCAACACCCATTTTGGTATGACTAATAGGACTTTTTTGGGTGATGTCTATAAAAAAGGAAGGGGAAAGTGGTTAACGCGAGCGAGGAGCGACGTGCCCTGTCCAGACTCGCCAGGTTGCCGCAGGGTGCCAGGACTTGGCCGTGCCCAGAGTCGGTCCAAAGGCTGAATTCACAGCAAGGAGCTCCTCACGAGACTTTCTCTTGCCCTGGTGTGCAGGACGCAGGGTAGCTCCATGAGCCGACCTGGCCAAGGTCCGTGCTCGAGCTGTCGCTGAAGCAGAGCAGAGACCTGGCTGCAGAAGTCGCAGCTGCAGAGAGCGGGGAGGAAACCTTACTGGTCGCAAGCAGCTAAATTAGTTGTACACACCGGATTAAATAACTTAGATGCACACAGCATTGTCACTGCTCGATACTGGTTTCGCTTCCACTGCACACTTAAGAGACACCTTGATTTCTTTAACATCTCTGCCTGGCATGGGAGGAAAGCAAATTGCCACCCTCTTTCCTTTTTCTGCCAGCTGTCGTGGGAAGCAGAAGAACCTGCATCCTGCCCCTGGAACACGTGCGCAGCGAGGCAGCGTCGCGAGCGACTCTTCCTCACCGGCGCAGGCTTTCACAGTGGGTGTAATGCCTTGCCGAACAGGGCACCCGCTCCAGGTGCCAAAGGCTGTTTTCTTGGTGGAAAAAGCTTTTTCTCCCGCAGACTGCAGTGTTTGGTGCGTCGGTGGGGAGTGGGGAGTGCCGGGACCCCTCAGAAGAAGGGGTCTGTCCCGTTCCAGCTGACGGTCGCGCCCGCCCACTTGGTCCTGATTGCCATCTCCATGGACGGACGGCTGTTCCCTGGGCTGCGTGGGTCTGCACACGGCTCTTCACGTGGGGCCTCTTCCCAGTGATGCGAATGAGTGTCTGAAAAGGAAACCCAGCTACAAAAACGTCTCAACTAACACTCCCCACCCCAAAAAAAAGGGTTTATAACAAGGTTAAAAGCGGCCCCGGCTGGCTTGCTGCAGGTGCGCTGCCCCCCTGCCCAGGAGGGAGCTCGGGGCTGCCCCCCGCGCGGCCGGGCCCCCGCCTTGGGGAATTCCGGTGCTATAAAGGCAGCTCTCGGCCCCCCTTTGCATACTGGCTTTCTGAACAGATGTGCACATCCTTATCTGCGGCCACGCCGCGTACCGTGACCGTGCGTCTCGATTTACCCTTCTTTCCTGCAAACTTAGCCTTTAGCGTGGCGCTTTCAGGTTTCTTACTTCGATGTGGTAGTGAAGGGAGAGCGAGGAGAAGGGGCTGGGCACTCAGAAAGTGAAGGTAAGCTGTGCACGACGGCGCAGAGAAACCAGAAACTTGTTTCCCAAGCACACAGCCTGGCTCACGGCCCATTCAATGCCACGAGGAGCAGTTCGTTCCTCCTGGTGTGGATTTAAAACTTGAGGGGGGCCATGAGAGCTATGGTGGCACCAGCTGCTGGGCAGGAAAATGTCAACTCAAGCCTAAGTTAGGTGCTGAAAACACACTGTTAGCCCATCCTGCATGCCATCGCTGCGTTAGAAACAGGTTTATTCAAAATTTTGAATTATTCAATCATGAAACGATTCTGCTTCCTGATGCATTTAAACCCTGCGGTTGCAGGAACGTTCCCTCCTGGAGCTGTCCCGCGGGAGCGGTGGGTGTCTGTGGGTTTCCCCTCTCCCACCCGGTGCTCTGGGACACTCAGTCAGCGGGGCGGCCACGTTGGACTGAGGGGCTTAATAGCAACGGAAGATGAAACACGGTTTTAAACGGTATGTCCGTACCGAGTACCTAACACAGAAGCGACAGTTGCTCCTTGTATCCTGAAACGCGGTCGTTCTCCGGTAAAAACTCTTTGGCCACATCTGGGAGTAGAGGCAAAAATGGCGCAGTCCCCGTGCGGGGACGAGGCCGTGGGCTCCGGCCCGGGGAGCTGAGCCCGGTGGCCATCCCCACCGCGTGCTGCCGGCACGGACCCTGTCCCGCTGGCAGCTCGCCCGGCGCCTGCCCGCCTGCGCCCACCCACCCCCGGCACCAGGGAACGGCACGGCCCTGGCTTCGCCCGGCACTGAGCACCCACCGTGCCCAGGAACCAGCTCTGGGCTGGGGGGGCGTCAGCAAACCGGAGTTCACGGGGGGATTCAGGAGTTTCTGCTTCTACAGAAAACGTTCCTATAGGTCTTCCCAGCAACGGGCCACCTGCCTGAGAGCGTTGCCCCTCCCGAAATGGCCTCGGTCCTCCCAAAGCCGTGGTTGGATTCCCGTCTTTTACACCGCTGTTTGCAGCAGGCTCCTCATGAACAGTTAATATTACGTACAGAGTACGTACACTTAAATCACATGCACAGCATTTAATTGTCTAGGCAAGCAGACCCCCCCAGCTACACACTCGCACGGTTCCACAGGCGGTCCGTGTGCCGCCCGTAGCTCCCATCCTGCCCGCTAGCTGGGTGCGTACCGATCGTTAGACGGGCGGTTCTCGCCTGCTCCCGCTGCCCGTTGTACAAGTACAGGTGGAACACTCTCTCCGCTCTCCAGTCGGACAGGAGCCGGCCGTCGGTGCCGAAGAGGACGCTGTGCCGGCCAGCGACGCTGCACAGCCAGACGGGCAGCCGGGGCGTCCGCAGCCCGCGGCTCACCTGGGGAGAGGGGGCGAAGCCGCCGTGGGTGCAGTCCGTGTCCCCGAAGCCGCGGCGGCCGGTCTGCGCACCGCAGTAGGGGTCTGCCGACCGCGGGCCGTGCCGGTTCTCACCTGCCGCTCCGCCGGCGCCCTGCCCCAGCGCAGGTAGCCCACCGGGCCCCGCTGCCGCCATGCCTCGACGTCCCCGCCGCCGGTCCCCGTGTCCTGCCCGCCGCTGAGCTGGTGGGGGCTCGCGCGGCCCGTCAGGAGGAGGCTGAGCATGGCCTGCGGGGAAACGGCGGCGGAGCGGGAGCCCTTTGCCGACGGCAGCTGGTGTCCCGCTGCCAGCTCTGCTCTGCCTGTTGTGAGCAGAGCAACGCCAGCCTACCTGTGGCTTCGCTACTGTTATTGTTATCATTGTTACCGGCATTGTCGTCATCCGTTTTTAAATGGATAGTCATGATTAAAATTTGCAAAATATTTTCCTCTGGCCTTATGCTTTTTTTTTTTTATGGGATTCACAAGTGAGAATTTTTTCCTAAATCAAATGTGGGAATCACAAATAAAGAAAAGTTGAGAAATGAGGTTAATCCTACCTGTGTACAGGTGATGTTTCCAAAACTGAACTCTAACAGCGGAGTTGCCGTGCAGTCTAAATCTTCTTGGACCCTGTATGACCAAGCACAAAGAGTTACGGCAGCGGCCGGATCAGTGCCTGAGGCAATCGCTGTCGGATTAACGGGAAACAGGGAGAAATTCCATAGGCTCATTTATTTCTCTTTGCACAGCAGTGCTATCCTGACAGAGCGGTTTTATGCTCTGCTGGAGCTCTTGCGCTTCCGACCTGCTCCTATTAAAATTCAAAATTCAGGGTCAAAGCCCTGCAGACGGAGCCGGGATTTCCATCGGTGCAATTACTGCCGAGCGGCCTCGATTGCGCCGGGCGCAGCCTGAACACAGCTGTTTGACGTAGCGGTGCAATTTTTTGCTAAATAGCTGTCATAGTGTCACATGAGGATGAATCCTGTTTCGTATCGGTACAAGTATGCCTCTGTACCTTTCTGAAGCATCCTTACCCAAATCTAACTGCGGCGGGTTTAGAACGAGCCCATCAGTCACCTCCGCCAGCACAGCCACCCTGGCAGAATTCTTCTGGGTTTAATACGCTTCTTGTGATTCTCCTGCTCAGGTTTAACTGGCCGTGGCTATTGCTGTCAGTGGGAGAGCCCCCGGTTTTACACAGTGCGCCGGTTTTGCTGTGCGTGCAAAGGGCTTCTCTCCTCTCCGCTGCCTCTCCTGCCCGCTCGGGGGTGTGCGGGGGTGTACGGCACCGGGTGCACAACATCCGTACCCGCAAAACGCAGCCAGCGGGTCTGCCCCTGCCCCTTGGGCCGCTACTTCTCCTCGCTCGGCCAAGAACGGACATTTCCCAGGTAAAACAATTTCCCAGGTAAAACAAGGGAAAGACCAGTGCAGAAGATGTAACGGAACTAGAGGAAAATATTTAAAAAACGAAACATACCTTTCCAGTGTCCTAGAGAAAAGTAAACTGTATAAAAATAGGATAACTCCATGACTTCCTTCGCCCTTGAACTGGAAAAGGAAATAAGTAATCACAGGGAAGGAATTACAGCAGGTATGTGATGTTTAATTAAAACGATTCCTCTGCTTAAATACAACTGTAGGTGAGGATGCTGAGCCAAACGAATAAAGTGTCATTCCGGGAAGATTTCGTAACTAATTTTGTTGAATAGGATCAGGTGAAAAAAAGAAAGGAGAAACTCCCAGTTATGGACTAAACTGGCTTTGTACACGTTCCCCCCCCCTCCCCGAGTTTTGCTAAAGTTGCAAGGACCGGTGTTTTATACTTGAGTGATGCACAAAATGCTGCCCCTGTCTACCCAGCATCCGTGGACTGAGAGTGCTGACACCAGTGGGTGAAGTCCTGGGGATTTTAGTGGGAGCTGGATTGTTTCCCGTAGAAAGGTTGGAAATGGTCCATGAGCTACCTGGACATTAACAGTCCGCATGTCCTGCCGAAGGTGGTACTATTGATCTCCATAAGGTTCACTTCTGAATGGGAAATCAGATGTACGCGAGCAACAAACCAACTCAGAATAAGCAAATACCCGTACTTACAGAGTTTATGTGGTCAAAGATGAACTCCTGAGCTGCTGCTTTCTCACCGAACTCAAACAGCTGGATCTGTCGGGCATGAGCGTAGGGGCAGATGTTGTAAAGGAGACATTAATTATGTCAAAAAGCCGAGCTTTTTAGTCCAGTGCTTCCTTTAGAGAAATGAAAGAATCATGCAAGGGTCTACTCTGCCTCTTCCCAAACCGAGGGGCTCAGCTCTACACAAAGCGTTACAACAGCTTTACGGTAACTGCTTTCTCCTTGTTGCGGGAGCGGAAAGCTCAGTGTCCAGTGAAAGGGAGCGGCAGCCTCCGCACCCACCTAAAGCCTCTGCGGGGAGGCAGAAGGCTCTTCCAGGCTGCGGCTGGGACCTGCGTCTGGACGGCTCACGATCCGTGGTGCACCGTGAGTTAGGGAACAGGGTTATGACATTTTATGTTTCTTGTCTTTAAAAATTTTAGGCCAAGCGCGTCTTTAAAGCAAATCCTGTTTGCAGAAGGCGTTTTCGTACTCACTCTTTCCGTGAAGCTGTCGGCTCTGTAGTCCCCACGTGGCGTAAGGTGGACGGCTGTGGCGGCCAGGCAGACCACGGCTCTCCCGCCTCCTCCTGCTGCCCACAGCGTGTCTGCCAGGGCGGCCGCCAGCGCTTCCCCCTGCTCCCGACGGCTTATCCTGCGCAGCCTGCGGAGCGGGAGACAGGCCGTGGGACGGGGATGCCGGGGGGGCTGCGTCGAGGGTCCGTCCTCAGCGGTGCAGGGACCCCCCCGCCCCTCAGGCTGAACCCGAGTGTGAAAGGGCCCCTTCCCGTGCCGAGCTGTGCCCGTCGTCCTTGAGATTCCCACTTCTCGCTTGGCACCGCCGCTGCTGCTGGTGCGGACGTGGTTCCTGTGCGCTGGGAGCGACGTGTGTGCCGTAGGGGGGTCATTCCGGCTGGGGCTGCCGCGTGGGTGTCCCTGGCACCGGGGCTGAGCCCTGTCCTCCCCTTCCCAACGCACCCAGGGCCGGTGAGCAGCCGTGCAGTGCCGACGCTGCCCACGCGCTGCCGCAGCCTGTGACCACGGCGCCAGGGAGTGGGACGGGGAAGCAAGTGCCACCGTTACAAAAATAAATGTTTGGGTGGGAAAAAGCCTTGCCTGGGAGTCAGACAAAGCTTTTCTGGGTGAAAATCCCCACCTGTAGCTGCAAACCTGAACTTGGGTCTAGTTCGGTTAAACCTAGAGGCTGGTGCTAGTCTGTCTTAGTCCAAATAATGCAAGGAAATGTTTCATCTGTCCTGCGGGACGGCTCAGCTGCTTACCTTTCCAGGTGAGTATATTCCGTGTTTCTCACGAAGAGCAGGTATTTAATGATGTGCGCTTGTACAGCCATCAGAATGGCTCTGGTTCCCCCCTAGAAACAGAAAGACAACATTTCCCAGTGCTAAGGAGCCTGAACGGGCACGTGCAACGTGGATCTCCTGGAAATCCTGGCAGTCCTCGGCCAGTCTGAGCCATCCCGCTGTCAGTATCGGGGGGTAATTTCTCTTTTCTCCCCAGGAATTCAGGACCATGGCTGACAACTCCTGAGATAAGTGGAAAAGTAAGTTGAAAAATATTTTATGTGCCTAAAATCAAAAAGCCTTTAGGCAAGAAAAGACTCCGGGGTGGCCTGGGCTGTGTGCTCATGGGGAGGGGAGGTCCTGGGCGAGGGTCCCTCCTCGCAGCGCTGCAGCCGCAGGGGAGGTCTCCCAGGTACCACGCATGCCTAGAAGCACCAAGGATTATTTTTTTCTCTCCTCTGGGCTCACAGCAAAGGGATCGGGGTCTTGGGGCAGCGTGGGGCTGACGTGGGGCCGTGCACAAGGGTGACCTTGCCCAGCTCCCAGCTGTGCTGGCTACACACCGCAGGGCTGCCGTCCCCGCCGCAGGCACAGAGCCTCTCAACAACTCAGGGAGTTTCACCCGCGTTTGTAAAAAGCATTTTAGTCTCCTGGCAGGTTAAAGGGACTTGCAATTTTAAGTGTGTACCTTGGTCTTCTGCTTTTTGGGCGGCAGTATTACGATGGTAAATAAGAAAGAAGAAAACCTGCCTCTTTCAGTAAGTGAAAATGTAGGTGAATTCACGGATTTGATTTCCAGGTGGGGCAGTAAGAAGAAGGTAACTCTAATTCCCAGAAAAGAAATGGGCAAGTACTGCTTATTTGTGCCCACCTACGATAACCTGCTGCTTCGCTCTTGAGCCTACACCTTGGAAGCATTTAATACCGTGGTATTTAAAGTTTGTGTCTGCAGCATGCTGCTGGATCAGGACAGCTGATCCCGCTTCCAGACACGCTTCCGTGTCTGCACCGCAAGGGCAGCTGGAGCTTTGCTCAGGACAGCTGTGGAGCGTGGCTGCGGCTGGAAGCCCCTGCACCCTGCCCTCTGGAGAAAGCTCAGCCAGGCAGGTGTGCAGGGCACGGGGTGCAGGCGTGCAGAGTGCAAGGTGCAAGCTTGGGGTGCAGGTGTGCAGATTGTAGAGTGCAAGTGTTGGGTGCAGGCATGCAGAGTGTGAGGTGCAGGCGTGGGGTGCACGCGTGCAGAGCACGGGGAGCAGGCGTGTGCACCACCGAGGCACCCAGCGCTGGCCGCCAGCTCCCGCGAGTGGCTGAGACGCTGGGGAGACGGTGTCAGCCGCTGCACCGAACATTTACCTTTTCTGCCTCCAAAGCGTAGGCCAGGTCAGAGTGCGGCTCGCGAAACCTGAAGTATGCTTTTGCCCATGCGTGGTTGAAGAGGTGGAACGCGTTTCCGAAGAGCAGCTTTCGCAGCCCCTGTGGAGGAGGAGGCAGACGGGCTGGGTTCAGCTCCCTTCATGTCCTAGTGTCGTGAAGGGCCTTTAACCAGAGGGGCCTCGGGGTACGGGTTCAGCGCGTGTGCTCACAGCCAGAGCAGCGTAAAATCCTCCGCCAAGAATCGGGCCCCATAATTTCAAAGCAAAGGTTTGTGGTTAATGCAGTCACTCAGCATTCAGCCTCTCCTGTGAAGTACAGCTGCAGCGTGTAAATAATTCACATTCGGATACACTACACCTTTTGGGGAAAGACCTGGGCAAGGTGCTCGCCATCATCATCAGTGCCTCTGGGGACAAATTTAATGCCTACGTTTGCCCGTGCAAATCTACAGAGCGTGCGCGCAGCCGTGGCCGTGGCGGCACAGCGCTGGTGGGGAGCAGAGGGTTTCACGGGTGGGCAGGCATGGCCATCGCCCAGCGTGCCCCGTGCCCCGGACCCGTCCAGGCACGCACGGCCAGCTCGTGGGATGGCCGCAGGATTAAGAGAGAAACTTCAAACCCACGCGGCTTCCACCCAGGGCGGACATGCCCGCAGTCCCTAACTGTCCGGGACTTTCGCTGATGGTAACTTTCGGCACAGGACCCTCCCCCGCCGGCCAGGCGGGCGCTGTGCACCCGGGGGGCAGCCCGGGGTGGTGTGTGCCCCCCGCACTGGGTGCTGCCGGGGACCTGCCCGGCCCGGGCGCGGGGGTGGCCCTGCCTCCTGCCCTCACCCCGCACCACCCCCGGTCTGTGGGCGCTGCCCGGCCCACCCCGAATGTTTTTCCTCGTTAGTTTTAACTTTGGTGAATGATGCATTTGCGGAGCCGAGTAAACCAAACGGACATGGCGGCTCTTCCCGAGAGAAGCTGCCTCTGAGCTGGGTGATTGGTGCCATGAACCGGAGGAGATGGTTCCCACGAACTGGCAGCCAGCGCCGTTACTGACCTAAACCTTTCCAGGACCGGACGTGGATGTGTGCGCGGTGACGCAGCCCTGGCCAGGCTTTCACCGCTGCGGATCAGCCCTTGAGCTTCTCGTTGGGTTTGTGCCCACGCGACGGGGGCTGGTTGGTGCGGGAGGCCACGGGGGGCACGGCCTCCGCCGGCAGAACCCCTGAGCCTCTGGCGAGGGACCGTCCTACGGGGGGGCAGCGGGCACCGTCATCCGTGCTGCCAGACCAGGCGTCTGGGTGGGAGCGGGAATACCTTACGGGTCCCCTGACCCCCCGCCTCCTGCTCGGAGGCTGTTCGCCAGGAGAGCTCCGAAGAGCAGGGAACCACGAGACTTTGTCATCTGGCCTGTTATCTAACGAGAATTATAGTATACCCGTTTTAAGGTTGTGTGCAACCGTGTTCTTTAGAAGTCTCGTGAATCAATCAGCCCGGTTATGTCTGTTGCAGATAACAGCAGGCTGCAGCCTTCGGCCCAGCAACACGCCGAGCCTCCCGCAATGCCAGGTGAGGCTCCCGGGTCTCTTGCTTTTAACGAGATTAAATTACAGCTCATGCTTAATTCAGCAGGCCTGCTCACCATTGCCATTTCCAAGGAGATGGGCCGGCCGCCCGCGTCCGGAGAGACCAGGAGGGGCCTGGGGATGGCGGAGGGGGGGTGAGGCGTCTGTCCGGCTCCAGGCTGTCCGTCCCCACCGCTGCCCTGGCCTCGCTGGACAGGGAGAGGAGCAGACGGTGCGTCATCCCGCGGCTGCTGCCCCGCGTGCGCCCAGTTACCCCCCCAGTATTCCCAGTGGGGTGGGCGCAGCGACCGGCGACGGGCTGGCGGAGGGGCCGGGGAGGCAGGGTGGTGTGGCCAGGGAGCGTTGGTCTGTGCGACTTCCAGCTTCTCCAGCCGCTGCAGATACGTCCCCGCGAGCTCAGGACTGGAGCAGGGAGTAATGCTGTGCGTGTCTGAGCTACAGGGAGTAAACTTCAGTGCTCGTCAGCCCCAGGGCACAGCGGGCTTTCCAAACGCTTACACTCGCCATCCTTCTTTCCTGTGGTCTAAAATTGACCATGAAAACCATTCCTTTTAGACAGAAAGGTTAATTTATGTTGGACTGCTCCACCACTTTGATTTAGATCAGGAAGATATTCCTTTAACGTATCTGAGGTGCTTAAGGACATGGTTTAGTGGTGGGATGGCAAGGTTAGGTTAGCGGTTGGACTTGATGATCTTAAAGGTCTTTTCCAACCGAGATGATTCTATGATTCTATGATTGTTTCTTAAACTAAACCTCCGTAAAGACTGTCTGCTGTGCTGCACGTGTAGATGTGTAATTCCCCCCGTACGCTAACCTGGTGCAGCAGTCACAAAAACCACTACACAAACACAAAATGTTACCTTTTAGAGAAACAGTTACCTGACGAGTCGTATTGCTGATTTCCAAACTGAAAAGGGAAAATAAAATACAAATTTTTAGAAAAGAGAGGCATTGCTAACGTGAAGAAACAGGAAACCAGCCAGAAAAGGACTTAAAGGCGAAAAGTAAAAGCTGTAGTACTTGCATTACTAAGGACACGAAGACCTTTTTCCATGGTCACATAAGTATTGTAATAAAACAAAACACATAAAATGATATTAAAAAAATGCATGGAATTAAAAACGTGATAACCACAATCAAAGTCTTACCCATGGAAGCTAAAGATTTCCCTCCATTTGTTTAGATCTGAAATTTTGCTGGCGACCTCCTCCAGCTCCGTCTGCGGCACGATGTGCTCAGCCTCCCGGTCCCCCATCCGCAGCCGGCCGTGCTCCGGGCGATGCTGAGGGATGCGGGCACTCGGGGAGCGGCCGCCCCAGACCCACACCTCTGCGAGGCCCCGAATCCCCCCTCCTGTCAGCCCCGGCGCTCACTGCCAGCTCCCAGCGTCACGCCGTGATTAAACTTTCATTAGAGCCGGTCGGGGTCTGTGTTCTTCTGTTTGCGGTACGGGCAGCATGAATGTTTAATGGCAGACACGGCGCTGCCTAAAGCTGACCGCAGCTACGTGTCTGCTCCGTCAGCGCTGGCTCCGGGCTCGGTGCAGCAGCGGGGCCTTTTCCAACTGCAGGGCTGCAGCTCCCTCTGCGTGGGCTGGCACCAGGCGGGACGGAGTCTGGGCTGCGAGGGCCGGCTGGGTGGGAAAAAGAAAGTGGACTTAGCAGGTGTCTGTAAAGTTGAGCAAATTCACGGGGGAGACGAGCCAGAGAAAGGGAAAATCCATGCCGTGATGTTCCCGTGGCTTCTGCCGCTCGCTGCAGCAGGGCTGGCACCCGGGGCAGGGGTCAGGCACTGCGTAGCTGAGCGAGGAAACCCGCTGGCTTCGTGCTGCGGGGTCACGGAAATCTCACCCTTTGTTTTCTTCTCTTGCGGTCTGTGAGAATGCACCGACCGGGGGCATCTGTCTGAGTTTCGGTGGAAAAAACGCGAGGTTGAGCTGATGTTGATGAGCTGAGCCTGGCTGCCCGTGACGCAGCAGAGAGCTGCTCTGGGTTTCCCTAGCTGTGCCTGAGCTCCGTCTGTCCGCGGCAGCCGAGGTCTGGCTCGACGGCTTTGCGTTCTCTGCAGGGTCATTCGGAACAGCTTGGCTCAAATCTCGGGTTATGAAAACAGAAGCTATCCAGGCCAGCCTGCACGTGAGACACCAAATGCCCATGTGTTAGTCCAGCTGAAGGAGCCGTGGCTTTGCTTGGTAAAAAAAGCTGCTCTGTTTTTTGGTGCTGCACAGGCTCCAATCTTTCGGCTTCCTAAAAACAGACATAAAATCCCTCGTTCCCTTTGACTCCATCGGAGCAGCACTTCCTTGTAGGACGGGTAGAGCACCCAGCAGGTTCCCAACAGACGGAGCATGAGCCGGGCGTTTCTGCCCAGGGCGGGCTGGGGAAGAGCCGGGTGGGAGCGTCGCACCGTGCGTGCCAGGGTGAGCACCCGCTTGTGCTCACGGGCCAGAGCTCTCGCACCAGAACCGCCTCCGTGCGCCGGGGAGGGAGGCTCTGCGGCAGCACCTCCGCACCTCTGCGCTACCCGTGGCCGTGGCTGCAGGGTGCTTGCGAAAGGGGATGATGAAACGGAGTTAGGGCCAGCCTTGTCCTCTCGCTCGCGTGTTCCCGGGTGTGGGGAGCAGAGGACAGTTCCTGCTGGGGTCAGCGGGAGCTCCCTTCTGGAGCCCTAACAACTGACTTTGGCCGGAAAGGGAGATGCCCCTTAGGAGCTGGGCTGTAACGGCAACGTGTGCGCTACCGCGTGCGTCCTGCTTCACCGAATTGCTGCCTTAGGATGTGTGCGGGCAAAAAAGGAGTTTGACCTGGAAAACCAGGCAGGCAGTCCTTCCCTCTGATAAACACTGGCTTCCTTATCTCATGAGTTGATTTGTTATTCGCTCTTGTTAGCTCTTGTCATTGCTTCAGATTTTTGACATAAGGAGAACAGAGTTACCTATGGAGTTGTAAATAGAATAAAATCGATCAAATCTGCTCCCTGTTTGTAAGTAAAGTGGGATGGAGCAGGCTGACGCAAAGCAGGCTGTCTCCAGAAACCAGGGTGTGGGACAAGCTGCCTTTCCGGATTTAGAGACTTCCCCAGATTTGGGTATTTCATGGCAGAGGAGAATGAACCTGGCTCTGTAGATCTGGCCATCGCTGGGACCAGGCACCAGCTCCTGAGAAACGGGTGGAAGCGTCATTACCCATCCCTCCCCCACCGTGCCGACCGCTTCCCGGGAGCCGTGCCCTTCCGGAGACACGGCAGAGCTGTTGGTGTGGCGGGGAGCAGTGTCCCGTACCTCGCGCCCGTGTTTTCCCTCAGGAATGGCATCGTCCTGCCCATAATGTGTTGACATTGTGTCTCCCCGCAGAATGCCGGACTGAAACGTGGGTTTGCCCATCAAGTCCACACCACTTTTGGTCTGGTGGCGAGGACAAATTCAGGCAGCAGGACGGCAGACAGCCCAGGACCCGGCTGCAGGACCCCCCCCGCCTGTTTTGGCAGTTGGTCCGGAAGATCGGAGGGAGGACGTGGCACAGGACACCCCATCCCTCAGCTGCCTGCAGCGTCCACACCGCCGCAGCCTGTGTCCGTGTCCGTGTCCGTGTCCGGCTCCCCTCGCCCCTTTCCCACCTCCACCCAGGCCGGGCCGTTCGCCCGGTGCCCCCAGGGCGAGGATGAAGTCCAGCCTCGGGGCGACGGCAGCCGAGCGACATGGGGGGACGTGGGCCGGCCGGAGGGGACATGCAGACTAACTTTTTACTGGGATACGAAAAAACCTGATTTTTCAAGAACCTTCAAAACATTTATATATTTCTCCTCACTATGCAATTTTTAGGGTTTTTTTAAATCACAAAATATGCTAGTCTAGAAATGGAACAGGGCAGAACTGGTTTAGCTGACGCTGATGGATTGATTACCAGTGAACCACACGGGGTGCTGGTGCTCAGCCAGGAGCGCGGGCTGAGCAGGTCACGCTTGGTCCAACTGTTGCTTTCAGCTGGTCAAACACACAAACATTTTCTCACTTTTATTTTGCTAAGAAGTTGCTATGTTTGCCTTGGGAACTGGATACAAAGGAAAATAACAGCTGGCCTCAGGCTTGTGAGTGGGANGTGTGGGGTGGGATGGGATGTGGGGGGAGCCGGGCAATGTGAGGTGATCCCCCCATGAAAACACCTGGACCCAGAGCAGGGGCTGCTCTCTCCTGCACAGCAAAAGGGACGAGAATGGGTTTCTCTCCTGTGCTGAGACAGCTCTGTGCAACTCTGTCTTTTACACGTTTGGGCCAGCTCCTTCCTCAGGACTGGCAAAGGATCGTGCCAGGACAGACAGACACACGTCAGTGGTCCGTACGTCCAATCCTGTTCGCTGCCAATTGCCAAAGCTGCTCCAGAGCTTCCCCGCACAGCAGCTTCATGGAACATCAGGAACACGAGGGATGAAACGTTCCTTCTCATTATTTGCTGCATAGTAAACAATACCATGAGATGTAATACAAATTACGTGTTAAGAAGATGCATTAACATTAAGAAGAATATGCATGTTAATTAAGAATAAAATGATGGAAAGAATGGGGGTTGTGGCAACTTGCAGTAGCCCTTACACACTGTTACAGCCTGGGACAGACGGTACGGCACGGCACGGGGGCAGAGCTGCTCTGTGCAAGGTTTGTGGAGGAGGGGTACAGCCGACAAACCTCGTACAAAAACCCAGCGATGTTTTGCATTCAACCAGTGTGTCAGAGCGGTCGTCCTGTAAGTTGCTGGAGCCTGAAGCAATCAGTTTTCAGAGGCGAGTCCCACCAGGTAGCGGGGCCTGATGTCGACCGCAGGCGACGACGAAGCGGGGGGGTTTGTCCTCACCTGCAGCTGTGCGAGCAGGCCACGGGGCTGCCGGTGCAGAGGCTGTTCCCCCCGGCACCTCCTCTCGTCTTCGCTCTGAGTGTCATCCCCACGTCCTGCAAAGAGCACCTCATCTCCAAGGCACCCGCATCGTCCCTCCGAGGTGGTGTTTGGTGGCATAACGCTCTTTTGGTCTATCCGCACGTAACTGGGCTGGATGAGCGGTCTGCTTGCTTTAACTGACTTGCCGAAGTTTAAGGGTGCAAGGGCTGACGTGTTTGTCCGTTCCGGCTTCCCGCATGCCTTGAGGCAGAGAACCTCACATGTCTTCATCAGCCTCTGCTGAGCTGCAGCGTGCCTTGTAAGCCTGTCTATTGTGTTATTCTGTTGCGGCCCTTTGCCAGAGGCTTTGGTTTTGTTCACTTGTGCTGTTTGACGAGAGGGAGTTTGCAGGGCTGTTTTCTGGGCAGGGAGCTCCGTGCTGCTGACGGCGAGGCTTTGGGAGATGCAGCCCAACGTGAAAGGTGCCTGGTTTGCATCCCTGTCTCTTTGCCCTGGTGCGTTGCAGAGGGGCTGTTCAGCAGCGCCAAGCCAGGCTGCCTCTCTCGGGCAAGCAGGAGGGAGGATTTGGCCTCTCTGCATCCCGCTTTGCTCTGTGTGCCTTGCTAACCAAGGTTGTGAAGCCCCCAGCTATAGCGATGGCACAGGGGGATGGTGGCTTTCGGGACTTCAGGCTCAAAGAGTTTAGTTTGGTTTGTTAAACCCCCCCAGGAGAGCGTTATGGACAGAAACAATGACATTGCCACGCACGTGATGCTAGTTTAAGGTGTCAGTGGTGGGTTCGGGTGTTTGGGTTTTGTCCTGCAAGCGCTTACTGCAGCGTTGTGTTCCTTCTCGGCGTTCGCTTTTGAGACGGCGCCTGATGCGTGTTACGAGCAAAGCTCGTGCGTTTTCTTTTCTCTTGTTCGGTGCTTGTAGATTTGCTGGGCATCCTTGTTCTCTGCCGCCCTGGCGCGGTACCAACCGCATCCCTGCCTTCACAGGGCTAAAGAGCAAAACTGCTGCTGGTGAGCGTGGCTGCCTCTATTGCAACCCACTTCTTTCACTTTCCAGGTCCAGTTCAATGCTATCGATATTCCTAGTTTTCCTCTAGCTACTTTTCAGATAACTTACTGGAAAAAAAGCAAATGTCTTCATAAGGTGTTACCCCAAGGAAGAGGGGGTATTTTGAGCTAGACGTTACCAAACAGCGTGTCCTCTTTTGTTTACTGCATATGCTGTACTGACATTTATTTGAAACCTTCACTTTTTTTAAACGTCTTTAGAGCTAATCATTTAAAAGTTAGTACATCTGGTGGTTGTTGAATGTCGTAGTGATGAACCTCTGTGCTTTAAATGTTCTTAAATTATGTCATTCTAATACATCAGGTCAACTGCTCCAGTGGTTGTTGCTGAATCTTTTGATTTTGAAAAAGGAAATTCAAACCCAGCAACTCGTATCAACAAGGCGTTCAGGAAGTGCACCAGGGAGCAAACCAGGATGATCCAGAATGAATTTGCAAACTGTTCACTGTGAGTCTTGAATGTAAAACTTCCCTCTTTGAAATTAGCGATTTTCTCCGAAAGGTGATGGATTTTCACCTCTGAAGAGAAGAGAATCATGATGAGGCAACCACAGGAACCTGCAACAGAGGGAGAGATGCTCAGCACCTCAGCAATCCCTGCGGCAAGGCCGTGTACATCGCAACCAAATGTCATATTGACAATGTCATTATGGCCCCCGTAACTTGGCTTGAACAGGGATTACTTTTAATTGAATTTGGCTTAGGACCCACAATATTTAGCCCGGCTGCTTTAGTGCCCTGATCCAGCAATACAGCTGTGCTCTTTTTCAGCTTTAAGCTGCTCATTGTCCCATTGAACATAACTGACCTGTCTGCACGTTTAAAGATAAATACGTACTTCAGTCCCTTATTAAATTATGATTGCAATGTGTAATACCTTGTGAAATAATGGTAGATCTCCTTGTCAGCCAAGCCAGCGACACAGAGAATGGGCTTTACCCTCTGTAAGTGGCAGAGACACAGGGACGGTCCGTTATCCCTGTGGGCAGCGTTTTCAGAGACCACTTTTGCAGGGAGCGGCTGTCAGTCTCTCCCTTCCTGTTCTCAATTCCTTCCTTCCTCGAGAAAGTCTTGGTGATCTCCGGCTGGAAACCTCCCATCTTGGCGAACAGGAGCAGTTGCATCACTGACTTTTTTTTGTTCGTTCCCCACCCCTGGTGCAATTCCCGGCTCTGACCGTGTGCCGTGTCTCCGTGATGTGGCCCCAGCTCCGGGTCCCCGGGGTGCGTTGGGCTCCATCCCCTTTTTCTGCCACCTTACGGAGCAGGGCTGGGGACGCCGGGCTGCCTGCCGCGGCTTCGCCCCACCCATCCCGCTGCCCACCCTCGGGGAGGATTTTGGCATTTTATCTCCTAACGCCAACTTAAAAAACCCCATATTTTGATATCGCAAAATTATCCACCTTTCTGCCTGGCTTAATTTTGCCAGTTTAGAGTCAATGCAGCCACGGTCCTGGACAGAGCCTCCTACGCTGATAAATCGGTCATCGTAAGTAGCTAAATACGGGGAAGTTTTAGCCCGGTGGGCCGAGGGTGGGGTGGTACCTACATGCGATGAAGCTCCAGAGGTACAACCCGACGGGGCCGTGCAGCGTTTCGTACGGGCTGCCGAAAGCATTGAACATGAAGAAACCTGCTCCCACCAGAGCAAAGATGAGCAGTACTGTACAGAAGAGAATGACACTAACATGGATGCTTGCAGGGATAATTTTGAGCAAATCTGGAAAAACTAAAAACAAAAGGAACAAAACATTACTATACACACTAGGCAAAGTTGTTTTAGAAGTCGGGGCAGGGATCTCTTGCTGGTTTGTGATAATTGTTTTAAATTGTGCTCTTCCAAATGCAACCAAAGTGGAAAGTGAAGTTATTAACTAGAGACAGGTTTTCATGGATGATTGGAGGCAAAAGCATTTTGTGACACTCAGAAGTGTAGGCTGGCGAGGAGGGAGAGACCAGCTCTAGGGAAACCCTCTCCTCCCCTTCCCGAGGGCACTTCCCTGCACACGTTATCCCCCCCCAGGGCCGTACCCGGGGCGGGATGCAGACGGGCACCTCCGCGGTCCCGGCACCCTGCCCAGGGCCGTCCCTGCCTGGCGTCTGCGCGGGCTCTCCAGGATGCGACCCCAGCGCCTCCAGCCCCGCGAGCACCGGGGACCCGCTGTGGATCCGCGTCCTGGGTGGCTGCTCCCTCGGGCCGGTGCCTTGGCGGGCAGAACAAACTGCTCTGCACCTGCACGTGCTACTCGGCGCTGCGGGGTTTTGGGGCTGAGTCCTTCCCCAGGAACCAGCTCGCGCAGAAGCAAGTTGGAGGGTAACGTGCCTACCGTCTGCCAGGGTGGTGTTTGGTCCTTAATGCGAACAGCGTATGCTGAGAAAAAAAAAAATCAGAAGCTGTGTTTGAGGAAGCAGAGCCCCCTTGCACCGCTCCGCACGGCGGCGTGAAGGCTGCTGACAGCGCCCGCGTTACGGGTCTGCTCTCGTGTCCCTCAGCGGGACGCTTGGCCGGCCGCTCCTCTCCTCGGGGGGGACAGGAAATCCAGAAGCAGCCCCGCTGCTGCTCACGAGGTGCCACTGGGGGACACGTGGCTGGAAATGAAATTGTGCCTGCTTGGCTCATGATTGGAGAGCAACTGGTATTTATCTGCTTGCCTGGGTCTTTATCAGCTTCTGGGCTCGGTTACGATTAGCGAGTGTGTCGGTCTCACACCCGACCCTGCCTGGAGTGGGCAGCAACTCACACACAACACATTTCTCAGGCTGGATTGCTCTGGTCGATAAAGTCTTGTAGTTAATTTTTTTCCCAAAACAGAGGTGCAGGGAACGTGGGGTGAGGAGGAGAAGTTCCCGACTGTGTCAGTACCCTAACCACACATACTGCGTGTCGTGTGGTGCCCAGGACAGGGTGAGGTAGTTCCCTTCCCGGGGGATGCTCCTTCTGGGTCCCCCTCCCGGGGCGGGTGAGTGGGCAGGGGGAGGCTGGGCAGCCCCCGTGGGCACGGGGGTCCCTCGGGGCCCTTCTCCCTCGCACCGGCCTCGTGGTGTGGGCCATGTCCCGGGCACTGCGCGACGGACACCGTCCTCAGGAGCACTGGAGTCCTGGCCGTACGGACAGGCGAGGGCAGGAGTGGGCAGGTGACGTGGGAGGTGTGCTCAGCCCTGGGTCTGCGCTCCTGTGGTCTGCAGTAGCGTGGGCGGTTTACTTAGGTTTAGTTAGGTTTATTTCAGTTTAGTTAGGTTTAGTTAGGTTTATTTAGGTCTGGCGTGTCCAAGTGCACAGATGTCAGGCTCTGCCCCTCTGCCAGGGAAGCAACGAGCTGCTCCTGCCTGGGATGCCGCTTTCCGTTCTGCTCCAGGGCAGCGATCCCACCGCTTTCATTAGCACGGGTTATGCAGCGCTCTTTTCCTAAGTTTATACCCAAAGAATTTGGGCTAAAAATACGTGGGTGTTTTTTCCGAAAGCCTTCAGCAATAAATGTGTCAGTTAAAAGGTCCGCCCCA
The DNA here is from genome assembly GCA_013400195.1 of Aramus guarauna. Classification (NCBI taxonomy): domain Eukaryota; kingdom Metazoa; phylum Chordata; class Aves; order Gruiformes; family Aramidae; genus Aramus; species Aramus guarauna. The sequence continues at coordinate 540,129 of VXBL01006405.1, forward strand.
GTTATGAAGAAGCAGGAAAGGATTAGCAGAGCCGTGGTGCTGAGCCAGTGGCCGGTAAACGCGTTGTGCGCTGCCCGCTGCTGGGGGATGCTCAGGGCTCCCAGAACCTACGGTGCGGGGAAGATAATGGGTGAAGTTGTTTGTGGGATGGAGACGCCCTGTGAAAAATCCACCAGCAGCTACTGCCAAAGGGACATGTAGACAGCTAAAAGGATCGGAGGTTTCTTACCTTATGTCCTTTGGCACTTTTCTATTTTTAGAAAAGAGAAAAGAAAATGGTGTTTTGATAAAAATCCTTAAAAATAGAAAAAGGATATATTTCTGCACAGACATTAATCTCTTAAATTATTTTAAAATGAAATATGATACTAAAGAGTGAGAAAATTGCAAAGGTTACATCAAAGAGCTCTTTGCAACACTCTCTGAATGAAATTTTGAAAGAATAAGTGAATTTCATATGATCAAAATTTTCTCCCCTGTATTTCCCCAAGTAAAACACTTATGGAATGTTTTGTGTCTGGCAGCCCAAGGCCCAAAAGGGAAGATGGTAAATCAATGAGAGGAAATGGAGAAATCTTGCAATAAGCAGGCGGGGTACCCAGCGAAAATAAGACAGAACAATTAAAAGAGCACGCCGCTGCGAGGGCTGGTGCTGCCCCGCGCCCTGCCAGCCCTCCCGCCGCTTCTCGGGGGCCGAGGAGGTGCGAGTACCGCGCGCGTGAGCAGCTCGTGCAACGCTTCCGCCACGTGCCGTGTGATTTTCATTTTCCCGGAGCTGGGAGCTCTGGCACCAGCTGTGTTTGCCGTCACATCCCTTGCCCCGGTCGCTGCCCCACGAGAGCCCCCGGCGCAGGTGGGGACAGCGGGAAGCGGCACCCAAACGGCGCCTGCGGTTCTGCCCCGGGGGGCAGGAACTGCTGCCGGAGGGACTGAGCCTGCGCTGAGCTCCAGCCGAGGAACGGCCGGTGCCGCGACGGATGCAAAAATTTAGGGATACGTTATTTTGAGTGCTTTTACGCAGCTTTTTAGCTGCTATTTCAAATTGCGTTCCTGCCTAGCTAGGGCACAGGGGATAGTCAATCAGACTCGGTACGAGAGAATAATTTTTAATCATTCATGTTTGTTTGGCAACAACGGGTATTTTAGAAGGAATCATCAAACACACTTAACTGCTCCCGATCCACAGGGGCACGATTAAAGCGGGGGTAATAACGCCTCGGCACTGCCTCGCCGCAGCTGTAACGTGCAGAGAGTACCGAACCTGACATAAATTACTCTACCTTGTAAAACGTTCACCAGCCAACAGTTCCGCAGCTTGCCGTGCAGTAAGCACAGAGCAGCAGGTAATGTGGCGTCCCTGACTGAACGAAAGGGAAATGAATGAAGCCAACGTGTGAAAACTGTTTGTGAAGCTGTGTTAAACAAATACCACCTTTCGCATTGCTGGTGGCTGGCTGGGAGCAGAGAGGAGGACCCAGCGCCCGTGGGGACCAGGGCCCGGGACACACACCCACCGGTTACCTGTTTGCTAAATCTGCCCAGTTACCTACAGGAAGAATTTGCCTGCACTTCTGCCCATGGCTACGTTTGTCCAGTTTGGCCACTGGCGCTTAAATTCCTTGTATTGTCCTGGTAAAACACAAAGCGTGTTTTAGAAACTAGACCTTGTGTTTATTGGACCTTATATTGCGTATTTCATATATTTCCCAGCATAAGAGGCAGGGTACTGTTAGTGCGGTATAAAGGAGGATTTTATTGTTGTACCATCCAAGCTGGCCAACACAACGGCTGAACTCCTCCAAGGAATAGCGTTAGTGCTTGCAACGCTACCTGCTCCTTTGGGAGAACGTACAAAACTGTGTATTTAATAATACAATTTTGTTTATTTTAAGAAACCACCTTACTGCATTGTACTGAATCTTTCCCTTGGCACCTGCATTTATAGTGGTTTATGTCATTAAAATTTTATATGTGACATATCGGGAAAAATTAGTTCCGGCAGCTATGTTGTCTTGAAAGAAAAGCATTCCCTCGTTGTAATGAATGGAATTGTGTGTTAGGTATGCGTGCCGGTGACCTTTAGAAAATGAACTGCTGACCCAGAAACTGATGGGAATCAGCAAGAGCAAATGAAGCAGAAGGCTTTCCCCAGCCGAACCGGGTTTGCTGGCAGAGCAAATTCATTTTACAATTAAAAGAGATATAGCGGTCAGAGGGGAGCATTTCATGGGAACAAACATAGAACTAAATCATTTAGCCTATTTTCCTCCCAGACATGCTGAAGTGCGGGGGGTGTGCACCGCGTAGGGTCTCCCCGCTCTCCGGGACGCTGCGAGGTCCCGCTGGCGGGGGGACGGCTCTGCTGCAGAACGCAGAACGCGCGCCAGCCCTGTGCCCTCGCGGCCTCTGCACGCTTCTAGCAGAGGCGCATTGTGCTAAGCCGCCCAATCTTTGTTTCCGAACATAAATCCTATCAAAGTAGCTGTTGCATTTGATTTTAATCCAAACGAAAGCTGATCTGAGGAGGACCGCGATGCTTCCTTCCAGCCTCAGCTGCCAGCGACAGCTGACGGAGGCAAAGCCGGGCCTGTATGTCGTGAGCGAGACCCGGGGCAATATTTCACCGTCAACGCTGGGCTTGCACGGAAGGGGACTGGCAGCTAAGAGGGATGTCTGTTAAGCAAGGCTGGGCTCAGAGTTCGGGGGGGGGATCCGGGCTGGGCCTCAGCCCCGCTGGCACTGCTGCCGCAGGCGGTGATCTGCTGTGAGGGGTGATCTGCTGTGAGTGGTGATCTGTGAGCGGTGATCTGATGTGAGTGGTGATCTGTGAGTGGTGATCTGCCACGAGCAGTGCTCTGCCGTGAGCGGTGCCCGTGTGCCGGGCCGTGTGCCGGGCTGGTGTGCGGGGAGGATGCTGCGCCGTCCCGGGCGTTCGGCAGCTCCGCTTCTGCCTCGAGGAGTCTCGGGCGTGAGATTAAATCCAGCCTGATTTCAGATCCTGGGAACGGGCATTGAAGCACATGCTTCAAACCTCATTTTCTATGTCTGAAAATGAGAAGGGTGGTATTTACTGGTGTTGAGTGAATTACTTTTTCAATGTTTTCTTCTTTATGCAATTCCTGAAATCCCTAGGGTTCTTTTAATAGGTACATTTGGCACTCATATTAAAGAAATTAATTTTTCATGTTGTCCTGTGCGGTAGGATTCTGCAGCTCTGTACGAACACTCAGGGTTTGTGGGGGTTTTTACCATTCCAAAGTGGGCTGCTTAGCTGTGACTAATTAAAAACTTCACATTGTATTCTTTCTCTTCTTTGGTTACATTTGTGTTTATGTGCTCTGTTGAAATAACACATATGACTGCAAGTTTGGTAAACATTTGGATGGGAAAGCTGGGTTACGTGAGATTTCTGAGAGCGCGGATAGGAAGTGCGTGGCCACAGCGAGAGCAAACTCCTTTAACCCTGGAGTACTCTTGGCTGGAAATGCTCTGCAGTGCTTGCACAGATCCAGAGCTTACCTCAGAAATTCGAGATATTTGAAAATACTTGATGATTGTTATTATTAAATCATCACAATCAGGTTGCACATTTGTATTCTCTCTCAGACCTGTCACATTCATTCACCCTGCCCACAAAACTGAAAGTCTCTTGCAACTACTGCCACAGTCACGCCAGCAGTGCGCTCGAGTATTTCAGCCCGAGCAAGCTGCAAAGTACAGACGAGAGCCTGAAGGCAAGGCACAGCAACCAAGTGGTTTAGAAGCATCCAAGTAACAAATATGTGGAACTGATCAGAAACAGCAGCCAACGGGCTGTCTCGACTGTGGCTTCTCTGGCGTGGGGGCTCAGTCCTGCCTGGGTTTATCCTGCCTCACGCACTGAGCCCGTACGGATTAGCCAGGGATGCCTGGCTTCCTGCAGCATGCCGGGGCTGCTGTGGGCGACCTTTCCATGACTTCACGGGTGCCAAATTGGCCATCGATTCGTTCTGCTGCTGCTCCCTGCCCGGGGACATCCTGCGGGGGGGCTGGGGTGAGCCCTGTGGCCACTCAGCCAGGCTCCGTCCCAGGGATGCTCAGTGGGGCTCCATCCCAGGGATGCTGAGCAGGGCTCTGTCCCAGAGACGCTGAGCCAGGCTCCATCCCAGGGATGCTCGGTGGGGCTCCGTCCCAGGGATGCTCAGTGGGGCTCCGTCCCAGGGATGCTGAGCAGGGCTCCGTCCCATGGATGCTCAGCCGGGCTCCGTCCTGCAGTGGGGAGCTGCGGGAATTGGGGCGCACACCCGGCCAGGGCCCGCAGGAGGCTGCCCGTGGGGGATGGCTCTGGCCTGGGGCTGCAGCTGCATCTCCTCCTCGCCCTGCAGCGGTTTAGCTGTGCCTCACCGCTCCGGCCGTAACAAACCCCGCCAAGCCTCAGGCACGGAGCTGCTGATTGCCGCCGGCCTTCTCAGCTCTGGTTCGTAACAATTTCACCCACAGCAGAAACCTAATTCCAGAGGGATTCAGCAGAGCCCCCTGAACATTCACCCCAGCCTACAACCGGCAGGGTGGAGTATCTGCACACGGTGACGGCAAACAAAGCAATCGAGGAGAACTTCAGCTGTCTAAATAGGCTGGTGATGGAATTCGATTAGAGATGGCAAAGAGTAATATTGTATTAAATGAACTTGGTCTACTACTTTGGAAAAATATTATGAAGTAAATAATTTCTGATACCTAATCTGGTAACCTTACCGTGCCTTAAATGACTCCTGTAAGCAGTTTACCAGGGCTGCCTCAGCAGAATGCTTCTAAACTGCGTTTTGTAATACCTTCAGGTGGCACACTGTACATATAACAAATGGCTGCTCGTTACTGTCTGTTTAATGTGCTGCTATATCCAGACCGTGTGTGCACTTGATCATTTTATTGATCTTCTTATCCTTGAAGATAAATAGGTTATGAGTATTACATGTAAAGTAAAGCCATTGCTAACAGTCTTTGATAAAACTCTGTACGTCAGATACCAAGTTGGGTTTGTAGATCAACCGACTGAGGCTCAGCTCCCATCAACCAGCCGTTCTTCTGATTAAGGCAGCGGGTTGCTAACTTTTTGGGCGCTTTGTTTCTCAACAGCAGCTAACTGTACCTACGCCTCAGCTCTTTCCTGAGATTTCTGCTAGTTTAGTTCATTCTTTCACGATGGAACGGAGGACGCAACGTTGCCACACACACAGAGGAAGATTGCAGAGATTAATTGAAAACAAAAAATACTCTTTTCTTAAAGGAATAGCATAAATCTTTTGAAACGTAGACATCTGCATAATTGAAATATAGTTTGTTGAAAATGTTAGCGTGGCTTGTATCAGAAAAAATGTCATTTGAACCCAAAGATCAGAACAGCGTAAGGACAGCATTCTGTGCTCGTTAGGCTCTGCCTATGAGCAAGGGGACGCGGCCATCTCCCGCTCCCCGGCCGTCAGCAGCGCGGTGTTCAATAATTCAAATGCCATTGCTACTCACATGAAAACTGGGAAGGTCTGCCCCCGAGCCCGCACTGTCTCACCCGCTCGCCGTGGAAAAGCCCATACTGGATTTCGCCAAGAAACTTCTCCAGCTCCGGGCCCGTGGCGTTGACGAGCAGAGCGCCCGTCCTGCACAGTATCGTGCCCCTAACCCACAGCTGCGTGCCGATGGCCGCCGCGGTCCCCAGCGCGCAGGCAAAGCTCAGCACCCCGGCTGCGCAGAAGAGGATTTTCTTCTGCTGGGCTGGCATGGTGCCGTGCCGAGTCCCCTAAGGGACGCAGCTTTCAGCGGGGCAGCAACAAGGCGCCGGCAAAGAGCCCCGGGCAGCCCTGCTCGGCGCAGCCCCCTCCTCCCGCAGCCGACCCCCCCGGCACGCATCGCCGGAGAGGGGCCGCGCAGCTTTCCTGCCCCGGCCCCTCCTCTACAGCCGCGGCGTGCACACGATCGCGTTTACGGACGGAAAGCCGAGCCGCTTGTGCATCCGCGGACACTCGATAGCCCGCTGGGCGCGGGCAGAAGGAGCCTCCCTGTACCGCGGCGGGCGCTCGGCCCTTCCCAGCCGCTGACCGGGCGAGCGGGGGGCTGAGGGGCCGGCGCGGCTGCCGCGTCCGGGTACCTGCTCTCCAAAAAGGGAGTTCGCAGAGGGTTTTATTTCTCCAGGGTTTCCTCCAAAGCTGGCAATGCCGAGCTGCTCTGTCCTTTTCCGGGGAGCGGTCTTGTTGTTGTTGTTGCCGTTGCTGATGCGACGGGGCCGGTGCCGCGCCGTGCCCCCGCCAGCCCCCCGCAGCCCCGGGGTGCATTCGGCACCTCCTGTTCCCTGCCGAGGCGGTCCCTGAGAGGGGCACGGTGTCTGTTACAGATTGCAGCTTTTGGGCTGCAGTGTGTGGGGTGCTCAGACAAACAAACACACCCACACAGGTTTTCTCTGCCCTACAGAGCACCCAGTGGAGCCCAAGGCCTGGCCGCACGCCGGGTCCCTGCAGTTCGTGCAGGACGGGCACCGCTGCCTCCCGCTGCTGCCAGGGTCGTGCCTTGCTCTTCATGTGGGACAGGGTCACGGGCACGACATAACCCATCCCCTGGAGAGTGGCTAACCCGCCGCCTCGGCTAGGACCGTCTGCATTGATCCGCTGACTGCCAGTGATTTCAGCAAACGCAGCGTTTGGGATTTCTTCCTAACCACATCGACTTAGAAAGTGGTTTGTTCCTAGATGCATATCCATTGCAGGAATAATCTTCGGGTGGTTTAAGAGTATCTTGTCAGTTAGGCTTAAAAATTGAGTTTGGTTTAACTGCAGAAGTTTTAAGACAACTTTCGAATTAAAATGAAGCAAGGCTGTGTACAGACAAATTATTTTATTTCTTTTTAAGCTAATGGTTAAAGCTGTGGTTCCTGCTGTGGTCATGATGTGTAACCAAGAGACTGCTGCGTCACGGGGTCCATTGCACCGGGCTTGCACTGCACGCAGTGCTGATTACCGGCTGGGTGATGAAAATGCTTATTTTTAAAGGTGGTTTTGAACACTCGAGTCGAATGCATTTATTGTTCCCTGAAGAGAGACTGTAATATTTTAGTATGATTATCACCAGCACAATAGCAGTGAAAGGAGCAGACTTGAACATGTGCATATAAAAATGACTATGTCCCAGAAAGAATTTGATGGGCAGAAAAAAAATTTAATTGCATTTATTTGTTTCGGTGATTACTTTTTTTCAAGAGTCAGCTTTCTGATAGTCTTTTCATGTGGAGCAATAGTTTATGCCATAGAAAATTATGCTGTTTTCTGAATGAGCTAAGATGTTTCCGAATCCCCCAGAAAAGCGGAGGTGTGGTGCAGCCCCGAGGGCTGCCGGCCTGAAGAGAGCGGAGATGGGATCCGGCTGGAGATAACGCTGCGTAGACAGGCTAGAAATCAGAGTCAAGAATTGCCCTGGAGTAACTTTTTCTAGGAACATTCGTTATCAGCTGTGGATCCTGACTGCATTGCTGGAAGACAATGCAGTCTGGCAGACAGTACAGAGCCCCTTCCAACTCCAGCTGCGAATTCTGCAGCGAACACTGAGGAGGCACCTGACAGGGTCTGTTTGCATTGGCACAGTAACACAATATTGCTTTCAGGGCAGTAAAAATAATATTTCCTGGTATCTGGGGTACTGTATTTATCAAACAAGTAGAGGAAAAAAAGCTCACACCCTCTGATGCTAAAGACTGGCAGTTTTAGAAAAGAAGGTCTTCTGCAGTGAACTTTTGACAGGTTTTTGTAACATCTTCCCTCTTCTAAGGCATGTGAAGCAAATAATGGGTTATTTACTGAACACTGGGTAATTACTGGGTTATTAACTGAAAAAGTGAAGCTGAGGTATCTGATGATCACAGAAAATATTTTATTGCAAATGCAGTGTGCTCCACCACAACGAATACTGCTTTGAATGTAGGACAAGAGCAAAGAAGATGCAGCAAATTACAAGATAAAAAGGGGAAACAGAAGCTTTTGTTTCTTCCCTCAGAAGCATTAGATTCCCCACTTTCTGATAATATCACATGAGAAGCAGGACTTGGGTGAGTCACTGTTCAAGGACAAGCTCAAAAACCAAACAGAAGCAGCCGAGGAATTTTGTAAAATCGCTGCTGTGACTGGGGTGACAATTCCTGGCCTGAGTGCTGGGACTCCTTTTGTGAGCAGAGCATCACGCAGCATCATGAGCCGCGTCACAGTCTGCGTTGCAGTCTCAGGTCTTGCCTGACTGTCCCACCCCGTTCACTGCAAAGACCCTTCCTCTTCAGCTTGCTTGTCTTCCTCAAGTCCTTTCTCCCATCCCGTATGTCCAAGATGTCACTAAATGTGTTACTGTTTTTCCCTGCAACGCCGGTTCACCGGCTGCGTTTAGCAACCAGTGTAGGTCAACAGTGCATGAGGGGAACAACCTCTGTGAAAAATGCACAGAGCTAGGTATTTTTGATGAGAGCAAACGCCCATTAAGCGAGGAGCAGAAAAGAACTACCTCCTTTTTTCTCCCACAGATGCTTAAACCCCAGATTACGATTCTTAAGGGTAAATATGCAATGTGAGGTATAGATAGATGATGAACGGTGGCTTGTATACGTGAACTTGGAAAGCAGTAATAGCATACCACTTCTTACAGAGACTGAAATGTCCTGCACTAACTTGATCTTTGGCAATCATTGCAGTCAAACGGACATTTTATTTTTATCAATTAAATGTATCCTATGGTAAGGACAGAATAGAAAAAGATTTTAGGACTCCAAAAGTGCCACCAAGTTTTGTAAGAGATTTGGATTTTATAACTCTCATGGATTGAAACTTCTGTACATCTGCAGTCACGTAGCAACTCGTGATACATGTAGAACTGATGCTGATTACATTCAGCTCTTTTCCACCATGTCACAACTGCTGTGGAGTTGATACCAATTTGCCTGAAATGCCATCCGTGGTTGTAGAGACAGCCAGGATGAGAACACCAGGTGTGATGAGGACCCGTAGCGACGTGCATTTTTGCAGAAACACCTGTGGGAAGGTTGTGTGTTGGCTGGAGTCAGCCACAGCCCACCCAAATGGTGTCATTTGTCCCTCGCTACCAGAGAACCGACAGACCTGCAAATGTTAAAAATGAGATGTCCTTGAAGAAAGCGTATAACCAATAATTAATGCAACACTTCTAACTAGTGTCAGCACAGTCAAAGCAAATGACGAGAATTTAGTCATGATAATGAAGAAAATATACTATGAACTGGTATTTCCTGTTCTTCCTTATTCTGAACTTATTCCTCAAATTCCCATACTAAAGTGGTGGCTTAAGACACTACTCGCTTGACTAAAGGTGACATGAAATACTCGTTACCTCTGAACAGAGAGAGCTCAGCCAAAACTCGCTCCCCCAGCAGAGTTTCTAGAGAAAAACAAACTAAAGCTCAGACCAGAATGTTTGCAGACAGGGGCGTTTAAAAAAACTGGATTTGAACCCAGACTTCCCAAACAGCAGTGACTAAAGCGAGGGCCGGAGCAGTGGATAGCACAGATCTATAGCCAGATCTGTAACCCCGCTCTGTGCACTCCAGTCTCTACTGGGACACTTGCCTGGCAGAGGAGCTGACGAGTCAACACGGAGCAGTGAGTGCCATTATGAGACTGTCAGGCCATTCTGCACGACAAAAAAACACCAAAAGACTGGGACCTGTGTGTCTAAATACATCAAGATGTGTTAGACAAAGTCTCAGGAATAAAATGTAATGATGCTATCTTAAAATACGCATGAAACTAATCCTCCCAAAGCCAGCGATCAGAACACTGACCCAGTGTGCCAGCGTAACTCAGAGAAAGCTCTGCAGCATTTTTATGCACTGGTGGAGTCAAGGAAAAGAGCTGACAAACACTGCTGTCCCTGCAGCATGCCCTTGGATCACATGCGAAGTCTGATAAACCTGTCAAGGAAGGCATCTCAGAGCTAGATTGTAAAGTTTGAAGATCTCAGACTTGTTGTCCCTTGCCTTTGGTGAATACCACAGCTGGATGCATGGGAAGTGGGAAAGTTAAATAGAAGATGTATTAACAAACATCAGGCAGTGTAGGTCGTTACTATCCTACTTTATTGCTATCGCCTAGTTCAGCCTCAGCTTTTCAGTTATCTGCGGATTAGAGAATTGCTTCGAGACAAATGTGGTTTGTCTGTATTTCCTGTTCTTGTCCATGCTAAATGTGAACATAAACTCATTTGCAGAGTGCTGTTGTTAATTTTATTTGGTCTTATTTGCAACCGATTATCTAATCTTGTATTTCCAAAGTACCCCGTGTTTGTGCTGTCCCGGAGATGTAGAACAAGGAGAGGGTCTGGCACAAATGGTGGGTAGAAGGGGGGGGGAGTTTTTCACGCTTGCTTACTGTAATGCTGGTGCAGGAAGGCACCCACCGCTCCAACACCTGCGGAGAGGGCACCTCTCCCGAGGGAGGGGAGTTGTTCCGCACCGCAGGACACTAACCGCGGCCGCGATCGAGACCGCAGCCCTTTCAGGCAGGCAGGCGAGTGCGGGACGCGCCCCCGCACGCTGGAAAAGAGGAGCCCCGAAGCGTTGTTGTTGTATTACTTTTGTTCTGAAGATTCATTAATGAGAAACCGTACTGCCGTTGCCATCATGTTTCCTGTCGCGCTGCCTGGGCGGCACAGAGCGGCCCCCGGAGCATCCCCCCCCGGAGCATCCATCCCCCCCC
>VXBL01006405.1:552111-562276 GCA_013400195.1 Aramus guarauna
CCTGTGAAGGGCGCAGCCACCTGCCGTGGGGGCGGCACGGACCCGTGGGGGGCACAGCCGGGTGCTGTGAGGGGCACAGCCGGGTGCTGTGGGGGGCACCCCGGCCCATGAGGGGCACGGCTACCCGGAGGGTGAGAGGCCGCGCTGGCTGGGGGGAGCGTGGGCCAGCTGAGCTGCCCACCCGCGGTTCTGACCTGGCAGCAGGGACCCGTGGCTGGAGGAGCGAAAGGGCCGGAGGGTTTGGAGGTCGGGAAACGTTTCTGAAGGCACAGGGCGGAGGTGAGCGGGGCTGCAGCTTGTACTCTTGCGTCAGGCTGTGGCTGTCCCACTCCCGGGTACCACAGCCAAACCCACGGAGACCCGCTGTGGTGCTGGGGCAAGCACCTAGTTCAGGTGGGCGCAGTGATGTGGCTGGCACGCCTAGCAAAGCCGCCGGCTCAGTTTAGGCTCTCCCTGGCTTCCCAGTCTCACTTCTGTGTCACCGGCCCTCCATGGGCGTGTGGAAGAAGGCTCTGGTTGGGTTTTGTGGCTGGGATGTCTCCCAGCAAAGTCCATGGATTTCCCAGATCTCGTGTGCTGGGTTGCGACTCGTACACGAAGCTGTGTGTGCCAGATACCCCTGCCTCCCGTGCGTCGGTCTGGGAGGTCTGCTGGTGCTCCTGGCCATCTGTCCGGTGAATTCAGCGCTTGTAGTTGTTGGTCTGACGTGTCCAGAGGGTGAACTCCAGTTCAGGTGAGCAGGTACAGCAGGGCAGCCATGCAACCACCTTCATGCGTTGCTCTGCTCCTGGTCTGTTGCCTTCCAGAAAGGAGCCTCATTAAGGGTGATTTGTTAGCTGTGCGTGAGTGCTGTCCTCTGGTTCATGTAGGCTGGCAAGCGCTTGTCAGAGAGGGGCTGTTGGTCAGTGCTGGCTGAGAGGGGCTTGGACAACACGCAGTGAACGATGCGTATTCAAGTCCATTGCTGATCCTGTCAGCCACCCCTCTCAATTTTTTGACCTCTAGCATCTTTCTGTCTTTTTACCCTTATGCCGCTCCTCATCATACTTACAAACTTGATGATTACAGTAACTAGAAATATTTCTCTAACGTGTATTTTTTTATGTGTGATCGTGACCAGGCTTGCAGAACTGCATCTGAACTCAGCTATGACAATGTATGGAGATGAATTTTTAGCTCTGGACTGTTGCATATTTTTAGTCAGGTGGTGGATTGATTCTTGCAGACACATTTATAAATACGCAGCCATTTACAATAAGAATGGAAGTGGTAAGTGCCCAGATGGTTAATATTTAAAAAATGTTACATGGGTGCATTAGTAAGTAGAAAATAACTGCAACAGGCTCATTGTTATTTGCCATAATGTAATTGATTGAAATTTGGCTTGTGGAATGTCTTCATGTGTACGTGCGGTTTTAGTGTGTGTTGCACGGGGTGTTCACAGGATACAGTCCTGCGTCGTTCCAGCCTTGGGGTTGGTGAAGTCTGTCTGACATTTGAAAAAGGAGACAAACGCGGAGTTACAGGTAGAGGTGGGAATGGGCTGTCTGGTGACGTTGGTGTTGCAGACTGTTGCCCTGTGCTTTTCCAAATTCCCTCTCTGCTAGGAGCTGGCACCTCCTGGGACCCCGGGCTCTCCCTGTCCCCAGCCGGCTCCAGAGCCCGTTCACCTGGGTGCTGGGTGGAAACGTGGATCCTTTGCAAGGTCCCCTCGTAAACCCTGGGGTAACCAGCGTTTAGTCTCTGGGCGCTGGCATGTGCCCTGTGTGCAAAACACTCCCTGCAGAAATGAGGGGCTGGCGGAAGGGAAGTCTTCAAATTGCATAGCGCATAGCTTCTGCTTGAATGCAGTTACCTGCTGGGGCTGCTTTTAACACCTGGTACTGCCCTAAGAGAGAAAGAATAGGAGGAATTAGCTTTCCTTGTCTTTCTGTAATGTGTTTTCTTTGAACCGTGCTTTGTGCTTAGTTTCTCTGTATAACCAGCAGTCCCTGCTGCTGATTGTGGAGCAAAAGGTAGGTTTGGAAATCAGGTCCTGGCGGAGCGTCTGAAGGAAGGTGTTAGAATTGGCTTTTTTTCTAACACTTCCTGTGCTCTACATTGTTACCCTCTCCCTAAGATGGATAAAATAGAATGCAAATTGTGTTTATTACAAGCCAGAGATATAAACACTGAATGTACCGTATCAGGGCCAGATTCTGATGATTTTACTCGTAAGTAACGCTTTTAACTGCAGTTGAATTCATTTTCAAAACACAGCCAGCACAATTTTATGCTGAGAAATAGCCTTTGGACAGAAGGAACTTCACTGTCTTCTCTGCACATAGTGCACAGGGTTTGACCCTTCCAAGGCTCAATTCTCCAACGTCTACAATCACCAGTAGCCCAGGACACCTTCTCAGAGGTAGGATGGGTAAAGCAGTTGAAATTTCTGTCAGGGAGGCCTCTCCAGGATTGTCCCCCTTGTGCCTGCTGGGAATACACCTGTCTTTCTGGGCCCTTCAGTGTTAGAAGAGACCAATCTTCCTTCTCGCTCTCGGTATCTGTTTATAACAGGGCCAGTATGTCATCTTCCTAGTCTCTGCCAAAACGTGCTTCTGCCTGTGGCTGGCTGTTGGGTCTGGCTAATCCTTGTTTGTGGCTTCCGAGCTGTTGATTCGGAGTGGATAATGCTCCTCTAAATATCGTTATTCCTCTCTTCATCACAAAATGCAGCTTGTTCAGTAATCTATACCTGGCACCATATTTTATGCTGTCTCTTTTAGGGAGTTACTGTTAGAGCTCATCGTTCAAACCAAGCCCAGCGTAGTGGAAGCTGAGCGTGAGTGGAAGGTTTGTGCTGCAGCAGCTACAGCCCAGGACGAGATCCTGGGCCTTCCTGCAGAGGGTTTGGGTCTCCACCATAACGCTGTGGTTGCTCCAAGCCCTGTTGCAACAGACAGACGCGAAGCAAGAGCTGGAGCGTGTGAGAGGGTCTGAAAGGAATGACTGGTTAAGAAGATCCATTTTGTTGCTTTCGTGAGTTTAATATGGACTTACTTTAAATTTCTCTTCTGAAAGAAATTTTTGAGGCTAGGTAGAAAAAGAATGTATTTCAAAAATTGCTTCAAAGACTGCCAAATAGTGCCAGTATAGTTCTATACATGTCTGTTTGCTCCACTCAGATGTCAGAATAAACCGGCCAGCTCCTAGTTTTTCACCACATCTATACGTTGTTAGCTTTCTGCTGTTTTCCTCCTGGCTTGGTGCTGCAGTAAGCCAGTGTTACAGCAGTAATAAGGAAGCAGAAGAATGCTTAAGTTGAAGGAGCTTGTTCCTGTTAATTAAAAGTAAAATAATACGGAATTATGCAGCCCAGAACACCCAATGATAACGCCTCAGTGCTTGATCCTAACAGCCGGTTCATTTGTTCTCGGTCTGGATTTGAGTGCCCCGACTGCTCTGAACAGGCGTTGCCGGAGTCCCGGCTGCGATGAAGTAACGCACGCAGGCTGAGGTTGGGCTCTGACTTCTCAGAGCTGCTGCTGTGAACATCAGCCTGGACCTGTCGGCCTCTCTTCGTGTGAAGATAGCCATCTGTATGCCTTCTGTTCACAAGTGGAGTGCTGCAGGTGCATCGGTGGGTCTTGAATATCCCCCACGAAACTATTAAAATTCTTTCTGAAACAAATTAACGCAATTTGGGCCTGAATGTTCATTTGGCTATTTAAAATTGCAAAGGGTTTTAAGCCTTGATTTGGCTTGCATGGGGCCCTGCTTGACATTTTGCAAGGAAGCTTGACATCTCTGCAGGAACCCGGAGGATCCAGCGTGTTGCGGCGCGGGTCACTTAGTGACAGCAGCATGCGGTGCTCCTGTGCCTCTCGTTAGGAGAGGGCTTGCACAGCAAGTGAAAGGGTGCTGAACCCTGGCGTGGTCAGTGTTGTACAACTTAGCTGTGCTGGTTTGTCCAGGAAACTTCCCCTCTGCTAGGGGACAGCTGTGCTCTTAGAAAATAACCCCGAGCTGTTAATGGACTTGGTGAGAGAGATGTAATGAGAGCTCCTGTGAACAACCATTTTATTGTGAATTTGTTTGTAAAGGTATCTTGGTGCATTGTGTTCACAGATGACATTGCCTTTTCATTTCTAGTCGGTGTTTGGTTATACAACTGTGCTATGTTCCGTGTTTAAAATTTCTGAACTACTGCTGAAGGCAGGGAGAAATCTGAGCTAATAATCTGAGCCAGACAAAACCAAAACACTGGTGTGTTTGTGATTTGTTTGTGTTGTCAGTCCGTCCGCAGCTTGTTCCTACAGTAGTGGTAGATATAGCAGTACAACATACGGCTCAGTTATTTTCAGCGTAATGATATCTAGGCAGCTTTTTTCAAAAGAGGAGAAGTTTAAAGATAACGGAACTGGGGTCATCTGTGGAAATGACACTAATAGTAACATATATCTCCATCTGTTTGGCATTTACCTTTTATTTATTTGCTTATAATCTCTTTGATCACTTTCATCTCTGCCTTTATCTGTGTTTTCAAGGCTGTCTTGGGTATAGTGTGGGTGGAGGAGTGTTCCAGCACTCCTTGTTGATTTCATTTAAAATTCAGATGAGGCTTGCTAACTTCATAAACCCTACAGAGCTTAGATTTCTTCTAAATACATTACTGTCTTCTGTGTTACTCCCAAGCTTTGTGAAAATGCTGAAAAGCAAAATGCGCTGCAAAGCGTGAGAGTATAAACCGAATGGAAGCTTCTGGCTCACTCTTTTTGGGGAGAGATGTCACCCAAAACTAGTAACAAAATCTTCTACTAAGATTATAACGTTCTTGACTTTCTTTTTCCCTGTTTTATTTGCTTGGTTGCACAGCAGTCACTCTTTGTTTACAAAGGTTATTTCACAGTCATCTTGGGGATTGTTCTGTTATCTTGCCCGCTACCAGGGGCCCCGTGGAGCACTAGAGCTTGTGCAGAGTAACTGATTCATTGGGGGAGATCTGTGCCTTTTCTTCAGAGGGAGAGTAAGAAAAACAAACAAGCCAAGTTCCCATTCATCTGGTATACTGATCTGTGGTGTAGGTAAACCTCAGTCTGACAGGCGTGTGGTCCTGAATAAGTGAATAAACTGCTCAGCCTCTGTAGAAGAATATTAACTTGGGTGAAGATACGGAGTGAAGACAGGGATGGATGGGGCAAAGGTGGGACTCGCTTAGGAAGTTGGTGCATTTGCGAGGACTTGGGAATGTGTCAGCACTTAATGCTACTGAGCCTGCTTCTGCCTGTTCTGTGCTCTTGCTGCAAATATGGTCCAGCTAAAATACCCGTATGCAGCAAAGTGAAGGTGTATTGGTAGCGTAGTAGGAGACTAGTAATACTTCCACCGTGCAAGTAACCCTGGAACTGGGTTTAGTTGCAACAGGGACAGATGTTTACTTGAAATTGTTTCTGCTGGAGGTGGTCTGTTTCTTATTTCAGTAGATACTCTCAAACGTGGTTGTGAGGCCACAAACTGAAATAGTAACGTTTTGAACTTCAACAAAATGACGATGTAAAACCTTTTTTGTGCTGGGGTAGTGGTGTGCAGCAGCGTTCTGTTACGGAGCGATGCAGGTGGCCCCAGTGATCCCAGTGCATCTGGAGGAGACGAGGACGCACGGCTCTCCCTCCGCTGGCCAGGACCGCTGGTGACTGGCACCACTTTCACGAGGAAGATCTAGGGCTGGGTGCTGGGAGCACTCCAGGTTTTACAAAGGCTGCCAAGACCTTGTTTCCTGCTACCCTTCTCGTGGGCAGCAATCCTCTTTCAGCAAAACCAGCGGCATCCGTATCAAGATACGGCCTTGAAGTCTGTATTAAGGTGAACGCTTAATGGGGACTGGAGGATAGGAGTGGCATTGTGCTCACTAAAATCCTGTGACTGTGCAAAGCGCTTTGAGGGTTGTTCAGGTGCATGCAGAGTGTGACATACCAGCCAACATAAATTTTCTGTGTAAAAAAAACATGCTTCTTAGAATGATGTGACTTCTTAAATTGTCTTTTCATTTTTTTTTTTCTTTAAAACGTTCTTTACAGGATGAACTTACTGCAGTGAATGTAAAGCAAGGCTTCAGTAATCAACCCGCCTTCTCTGGAGACGAGCATGGATCTGCTAGAAATATTGTCATTAATGCCTCAAAGGTAAGACAGAGCTTTTCAGTCACTAAAATTGGAATCAAGCTGGCAGTGGTCGTACTGGGTTCTTGACTACTTTGCTTTCTAGTTGCAAGTCTTCTTATTAATTACAGAACTAATACAAGAATGCTGAGCTGTGTTTCTGCTATCTAGCATTATCCATCTTCAGAGAAAAACATGGATGCCAAGAACAAAATGTAACTGGCTGTCATGGTTTAGCCCTGGCTGGCAGCTCAGCCCCACGTAGCCCCTCGCTCACTCCTCCCACAGCGGGATGTGGGGTAGAATTGGAAGAGTGAAAGTGAGAAAACTTGTGGGCTGAGATAAACACAGTTTGATAGGACAAACACTAATAATAATAACATATACAAAACAAGTGAAGAATAGCACAATCTGTCACCTGAAGCCAATGCTACGCAAGACCCCCAGCTACCCAGCCCCTCAGCTCACACGCACAAGCACAGCAAACCCAGGAATTCATTCCCCACTTCCCACGGCAGGCAGGTGCTCAGCCATCCCCAGGAAAGCAGGGATCTGTCACACGTAATGGTGACTTGGGAAGACAAACGCCATCACTCCGAAGTCGATGCTGTGCAAGACCCCGACTACCCCGCAAGACCCCCAGCTGCCTCGCCTCTCAGCCCACCCCCCAGTTGTAAATGGAACGTGATGTCCTATGGTATGGAATATCCCTTTGGCCAGTTTGGGTCCAGTGTCCCGGCTGTGTCACCTCCCAGCTTCTTAGGTGTCCCCCGCCTTCTCGTTGGCAGGCTGGTATGAGAAGCTGAAAAGTCCTTGTCTGCTTGGCAACAACTAAAAACATCAGTGTGTTATCAACATTATTCTTATCCTAAATCCAAAACACAGCATTGTACCAGCTGCTAGGAAGAAAATTAACTCTATTCCTGCCAAAACCAGGACACTAGCACACTTCGTTGTAGGAGAGACATTAATTTCTGCTCCTATTCTTTTATTTGCTTCACTTGGAAAGACAGTAGTGACTCTTGCCCTGGAAGTCCCTAGTGTTTACACATCTTTAGCTTGCTTTGGTCTTAGATCTGTTTCATCAGGCTGTTTTCTGCCAAGAGAAACTGGTCACTGTGCTCCAGGTCTCTTGGAAATATATTCTTGGATTGTTTAGTGAAATTTAACTTAGCTCTCCTGTGTTGGGTTTAGGTTGGGGTTTTTTTTTTGAGAGTCAAAAAAGTGTGAGATACAAAAGAACAATAAAAATCACTAACAGATTAGTTAATAACCTCCAAATTGAAAATAGTAGCTATTTAGAAAAAAAATCCGTCCTGTATTTCTTTGAGGGATCTGTCCAGATTCATGTACTCTCCCCTTTCTTTCTGTTGGGAAAGCAGGAGGAAACAGTTTTGAAGGATAATGTTATTAAGAATCTTATAACAATGTTTTCAAAGTAATTTTCTGCTGTTTGACTTTCAAAATATATAACTTTTTATGGCTTATTGGAAAATGTGAATTTACTTATACAGTGATACTCTCTTATTTTAGCAAAAGAAAAGGTACAAGTGTCAGGGTTGTTACTGTTGAATTGTTAAAGGTCTTCCTGTCACATTCTGATTTTGTTTTCTAGAATTGCCACCTGCAGGTACTTTGTCTTATGTTTAAATTATTTCTGTTTTGACTATTTAACATAACTGTTTGAAAAGTAAACCAGAAATGCACAAGGAAGTGCTTATAGTTATTTGGAAGACTTAAGTGTAGAATTGCCAAAATAAATTCAGTATCTCCTGAAAGCTTTTCATAGATTTT
Organism: Aramus guarauna; assembly: GCA_013400195.1. Lineage (NCBI taxonomy): Eukaryota > Metazoa > Chordata > Aves > Gruiformes > Aramidae > Aramus > Aramus guarauna. Next base: position 560,043 of record VXBL01006405.1, read on the forward strand.
AAAATTACCCAGCTATGAATATATTTATGAGAAAATCAAACACTTTAATCTTACTGACAGGCCTAAATTAATTCCTATTATAGTAATTTTGAAAAGTAAATAGGCTTACATGGGAAGTAAAACCTTTATTGGGCTTTTTTCCTCGTGTTTTGGGATTGAAGGTACTGGGGAAGCAAATCTTACAAAGCTTTTCATTCTGGAGGTATCGAGTGGTAGTGGAGGTGTTTTGAGTAGAATTTGGAATGCTTCCTGGATTATCCAAATCTTTGAAGTTTTGCCTGATGATGACGGAAAGACAATGAATGCCGTTCTTGTGACAGTGTAGTTTGTTCTAAATAGAAGTGAAAAGCATGTGTTTACACACATTATGGTAAAGTGTAGCAGGGGAGGAATGTTCTGAGGCACTCTTAGAATACACTGAATCGGGCCTAAATCCGAGACGTGCGTCTGCTGAGGGGACGTGGCTCTGGGCGTTCAGTGACCCATTGTAACAGCAGCTGCGTCTCTGCTATCTCTGGGGCCTGCTCCTCTTTGGCGTGGCTTTGCTGATCTGCAGCTTCTACAGTGATAACGCAGAAGTGTTGCACGAGTGCTTAATATCATGACTCCCCATCTCCTAGCTGCAGGGAATTACAGTGTAATCCTATTAGACTGATAGCCTGGACTAGAGTGATGACTACGTCTATTCATATGGAAATCCTTTGTGCACTAATGTACGATAGATGCTTACTTACTGGGTTGTCATATATGTTCTGCTTTTTTTCCCCACCAGATTGGCGCTTACTTTAGCAGCATACTAGCAGAAAAGCTAAAACTTAACACTTTCCAGGACACGGGAAAGAAGAAACCACAAGTAAATGCCAAAGACAACTACTGGCTGGTTACTGCTCGTTCTCAGAGTGCAATTCATAACTGGTTCACAGATTTAGCAGGAAGTAAACCACTGACTCTTTTAGCAAAAAAGGTATCAAAATACTCCTTCCTCTGTTTCTTGGATATTTGATTGTACTGAATTGGGCAGTATTTCTGAATGTGCTGGATGTGCAGTGGTGCTGGAGGCAGCTGCTGCTGAGCAGCACGTTCCCTCTCTGCAAGGAGGGTGTGTGGGCAAAGGGGAACTTCTGATCTAGCTGGTAACAGGTTCCTTTGAATGACTATATTTCAGCTCAGGCATGTTTATCTTATTGACAGCCAGATTCTTTGCCTGTACGCTTCACTTCAAGGGTCTCTTTCTCAAGCAAAGGAACAGAAATTGTTGTGTCTGGCAAAGAGATAATCGGCGAGAGAGCTAATGCATTCTTAAAAGAACCTGCCTGCTAACTCCAACCCCTTTGCGTGCTCTTCACATTTAAATTTCTATTTAAATTAACAATCTTTGTTAAACAGTCTTATTAGTTGCATTCTCGTTTAAGTTTCCAGTTAAGGAGAAGTATTCTTGCTGCTTTGTAGCAGTCCTTGTGTAAGTGGAAAAGGCAATTCTGAGCTATCTTTTTGGATACTGCATGCTGTTAAGAACAGCAGTGCAAGATAAATTTGAAGTGGTCATTAAAACTCATCCAAGGTGGCATGCAGAACACAGTAACAAAGGTGCTGTTATTTACGACTTTCTTTCCTGAAGCTCTGTGTACAAGCAGCTAATCTTACAGTATCGGGAAGTTATTCTGACTATAAATGAAAGTGGAAAAGTGAACCCTTATTTCAAGACTATTGAGCATAAATGGATCAAAGTGAGAGAAGGTGCAAGTTTCACCAGTTTTTGGTTTGTTGCTATGCAGTTGGTGAAGAACATGTGCTGCTTTGTCACCAGTAGAGACACCAGAAAAACAAGAGCTTTGCTGTGCTCAAGCGTGCCACCACCTTTTCTCCCTAACTTTCTGAGAAGTTAACTTTGTGACCAGAAGTGCTAGAGAGATTTCTTTCATTATTTAAGTTTTTTTTTTTTTAAATAACCAGATTTATAAACCTGCTGATTACAGTTGTGGTGGGTTGATCCTGTCTGGGGGCCAGGTGCCCACCAGAGCCGCTCTATCACTCCCCTCGTTCACCAGACAGGGGAGAAAAAGTGTAACGAGAAGCTTTATGGGTTGAGATAAGGACAGGGAGAGATCACTCACTTATTATTGTCACGAGCAAAACAGACTGAACTTAGAGAGAGGAAATTCATCTAATTTATTACCAAGCAAAACAGAGTAATGAGAAATAAAATCAAATCTTAAAACATCTCCCCCCACCCC
>VXBL01006405.1:562509-594815 GCA_013400195.1 Aramus guarauna
GCTCTGTCAGACACAGGGGAAGCTTCTAGCAGCTTCTCACAGAAGCCACCCCTGTAGCCCCCCCACTACCAAAACCTTGCCATGCAAACCCAACACAACAGTCAATAAGCATGTTAAGAACACTGTGAAACTGATTCTGTAGAGTCCCTGAGCTGACTGCTGAAGAGCATTACAGGAGAGGGTTCGTGCTTTGTTTGCTGCTGCCTTCAGCATTGCTGCACCCCTGTTCTCCAGGCGCTCTGTTAGAAAGGCTGAGCATGCTTGAGGGAGTAATGAGGATTTTTCGGTAGGGAATAGTAAGAGTAGCATTTGTGCCTCCACTCCCTTCTATCTCCACTGGGTATGAAATGTCTTCTTGTTCTCATATATGTTGCTTTAACAATGCATTTTAAAATTACTCTGTGCAGAAAGGCGTAAGGATTGCTGTGCCAGAATAGAGTGACTTTTCCCCTGGAAGTCTCATGGGACCAGCCCCGTTGTGTGCGTGGCCAGTGCAGGCAGCATTAGCTGGCCAGGCTGTGCTGCCCTGGGGCGCTCTGGTTATTATGGACTGCCCTCAACCAGGGGTACCCATGAAACCGGCAGTGTCTATGAACTGAACCCTTACCAAACCCTTGGTACGCTTCCATTTCCCAGAGGTTCTGAGGATCAGCTTGCAGGACTTTCTGCACTTTGGATGCCTTTGGCTGTTGAGAGGTTTGCCAGTGGCCCTGCAGGCATCTCTGAGCGGGGGAAGGATGGTCCTGGTGAAACCTGGGCGGTGCATGGGGCAGTGTCTCTGTTTTGTCAAGTCTCCAGACAATAGGTGCTGTTAGCGTGGTGGGTTGGTGAAGAGGGCTGCCGCTCTCCAGGTAGTGCGGGGCTCAGCAGAGGCCCGGGCTAACCCGCAGGTGCCAGCTGCTGTTTGGACTGTGTGCTATAACTTCCTTCCTCTTTTGTTTCGTTTCAGGTTCCTATTCTCAGTAAAAAAGAAGATGTTTTTACTTACTTAGCAAAATATTCTGTGCCACTGCTGCGAGCGGCATGGCTGATCAAAATGACATGTGCCTACTACGCTGCTATTTCTGAAGCTAAAATCAAGAAACGCCAGGCCACTGACCCAAATATTGGTAAATAAACATCTCTAATGTCTAAATGCATAATAATAGGTGAAGGGGCCTCCTCCTCTTGTTCATGGCTTTAGTGTTACTAGGTGTCCAGAGAGGAATCTTTGTAGTGGGAGATGGAGTAAAAATTCTTCTAAATCAGTTTTGCTTAGAAATGTGTGTCAAAAAGTAGAAAGAGCAGTGCAGCATAAATCCTGCTCTGTTGGCTGCTTCTCCTCCCAGCCAATTCCTCCCTAAGTCTCCAGGCACAGCATCTGAGGAGTTGACTCTGCTGCATCTTCACCACCGACACCGCTCTCAGTGGGGGTGGCAGGAGCGGCAAAGGCTGTGCTAAGATAAATGTTACCGGGGAATGAACAGAACTGCTAATTTAAAAAGCTTGGAATGAAAGGATAATTTCAAAGCTTATTTATTAGAACATAGGAGGCAATGTATTCATTTTAAATACAAACCTTAAATGACACTGCCTGGCACCAAGCCAGCGGGCCAAGCAGTGAACATCTTCAAGATGTTCAAAGGTACTTTAACTGTTGTCAAAGTTGTAGTTTTACTCTCTCGATTTACATCTGCTAGCTGTAGCTCTTCTGCTGTCTAGAATGAATGTTTTCCTTCTTTGTCCTCAAAATAACTGTGCTCAGAACAGACAATTTCACTGCTGTTTAGCAGCATTTCTGTACTGCTGCGAGAAACGTCTACTTCTTCCTGCCAACTCATTCTGTTGTTTCTTTCAAACTTTGCTTTGTGGGTTTTTTATTATTATTATTTGTAAGCTCATAACACTAGTTTTCATTATGACTTCCTAGGCAAAGCCTCAAAAGTGTATTTTCTGGCAAACATCCTATGTTTGTTCTTTGTTGATAGTTTTAAAAATAGTTTAAAAAAATCAGTCTGATTTTGTTTAGACAGAGGGCAAGGGGGAGGCAGCACATGTGGCTGGCAAGAAGAAGATGAGAAACCTGCCCAGATACCAAGTCAGGTTGATATCTATAAAGTAGAATTTTCCACTTTACAGGGACAGAGATGTGTTTGGGTTAGTGCTTAGACGCTGTTTCACTTAGGGTTCAATGCACTGCTTGCTTTGCTAACCAGTATACCTTTGAAGAAGAGCCCAAGGACTGATAAAAAGCATGCTTTGCTAAAGAGTATCCTTGAAGAAGAGCTGGAAAACTGATCAAAAAGGGGACATCCTGCCCCAGAAGGTGCCCAGAGCTGGGTGATTGCCAGAGAGGCCTGAAGTCAACAAAAATCGGCAGTAACTAGGAGAAAGGGAAAGGTGGCTGGGGTTCTACCCAATTAACGGACTTTGCAAATCACACCCTCAAGGAGCGTGCCTGCTAATTTACATATGCTTAATCAATAGCAGATGATGCAGTAATTACTAACCAATTAGTGTAAATTTAGGCAGGTTTTTCTAATCCTGTAACAAGATAAATGTGTTGTAGATTCTGCGTGTAGTGTGCTAGCTTTGTGGCATTACCACCGAGTGCCCATCTCGGCGCAGACGTGAGATAAATACAATACCTCTGCTCTGTGGGTATATTGGCGTACTGCACAGCGGGTGAACGAGCCCACCTTTGGACAGCAAGGTTGGGGTTTGAGCTCTGGGGGGCTGCCGTGCTGGGGTTAGCCTCTCTGTAGGGAGGTCAGTGCTGGTTTGGTGGGACGTTAGCACAGTTCCTCCTCCGACGTGGGATGGGTTCAGGCTCCTTCCAGCTGTTTGGGCACCGCTGAGCAGGGCTGGGTGACTCGCTCCTTCCTTCTCTCAAATTCTCCTTTTGTCCTTGGCACCAAGGGATGCTGAAACAGCCCCTCTGTCCAACCTCTCAGGTTGTCTTCCCTTTTTCTCTTGAGTGACAGAAGCCTTTTTGAGGTAGACCCTAGCAGGAGGCTCGGAGCAGGCAGCGAGAGCGGGCTGATTGCTTTCCTCTCCTGATTGAGTAGCTCTGCTGGTGGGGCTCAAGTGGTGATGCTGTGCACCAGGACCGGGACTGCGCCTTCGCTTGGGAACTGTACTGTTACGGTGTAGTTCAGACAAACGCCCTCTTCCTTGGTTGTCTGGGAGTGGGGGAAAGGGGGAGTAAGGAGGAGGTGAGGAAAGCTACGGTTGTCCGCTCTGTTGTGATAAATTGCTCTGGGCCTAGTTTGCTCTGGCTGGGAGTAGTAGCCCTTTAAACTAGAAGGAGTTTGTGCTGGCTGGGAGGGTGCAGGAGGTGGTGTGCCTTGGGGGGTAGGCAGGTACTCCTGCTCTGGCTCTGCTCCGCGCTGGCACCGTGGGGGGCCCTGCTGCACAGGGAGGATGAAGGAAGCCGGTAAGAATGTCTGTGGTGCCCCTGAGTTTTATCAGAGAGTACTCTGAGGTAGGTTACTGGAGGTTACATCCGCTGTCCAAATTCCCTATTTTGCAAAGGTTGGTGAGAGCTTTTTGGGAAATAGTTTGCTGCAGGTTACTGAGCAGCCTTTGACAGTTCCCAAAATGTTTTATATCTGTGCCTCCGGTACAATTGCATTGTTTCTAACTCAGTGGCACAGAGATATTGGTAATTGCTTTGGGAAAATTATTCTTTCATACTGTCAAATGAAATAAGTTTGAAGTAGTGGATTTGGAATGGTTTTCCAAAAGTAAGTGAATGTTTGAAGTAAATGTACTCAAAACCCACTCTATGAAAACACTACAACCCACTAGCTTTGTACAGAAATTCCAGTGGATTTGGATAGAAAAGCATTCAACGTGTAGTCTGTATATGTTGACAGAACTGCCAATTACAAATGCAAAGGGAATAAAGAGTGAACGGGCTAGCTGAAGTCTGAGGTGGGTAGTAAAGAGCAGAAATAGTTGTGAGAGAGCGGTAGTTCCTGTAACTGGCAGTAAACAGGCGTAGGTTGTCAAAGCAACTGCATTATATATTCAGAAAAGAGTGTGCTCTTCTAAAATATGCTGCATGCTGATTAAATACAGCTCTGTCACGTGTTTGTCTCTGGGATATTAACAAATATCCTGGGTTGTTCCAGTTCCTGTTAAGAGAACACCTTCCTTACAATTCCTTTTTTCCCAAAGCTTTATGTATGTGACCAAGCAAGTTACTTTTGTTCGCTAATTTCTCCAAGTTATACTAAATCACAGAATCACTGCTGAAGCAGAGGGAAAACCTGATAATTTTTAGGAGGCTTGTGTATTTGCTGAACAGCATCTACTGAGGTATCCATGGCGAAGGAGAGATAATCAGTCTTACTGGCAGACCTCGGTGCTGTGCTGGTCGCTCTGACCTCAGAAACTGCTCTGGAGCTTTTTGCATTCTCATCAAGAGTAAAAATCTGGAGGAGTTGTTTGTTTCAGAGTGATTATAGAAAGAACAATTTTCTATCCCATTGCTTGTGCAAAGTCCCATTGAGTTGTATGTTGGCTGTGTTTGGAGGGGATGAAAGAGGAGAGTAAATGTCCAGATGGAAGGAAGTAATAAAATACATTTTCAAGGCTGTTTTGTGGCTGAATGCTGAAATCTGATGAGAGAGACAGGTGATTCCCTGAAGACATACCTTGTGTCAGAGCTTTTTACATCATGCTGAGCAAGCAGCTACTCTCACACTTGACAGTGTGTGTGCTTTGAGACCATCGCACAGGAGGGGCACGTAAGCAGCCCATTAATTCACAACAGGTGCTGCAGTGTGTAACTCTGGATTAATATTTTGGAGAAATATTTTTGATGACAAAGGCAATGTAAGTCTGTTTCAATTCTGACTGTGAAAGAAACCTTTTATCACTTGAAGTGTTCTAATTGTAAACTTATTTTGTAGAATGGACTCAAATTATAACCAGATACCTTCGAGAGCAGCTGGCAAAGGTTGCGGAGTTTTATCATGGGACTTCCAGTCAAGGCAACAGCTCTGTAGTGATGCCTCAGGAGATGGAACAAGCCCTGAAGCAGTGGGAATATAATGAAAAATTGTCATTTTATATGTTTCAGGTAATACCTTAAGAAGTGCATGGATTTTTTTTTTTTTTTTTTTCCTGGAGAGTTTTGGAACTTACTGGTAGCTTTTGTCATAAGACTTGCATAAATTGTAAATGCTAATTCATTATAAAGATCTGCTTGCTGAAAAAGCTTTGACTTGCTTAGTGTGTTTGATTGCGATTGCAGCAAGGTGCTCAATTATTCCATCTGTTCTACATTATCCCTTCTTCTAAGGCTGTTCTGATGATTGTGGGTCAGGCGGAGGCCACTGGGATGTTGCAGTGGTGGCCTGGCTGTTCAGTTCCACGTGGTTCTAGCACAGAGTAACTCTCTGGTTATTTCTGCCCAAGGATGGAAACAGCAGAAGGGTTGCTGGGAGGGAGCGAGTCCGTCAGCGGTGATGGGGCAGCCCGGGAGTCCCAGCTGCAGAGGTGCTGTACGCAGTTGCTTCTCTGCCTGTAGGGCTGCCGTGATGGTGGCTGGTCCCTGCCTGCGCAGTGGTGGTTGGGGGTCTTGCTAGCTCTGTGCTGCCATGGGAGATGAGAGCTAAACCAGAAATGAACTACAAATTGTAATTACACAGCACCTTGTTCAGTGCTCCCAGTTAATGTGTTACATTAAATCCTTTAAGGAAGGAATGCTCGAGAGACACGAGTATTTGACGTGGATACTGGATGTTTTGGAAAAAATCAGACCCACTGATGATGATCTTCTTAAACTGTTGTTGCCGTTAATGTTGCAGGTACACACATGTTTTAAAACCAAAATCAATATAAGCGTGGTATTTACATGGTAGATGATTTTAATATTTGTGGTGGTAATGTTTATAGAAACATTTTTACTTAGGACATTTAGGGAAATATATTGTATGGTGCATGTTTGGAATTTATAAACACCTTTAAAACGTTCATGCTTTATACTCCTTAACTTGAATTGGTGGAAGGATTCTGTTACTGTAACTGGTCCTGGAGGGCAGATGAAATTTTTAAGAGACAGAAGTACAGATTTGTGTTTGGGCTGCTCTTTTTTTCTTTTTTTTTTTTTTTAACTTCTGGACTCTTAATATTGGAGGTGTTCCCTTCTAGTTCATGCATGTTCAACGTTAGATTGTTAAAGAAAGCGAATACATGGAGTAGACTGTGTAATAAACTGTGCATTTTCTTAAATTTCAGTATTCGGAAGAGTTTGTTCAGTCAGCTTACCTCTCCCGTCGCCTTGCTTATTTTTGTGCCAGACGCCTATCTTTATTGCTAAGCGATGGTCCTAACCTTGTAGCTGCACACTCTCCTCATATGATTATCGGACCGAGTAACCCTCCTCTGGCAGCCCCGAGTCCGACTGCCCCCGGTCCCGTGGTGAGCCCGGTACAGCTGGCCTGCTCAGATTTCCTCTCCTGCCCTCAACACCGTCCACTGGTGTACGGACTTAGCTGCATGCTGCAGGTAGGCCAGTCTTCTGTTGCCCTTTGTTTTCAAGGCTGTAGCCATTCAGTTTGTTGGAAAATAGAGGGGGTTTTGGGTGTGACAAGGTGTGCTAGTTGCGGTTTGAAATGTACCTGCGTCCATTAAAGGGTGAGGACTGAGCGGGTGGATTCTCCACACTGACCGAGGCACGATGGCGGAACCGCCGGGAGAAGCTTGTGCTGCCCATGTGTCTGTCCGCACCTCTGCTGCGGGAAGTAGTGACTCTGCTGCCAGGGGTGGCCAAGCCTTCCTCTGCGATGGAGCGTTCCTGGTTGCAGTAATGCTGCGCGCATCTCATCACCACTGACCCTGCGCGGTTCTGCCAGACCCCGTCTGCCTGCTGAGTGTGGCTGGACAGAAGACAGCGCCGTGCTGACTCCCGCGAGCCCTAAGCTGTGAGGATTTCCTCGCTTCTTCCAGCTTGTCACTGATGCTCGGTGCCACTGCAGGCCGCTTCATTTTGGTTTTGTCAGAATTATGAGCAGTTTATATTGCCTTATCAACTGCCACAGTTTTTAAAACAGTGGAACAGAAGAGACTGTTCACTTGCGCTTGTTGCTCGGCAATAGCAGAATTGTCAAGAGAGTAATTATTTTCCAAAAAAGGACTTGTGTGCTGAGCTGCAGTTGTTTGCCTTCCTGAGTGCTGACCTGGTGAGACTTCCTCAAACCATTCTGCTGTTGTCTGTTCAGTTATCTGTCTCTGGGGGTTGCACTGAGATGTCCTGGTGGTGGCACCAGGAGTATGCTGATACTCGTGGGATCACAGAATCACAGAAGGGCTGAGGCTGGCAGGGACCTCTTCAGATGATGTTGTCCACCGCCCACACTCAGGCAGGGTCAGCTAGAGTAGGTTCCCCAGGACCACACACATCCCAGTGCATTTTTAACACCTCCACCACCTGTCTGGGCAACCTGCTCCAGCGCAGGACCACCCCTACGGTAAAAGAGCGCTTTCCTGTGGTACGCAGCTCCCTCTCCAAGGGCTTCTGCTTTGCTGTATGCAGGGAGGGCTCAGTCGGTGCTATCTGAGGAAAGAAAGCGGGAGGGTATCTGCATCCCTCCCTCTGCTGAGGATATCTGCATCCCTCCCTCTGCGGAGGGTGTGTGAGTCAGGAAGTTAGGTCCTGTCTGGCTCTCAGCATGCTGTGACTTTTTTCCTCTTGAACATAGATCTGTCATGGGAACATCAGCGTTTGTCTCCATCCTGGGCTGCTGGGGTATGCTTGTGTACTCTGGCAGCTTTACAGCTTTTCTCTACTAGCAACACAGCTGGTAATCTTTCTGCTCTTCCTGTACTGTTTTGGGATTGTGCATGTGTTTTCTCTGCTCTTTTTTTCTACCCTTTTTCTTGTGCTACCGAGTGGATCTGGAGGACAGCCTGGATTCAGACAAGCTCTGTCTTTTCAGAGGAGCATTTCTCTGAGCAATGTTTTTGCTAAGGTGCTGCTTTGTAATCCAGATCTGGACTGGGGGAATTTCCCAAGAAGTATTCTAGCAGTCTCAAAAATAAACGTCTATAAGATGAATCAACTTCCATCATTTTAGATGATATTTAAGGTCTGACCCCAAACCACTGAAGCAATCTGCTTTTGCTCTGTATGATACCAAATGCTACTGGGTAATAGGAACCTGCTGACTAGCTGTTGTAACATGACTGTTTTGAAGGCTGTCAATGCAAAATCTTGCTTTTGAACTAAATCTTAAGTTTATGGTGCATTTCAATGACTCTCTTCTTAAATTTTATTTTTTCACATGTAGCTTCTTTCTGTAAGCTGAACACCAAATGAGTTCTTTTTTCTAAAGCCCATTCACATTTCACAGAAGGGATCTGACTGAAATTAACCTTTGGTGATGTTCTTTGGTGATATGAAAGCAATACAAATGGGAATTGAACACATATATATTTAAATAATTTTTCTAATAATGAAGAAGGAAAACAATATAGTCAGTCGAATGTCCTCAAATGGCTGTTTTAAAATAATTGTGCATTGGCCTGTCTTTGTTTCTTTCACTGTAGTAGTTAGACCAAAGTGATTCTAGTTTCATGGACTCTCTTATTGTTTGTATTGTCTGTCACAGGTGTTTAGAAAAAGAAATTACTTCTGTTTTGTACTATTGCTTGCAGACTGTAACCCTTTGTTGCCCAAGTGCCTTGGTGTGGAATTATTCCACAAATGAAAATAAGAACGTCAATCCAGGCTCACCTCTGGATTTACTTCAAGTTGCTCCATCCAGTTTACCTATGCCAGGTGGAAACTCAGCATTTAATCAGCAGGTAAGCTTTTTTTCATTGTCAGATTATTAAGATCTGTTTTAAATCCCAAGTAATGAGTTGTGATCATTAGGACTACAGCCAAGTTTAGATAGTTCTGTAGGTCTAGTTTCAAGACTAGTGTTGTGCTAATTTTTTATGATCTTACTTTGTACTTCATTCAGGTACTGATTTTGTGAAAATATCAGGAATTTTATTTAAGTTCAGATGTTTTCTGTTATTAAACTGAAATTACTTTAAGATGTAAAATGGCAAGTAGGAAGCTTGGCGCACTGTATTGTGAGATGCAAATGTTCATACGTGCTGAAAGTTTAACTTTTGCTGGATTGAATGTAAGCAAAAGATGTTTTATTGTGCGAGATGATTCATAACAGACAAAACCATTCAAACAGAATGTACTTCAGTTTGTTGTTCCCAAACATAGCGAGTGTTGCAGAACACCACAGGGTACCTTGCTCCTGCTGAGAAAGCTGTCACAAACTTGAAATGAAAATTGAGACTTCCCACCACTAGCTAATTAGCAACTATCTTTTTTTACAGGTTCGGGCAAAGATTTATGAAGTAGAACAGCAGATAAAGCAAAGAGGTCGTGCTGTGGAGGTGCGGTGGTCTTTTGACAAGTGCCAAGAATCAACTGCAGGTAAGACAACTCAAAATGAGAAATGAGATGAACGTTGGGAGCTTTAGGGTTTACATCTGTTTTTCTTCTTTGAGTATACTCCTGTTGCACCATAATTAATTCTAGTAATAGATTTGACAGATGGATATAACGCAGTGTCTACCTGTGGAAACCTTCTTTTTTTTTTTTTTTTTTTTTTTCTTTTCTTTTCTTTTCTCTCCTCTAACTCCCATCTCTAGGGGTGACCATCAGCCGAGTTTTGCACACCTTAGAAGTGTTGGATCGACATTGTTTTGACAGATCAGATTCCAGCAATTCAATGGAGACACTTTATCATAAGATTTTCTGGGCAAATCAGAATAAAGATAACCAAGAGGTAATGGCTACACTCTCCTCTCACTTCGTCTGTAGACAACAGATTTTATTTTTAATGATGAGAATTGTGTGTATATATATATTTGATACAAAAGCTTTGTGGGTTTTTGATGTATTTTTTCTTTACTACTTGACACTTGGTTTATTAGGAGAAAACAACTCTTTGCTGTTATAATTGAATTCTTCAGTTCCACGTACTGTAAACCTCATCTAGAAGAAATGATCTGTCAAGGTTTTGTGGTTTGTTTTTTGGGTGCTGCCAAGTAAAATTCTGGATTATTGTTTGATAACAACTTTTACATCTACTGTAGAAAGTAGTAAATCAATAGGTTATTAAGTGTAGCAAAATATCCTAGAACTACTTATTCTTATGGTTTTTGGTATTTTTACCATTTTCAGAGATCATGAAAAACTTTTTCAGAGATCTTTTAACTTTTTACTGTTGGTTTTTTTTTTTTTTCCTTTTGTGCAGTGCAGATGATAATGTCACCGAGTCTACATAAAATGTCAAACTCTGAGTGTCCTTGGAAAGTGTTTGGGAAAAAGAAATAGCCAGCTTTAATCATACAGTGTTGAAGTAAAATTTTAAAGTGGAAAATATTAGTGAATCTTTCATAGCTGCTCATGTTAATGTTTTAAAAAACTTTTATGCAAAATGGCTTGTTTTTTGAATATACTAGTTCATGGCTGTAGGTTCTTGGCGATTGATGTTCATAATTCAAGACCCTCTATTGCACAGAAATATTGCGTAATAATTGTCAATCAGGATTTTAATGACTTTGCAGTGAACAAGCAGAATTATGGTGTTGGAGGGATAACATAGAATCATAGAACCCCAGTCTGGTTTGGGTGGGAAGGGACCTCCCAGCCCCCCCAGTGCCACCCCTGCCATGGGCAGGGACACCCTCCACTAGCCCAGGTTGCCCAAAGCCCCATCCAACCTGGCCTTGAACACTGCCAGGGAGCCAGGGGCAGCCACAGCTTCTCTGGGCACCCTGGGCCAGGGCCTCAGCACCCTCCCAGGGAAGGATTGCTGCCTCACAGCCCAGCTCCATCTCCCCTCCTGCAGCTTCAGGCCATTCCCCTTGCCCTGTCACTACATTCCCTGATTATCAGTCCCTCTCCATCTGGAAGTATTTCCAGAGAGATATACCTGCCAACAAACTCTGTATGTGACGCTCAGAACCGGTAGGTAGGAGTGAAATGCTTGCCAGAGTTGTCTTTGTATTTCAAATACACTGCTATGGTAATGAGAGACCCAGAGGAAGGAGAGCTGGCACGTGAAATTGTTGAATGTTCTTAACCCTGATGCTTGGATGAAGTCAGGAGTTCAACACACAAGTTTTTTTTTTTATTTATTTATTTTTAAAATGGGTAGGATGCGATATGCTCTATTGTTTGAGTCCTGGCTTTTTGTTTTCGTCTGCTTTTGGGGTCAGATGATGTGGTTTTCTGCTGTTGCCCTTCTGCAGTTGCATTTGTATCTTTTTTTCCTTCTCCCTGTCTGCATTCCAAAAGGTTTCTCTGACTTCCAACTACAATTGTACTAACAAACTGTTTCTTTGTGTTCCAAAAGGCAGTGTCGGTAGGGAGGCTTCTGAACGTAAGGTAATTATTCTGTTCTTATTGTAGGTTGTCTGCTGTCGCTGCCTTTGGTTTATGGTACATTATGACTTGAGGTCAGGTTGCCTTGAAAACGTGCCTGTTTTGTTCCCTACACAGCTCTCTTAAAGATGTGCTCTCCCATTCTGGGTACCAGACATTTTTGTGAAGGCCTGTCTAGTTAATTTGCAGGGCTCTGTATCTTCTAATGGTGTAACATTTTACTCTGAGATGAAGCATGCGGAGTAGGAGTAAAGCATTATCATCCGTAAGTGACGATGTGCCTGTGTTTGCACAGTAGTCACAGGAGACTGTAGGGAGGGCAGAAGCAGAGAAGATGCTGACTTCTTTCTGAGAGAAGAAAACTTAACTTTGAAAGTTTCAGTTTTACCTTACTGAGTCTGGAGCTGATATGAAATTAAACTTTTAAATTATCTGCAGCTTCTTAACCACCTCTGAGTTTTTACAGACTTAGTTGTTGCTTTGTGCGAGCTTAACTTTTGGCAGCTAGACGAGACCTTGCCTTGGGATGCTGAATGCCCAGTTGATGGTACTTGTGCTTCTAGATGTTTGAACTTCCGAAGTTCCATTGGAGGTAGCAGTGCAGTGTTCAGCTCCTTTCCTCCCGGGCAGGCTGGCGGGTGAGCGCCCGTGGTGCGGGAGCAGGGCTGCGGAGCTGCTAGACGGCCGCTGGATGTCAGCGCCTCCCTGCACCAACCGCGCATCGGCTGCGGCGCTGCAAGGTTAAGCTTACAAGGACGTCGCCAGATGCAATGCTGTCTGTCTTTTTTTGTCACTGTTTCCTTCCCCCTTAAGTTAACTCAGGCTGTTTTTTCTTGGCAGAAAAGGCCGTAAGTTATGAGGTGGTGTACGCTCTGTTTTCAGCTGGCAGCTCATGACTTTTGTAAATGAGATGTCCATCACTCGGATGTTTGCTTACTGATACTGTTATTTAAAGCAGAATGTACTTTGAAAGACAGCTGTCTAGTACCCTGGTTTTGATGTGAGCCCAACTGGAACACGTTTGGAACCTTTTTCCTGTCCGTTTTTCCTGCTGGATTGCAGAACATTGCTGTGAAGACTGCAGATGACGCCAGTGCAAGCGTGTGAGAGAGCAACGCTCCAAGGCGTGTGCTGGAATGGAAGGAAGGTGGCTCCTGATGCAAAGTACTGAGGCTCTGAGAGAGACTGAAAACAGACAAATGTGCTCAGTATGCTGCTTTTATACACGCTATTGATTTCTTCAGAATTGTTTTAATGTATAACTCATGACTTCCAAGCATCAGAGCAAAAGTAAGACTTAGGGGAAGGGGCTGGATTGAGGGAGGGTAGGTGGGTGTAGAGAGGTTAGCTGGAAGGCCAAGTGGCAGACTTGCTTTTCATCCCATGGGGAGATGCAGAGGAACGGTGCTGAAGCCTGGGATCTGGTGACATTGGTGACAGAACGTCAGAGAGCAAAATGGAGAAAAATGTGGAGTGAGGGGCTCAGCTGTGGCCATATGTTGAGTTTGAGCAGGACAAATAGGGCGGATGGATGGCAGCATTGAGCAGAGCTCAGATTTTGAGCATCATGGTGCACAGGACAGAGATGGCACGCTGAAGCTGTGTGAGAAAATGCGATGACCAGACCCACAACAAGCCCTCCATCCTCAACCTCGAGAGAGGCCACAGAAGTGGAGAAGACTTAGCATGGAGGAGCACTGCTTGCATTATTAAATGCTGCATTATTGAGCAGTCTTCAAATAAGAGATAAGAATTGCATTGAAATTTCTGGCCAGCTGTCCCTGTGTCTTAAGAGCGATGGTCCCTGTGTAATCCCATGGGAATAGCTTTGTCTGAGCCTTAATCATGGATCACAGCCTGGGTGCTCCAGGGTGGTAGGCTTCCTCCCAGGCATGGGGCTTCCATTGAGCTCTGTGCGCAACCTAAAAAGCAGCACTTACTACATCTGTCAGATGCTCAGCTTTTAATCTGTGAAGTTCCAAATGATAGTAACAGTTGTTGAATTCTTTTGATGTGAAGGTCTGACAGCCAATAAAAATGTAATACGACAATTAATCGGTAAGAACGATGCTACCTTGTGAGTACGCCCATGTGCACAGTGAGTAATACAAAGGACCTTTCTAATTCTGCTTCACTGACTTGTGTAGAGTTTCTCAGCAGATTTGGCTGAGTAGGAGGATTTGAAATCTAGAAACCTATGACGTGGCATAAACAGTAAATTCACTTTCATTTGAGTTGCTATTGCACAGAAAACTACTGGCCTTATTTATAGCTGCAGGTATTTTCCATTGACTCAAAACATCTCTTGTGCACAGCTCCAGAATGATTATCACTGTGGCGGTTATTGTGGAGGTATCTTTAAGTAAATAAATCCAGTTTGTATTGCTACCATATAGTTTTAAATCAGAATAAAGTTGTGTTGCACTCATCCGAATGTAGAACACCTTTGATTCCTCCCTACGCCCCTTTAAAGATCAGTCCCTCTGAAACCTTGAGTCGATTTGTCAACAGCAGCGTCCTCAGACAAGTGAGCTAGAGAATGCAATAGCGACTTTTCCACGATGTCTGTGAAAACTCTTTGAGTTCACCTGTCATCTTCCTGTGGCTTACAGCCACCCAACTCTCACCTAACTTCGGCTCTACCTGTATTTCATCATCTGTCACAGGCTTTCACAGGCACAGCTCAGGAAGGAAACTGAGACGGATTTATTTTTTTTCTCTTAGTATGTAGAAGTTTAGAATGGTTGGTGAGACTTTTGAACTTGTCAGTCTGTGTGTAGAAAAAGTACAATTTGATTAGGTACAGCTTGCAATACACCTAAGCAGTGGGAGGGATACCTGGTAAATGAAACTTCATACCAGCATTTTCTAGCTAGTATGCAGTAGTAAATGGATGAAGGGAGAGAGGGCTTGATTTTTAAGGACTGGTACTGAATTTCTTCAATATGTAGAATCCTGAAACTTCAGGGGTATTTGTGCTCCTGGATTGCTTTTAAAGTTTGGGTCTCTGAACTTGTACTTAGGTCTTGTTTCTCACGTTGTCTCTGAAGTTCAACTGAGTTCTCATGCCAAGAGATGTTTCTCATTCTAGAGAGAAAAAGTCCAGTTTTGACCTTGGTTCTCACGAAGAGGGCTGTTACAAATGCAGAGTTACTATTTGTCCTTGCTAGAAATGAAACAAACAGAAACCCGAACCCGCTGTGTCTGTGGGAAGGAGGCCTAAGGATGCCTTTTCAGTTAGTAAGCTACGATTTAACAGTCTGTTACTGCCTAAGGGACCGGAGTCTGAGTACGTTAGGATGCACGACGGGTAGGAGAGGCAAGATGAGCAAAATCAAATGGATTGACATATCTGCAGAATCAGAGCCTATTTCCACAAGTGCTGGGGAAATAGAGCATGTTCTGAGCATTCTTGTGATACGGTTAATAACGCAGTTAGCAATTTGAGCAACCGATCTAATGCTTAGTTATCTGTGGTCTGTTTGTCTGGGCATTTTCACTCTATTATTTTGGTAACATTGGGTTCCTGCTCACCTAGTTGTCTGGGGGAGTTACAGTACAAGGTCTCTCTGGAAGGGAAAAATTTATTCTGTCACTTAAATAACTGATGGAGTCCTTAAAAAGAACACACAACTTGTTTTTTCTTTCCATATTAGACAACTTCAAAGCAGCGGTTAATATTTTGTTGACCATGGTCTCATAATTTAAAGCAAATATGCAAATTGTACTCCAATAAAAGGGTTTGTCTTTGAGCTGTTAGTGCTGCGGTGTGCGTGTCGAGCTTGCCTACTGTCCTGTAAGGACTTTGTTCCTCCTGGGCTGCAGGCAGAGGCATCTCTTCACGCTCTGTGTTTTAGTCTGCACTGCTGGTTTCAATGCATTTAGCTGATTTCAGAACCCCAAGCTTTTGAGGACAGTTTTTCCAGAGTGAGTAGTACACCTTGAGAGCCCCTTGTTATGGCTATGCAGATGTGTTCGCAGCGGAATGAGCTGTCCTGACTGTCCGTGGGGGAGATAACTTGTGCGGACTGGGCGTTCTGAGCCAGGCAATTGTGGATGGCACAGGCACACTCTTTTTTTCCTACAAAAATCCAATAGTGCTCTTGTTCCTGGCTCTTGTCATCTTTCCTCACCTGTTCCCTTTAGAAAAGTGAGTTGTACTAATAAACGTTGCTGTACTTAAACACTAAGCTTTTTTTTTTTTTTTTAAAGGGAATGTTCTTAAATGAGAAAGTTCTACAATGTTAAAATAAAGCAGCTTGTATTTTGACACTGAACTCTATCGTACTAGGAAGCAATCAGATTTTTTTGTTGTTTTTTTGTTGATCTTCATGATTTAAGGACAGACTGCCTTCCAGCAACACAGACTTGACTTGCAATAAGCACCTGCTCAGATCTGTCGAATGATTTGATTGAATACATTTTCAATATCTTCCTGTTTTGAAAGGAAAAGGAATAGCCGTGTGTGTGTGTATATATGTATGCACCAAGTATCTCACTTACGTCCTCTGCAGGCATCTGTGACTGGCATAAGAGCACAGGAGCTGTGAGCCTTTTTGCCCCGTTGGCTCCCGAAGCAGCAATGTGTCTTGGTGGGAGCAAAGGCTTTCAGGTGCTGTTTTTACTCTCCCTTGGGACACGTTGAGGCCACAGGCGTGGTGTGGGGGTGTGAGAGGTGCCGAGTTCCCGTAAGAGCTCCGAGCGCGTGGAGGATGCTCGGCTGGGCTGGGCGGCAGGTCCCCGGCGTGCCTGCCAGCCCAGGGAGCAGTGGTAGCAAACAGTACGGACATTCCCCACCGGCACGGTCACACACCTACCTGCTTTCTGGAGAGGTTTCGGTGAGGTGAGAGGAGGCTGGGGTTTCCTTCTGCTTAGTGATTTGATCTTCTGGGTGTTACACCCTGCTCTTCCTGCCTGTGCCACGAAAAGATGACTTCTGCAGTCCAGATGCCTCAGCGGTGCCCTCGGCTACCACAGAGTCAAACTAGTTCCTCAGTAGCAACATTTAATTAAATAATAAAAGCAGGGACTAGTGGGAAAAGGGCGCAAAGTTATGGAAAACAAAGGTTTGATAGTACTTCTGGCTTCCTACCTCCATACCAAGTAGTAGAGTTTAATACTTTCCTTCTAATACTTTCCTGTGTTACTAATTGTGGTGTGATTTTACTTTATTTTATTATAAAAACAAACCAACTGTTTTCTTCACCACCTTCTGCACCAGTTACAAACAAGGCCTTTGGTTTTCTTTGAAGGAGTCTGACTAGTGGCTTTCAGAAGGCTACAGCTATTTTTAGTCATAGCTAAATAACAAATGTTGTGAGCTCTCTACACTTGAAATCTTGCTTCGAAGGTGTGTGCTACCTGATGTAGACAATCTGTCCCGTTTGATGCCACCTTCAAGTGTTTTCCTTTCACTAGGACTTGTGGGAGGTTTGGGAGTCTCGAGGAAGGGTCTCGTCCATGGGAGGGCTTCCCCCGGCCCCAGGGAGTTGCAGTTCCTGCCTGCCCACCTCTGCTCTCTGCTCCAGCTCCTAATGTTTTCTCTTCCCTGCAGAACGGAGTCATTAAGTAACGTGTGAACTGATCTTTTTGTTTTCCTGCCCCTGAAGTTTTATGGGTACAAAAGTGATCTTAACGCTGCTCTTCAAGGCAATAGTTAGAGCCCCTCTGAAACCTACCCTTTCCTAGGCCAGGCTATCTGCAGGTACAAGATCCCAAATTAGACAAATCCAGAACCTGATTATTCTGAGAGGTGTTGCTTAATTGCATCCTTAGCAGGTTTAAGTAAACACAGTGTCAGAAGGGAGGAAACCATGAGATAGAGCTATCGTGAGAAAGGTTTGGGAGGAAGGAAGTCATGCAGCGTGCAGCAGGCTGCCGCGGCCGTGCAGCGGGGCCGGGGGCCACGGCTCTCCCGTGCCTGTTATCCGCATCGCGGGCTGCGGCCGTCCCAGCACCCAGCACCAGCACAGCCCGATCCGCGCGCAGCAGAGCAGCGAGCGCTCAGCAATGGAGTTTCCAGCGTTGGACTAACTCATTTTCCAGTTTGTGGCTCCACAGACGAGCTGTGGGTTGTTGCTTAGCGTAGTCTTCCACTGCCCGTGTACTTACTGTAGGGGTTTTGGGTAATTATTTACATGGCAGGGACTTGATACAGCTTTCAAATGTATTTGTTATTTTCAGCCAAAAGCAAAATAACATATTTGATGGTTAGATACTTCAACTTTACCTGCTGCTGCAGGGCCCCGTGTCCCAGGAGCCCAATGTACGGGGATGGCTCTGGTGATGCCGACTTGCCCAACAAAACTGCGCGCCAGAGAATTTAAATAATTACATGCATTCAGATAACTTTTTTTAATTGCTGCACATGTTACTTCCTGAGAACCAAACCCACTTGCTTTAGGCACTAAAAAGTGGTATGGTCGTAATTCTTAGATGGATAAACACTTTGATATTTCAAGTATTTATGGTGGGCTTTTTTCCCTTCGAAAGAGGTTATATTCTGCATATGTGTGAAATGGCAGAATCAACGCTGTGATTTTTAAGGTGCACAATCGCTTCCAGGTATTTGATTTGTGGTGATGTTGGATTCCACATCTCTGAAAACATAGTTCTGCTTTTTATAGGCGTAGAATTGGGGAGTTACATTTTTGCACTAGTAAATATCACAGTGTTAGCAGATGACTCATTTAGAAATAGAATTAACAGTCTGCGTTTTCTGCAGAGCTGTAGAACCGTCCCTTTCTCATTGTTTAAGTTTAATACCACCCCCGCCCCACAAACAGATTGTCCCTTGAAAATAAGCTGCTTGAAGCAGATCAGTCATTCTGTGAAGTCTCCTGAAGTTTAGGTAGAGCAGACAAGGAATTAATCTGTAGTTAACTTAGGTGGACCTCAGTGCGGTCCTGACCAGGATAATTTCATGTTACTTTCTTGTGAAGTGCACAAATGTCTGTCCTTTATTTATCTCCTTTGCAAAAAGAATTTTAGTACAGAGCTACACGTGGAAGTGCTGTTCAGAAGTAAGGATTCACAGCATTTCTTGGAATAACTGAAACAACATCCAGCTTTAACAGAAAAGGATCAGCTTGCCCTGGGTTTTCTCTTTTCTTTGGGCTGTCAAGTGAGTAATTTATACAATCTTTAATTCCTAAATCTGTGAGTGTACAGCTGATCACAATGGTATTCAGTTTCCACTGCGCTTATTGTCAGTGAGCTTCATGAAAGATTGAAAAACACCGACCAAACAGAATCTCTGAAAGAAGAGAGGGCACTGCCTTCTCTTAGCCCTCGATCGTCGACAGTTGGGTGTGCAATTCCAACGAGGTATCCTGTTAATTACAACCCGACAGCGTGTCTCGTAACAAATGCTTGTGGCCTTCTGGCATCTGGCCCTGTTACCCGGGGATGCTCCAGAGGACGTGGGAGCCCACCCTGGGGTGGGTCGGTCTGGAATGACCTCCTCCCCGATGCGCCTGCTCCGTGGGCTCGCTGCGGGCACAGCGCTCCCAGCTCACCAGCCCGAGACTGCTCAGTCTTGTGCTCGCAGTGGCCAGAGGTAAGCACCTGGCACACGCACCGAGTTACAAGTAATACTCACTGGGGCTCCAGAACCACGGGCACGTGAAATTTGGTTTGAATTTTGTTTGTGTCCGTTCTTGTATATGTGACCAGAGTTTACTTTGGGCTGTTTTCACATTTGTTATAAGGCTTCAACATCTGTTCCCTGGGCCAGCGGCCGTGGAAGTGGTTAGCTCATCAGCTTCGGCCGTCGGGGGTTTTGCTTTTCGGTGTGAAGTGTGGGCTCTGAGGACAGCTCAGTAACAAGCTGATGTTCTTGGCTTAGTGTCTCAGGCAGCGTCTGAATGAAATGTTTGTACATGTGCACATGAATATACGTGTCTCGGTGTGCGTCTGCGTGCTGGTGATGTTTGTACAGTGTGCATGTTCCTTGGAGGAAAAGCACCCTCATTTCTCTCAAGTGGAAAATAACTGAGAGCCAAAAAATTTGCTTTCTTCTTCTACGATTTGACATTTCCCAAAACAACCTAAGCCCTTTTCTTTAGGCCAGAACAAAAGCACGTAGGAAGGCTTTTATAGCCATTTTTTCCTTCAGAAGTACCCCTGGTAAGTCTTACGTTAAACGTCTCTTGCCAGGATTTCCCCCTCCGTGTTTGCCCTAGCACGGTGAGCTCTGGCCGTCGGCACTAGTGCCCCGTGGCTTCCCCCCTTCAAGGCTTTCCCTCCTGACTTTTCTGGAGGGTTCAGTTGTAGGAGCATCACCTGCTCCTTGCTCGAGAAGATAAGCTGCTTGGCTGTTGTGCGTGCGGTGCTGTTCCCTGTAAGAAAGAGGGTGAGGAAGGTGCCGGGCTGCGTCCCTGGGGTGCCGCAGGATGTGAGGGCACGGGTGACCTGATGCGCTTTACCTTGGCTCTGAGCTGGGGTCTCCTGCTTGAGATACAGAAGCACTTGGGTTTTTTTGTTGGCACAGTTTCCCTTGTTAGCAGAAATCAGCGTGAAGATCAGACTCTTACAGTTCTGCACTGCCTTCAAAAACACATGGTACCCAGCCTTCTGTTGTTGCCGACTGCTTCTAACCACAGCAGTGGCGATGTTACCGCGTCACTTCCTGTGGGTAGCAGCATTTTCCCCTTCCCTCCGCTCCCCCCACCCCAGGCATGTCGTGTCTCCGGCCCGTTGAAGTGTACTGCCAGGAGACTTCTCTGCGTGAGGTGTGTGCACGTACGCACCAGCCTTGTTTAGCACGCTGTTGGCTTTGTATTTTTTGAGGAGGACGCTTGGGATGGCTTTGAAGCAGTAACTTGTGCTGATGGGTCTGTAATCCCTAGTTGCTCTGGAGAACGTGTTTGCTTTCTGAGGGTGCCGTGCTTCACTCGAGCCCCTCTAATGTTTACTTGTAAGTGTAGTGTCCACTAATCTTGGGGAAAGAAATAAAAAAAGTCACATCTGCTTAATTTGCAGGTCAGTCTTACCTTTAAGTGTTCAGGGCTGGTAGCCCTTGGCAGGAGCGAGGAGGTTCAGCAGCACACAAGGAAAGAACACTTCCAAAATGTGGGTGTTAGTGGAAACAGGTTAGATGAACGCTCAGCAGATGTGAGCATACTGTATCCCATTGCTATTCTGTAAATAGGGGGTTTCTAAAGACTTGTACTGTTTCTTGAAAATGTCTGTGTTAGGCATGCACAAGTCAGAAATAAATCGAGCATTTTGGGAGTTTTTTGACCTTGATTATGTGATAGATAACCCTTTTGAGGTTAGGGTTTTTTAGTTTGGTTTTATAATGTGTCAGTGGGATGCAAATAATGGTCTGGAAACAGGCAGAGGGGGTTTGGAAGAATTAATGTAAGGAAAACATAACTTCTGTGTGGTTAATTGGATTGAGAGGCTCTGCGTGGTACGCTCCTGTTTCTCTTGCGCATAAAGCAGATCACCCTTTTCTGTTTTTGTGAAGCAACGTTATGATAAAGGAAAATTTTGATTTGAGTAACAGCAGTGTGAAAACTGAGATTTCTGTCTCTTGCTTCCAGATTATATTGAATTTGAAAAGACTACAAATAAAGCAAACGTGTGCATCTGCCAGCACTAAAGAACAAAAACCAGCTTTTGTTTTCATTCCCAGAACATTGCTTGCTGTAAGCTGTTTGCTCAGAAATAAGCCTGTTGGCTGCGTGGGTGAAATGGTTTTCTGTCTCTGTTCTTGCACTGAACAGGTAGCCCCGAACGACGAAGCTGTGGTAACGCTCCTTTGCGAATGGGCCGTAAGCTCTAAAAGGTCCGGTAAGCACAGGGCCATGGCTGTAGCCAAACTCCTGGAGAAGAGGCAAGCAGAAATTGAAGCAGAAGTAAGTTATTTTGACTTCTAGAACAGCCTGAACAGTAGGCTTAAAAAGTAAGGTATATCTAAGTAAACATCACGTTAATCTCTGCTCTTTACAAAGCAACGCAGCTGGGGTGGTGGGTGGGTGTGCGTGCTCCCGGGGAGGCTTGGGGAGCGTTCCGAACGACAGTCCGTATTGAGGCAAAATCCGAGTGGGACTTTAAATCTTGCATTCTGCAGAACTGTTGTTTTCAGGGGAGATGAACGTTCCACTGCAGAGGCGGGATGCTGTAGTGACATCTCTGATGTAAACTGCTACCTGTCTGTCGTCCTGCATAAGCTGCTGCTGCAGCAGTGCTGGACCTGCTCTGTGGGCAGGATCACGCGGAGGCAGCGTGTGCCCCGCGGCCGTGCCGCGGCTCTCTGGACCGCGGTGCTGCTGCTAGCCCGGAGCAGCCCTGCCTTGGCCTCGCCGGCAGGCTGTTCTTACGGGATGGCTGTTCCGTTTAGGTTATTTTTCCCAGAAAAGAGGCTCCCCGGGATGGTGGTGCGTGGTGTCTGTGCAGCCCGGGTGTGGGGCTGGCAGATGCGAGTGCTCTCAGCAGTGTGTCTGTGCAGACAGACGTACAGACAGCGTGGGGTGCAAAAGGATTTTTGCTTTCCAAAGCGCCTCTGCTTTGTCCGCTCCTCACCACGAACCCTTAATGAGGGGTAAGGGAGGTTACTGTGCTGTTACCGCCTCGCTCCCACCGCAGTGCACGCCTGCCAGAGGTGTTTGCCCTGGGTTTTATTATGTTTAGTGTCATTTACACAAACAAGAGTTAACTTTTGTATTCACATTGGTCCTGGAATCTGTATCTTAAATTTTTGCTTTCACGTGAAACCGTGTCATTGCAGATGGTGGTACATGCCTCAGGCATTGCTTTTCAATAAGTAATCCAAAGTGATTAAATAAAATACCTTATAAATAACCAAACTAGGTAATGGGAAAAACCTGTCATTCTAGAGCAAGATTTATGAAGGGGGAGGAAACAATCATACATATAGTTGCCTCAGATGCAAATTGTGGGAATATTATATGCATTTGTGTGTAGATATGTGGGTTTTTTAAAATTTATTTAACTGTGCAGAGATGTGGTGAATCTGAAGTCCTAGATGAAAAGGAATCTCTGTCTTCAGCCTCCTTGACTGGTTCCAGTCTTCCCGTTTTTCAGAACGTCCTGCTAAGGTTTTTGGATACGCAAGCTCCCTCATTATGTGAGTATGAACTAATTTGTGTTCCAGAGTAGGTCAGAAGCAACTGGTCTGCTCTCTGGCTGCTGAAGTTGTTGTTTTGCTGTGGTGTGTGTTTCACAGTTTCCGTGACTACCTGCTCTGTTTTCCTATGCACATTTTTTATTTTTTTTAAATCTCCTGCCTTGTTATGGGATCTTCCTGTGATTTTTATTTATTTCTTTTCACAAAAGGAAAATTGACAGAAACTATGTTTATTTCTGTTTAAGCTGTGAGAGATTTGGGGAAAATATTTGCACATGTATTTAACATCAAACACTCACCTGTTTTTGACACTTCCACATTCAAAGTGACTGACTTGGAAATTACACACGAGTGTTAGAGTCGAAAGCTGTTAGCTGACAGGTGGATTGAAAAATGGATCTTTGTTCATTGTACGTTGCTCTATGAAATGTCCTGGTCAATAAAACTGCCTAATATTGTAGCTCTTTTTTTTATTATTTTTTATTATTTTTTTTATCTCCCTCCCCGCACCCCGCCGATGCCCTTAAGTCGAAGGGACTTTTAAGTGGTTTGAAACATGATACTGAGAACTCTCAACATCCGAAAAAGGAGAAACTTTGTAAAAATTTGTTACTGACTCTGAGGTATTGGCAATTTTTATTTCCTGCCGGCGATGACCCTGGTTTCAGTAAACCATCCGAACTATCTGTGTTATTTAGGCTGGTGTTTTGATGGGCTTGTTTCAAAGGCAGTCTCGCCGTCCTTCGCCCGGGTAGGGAGAGCGGCTGGGCAGCGTTGTCCGTGCTGAATATCCTGGGTGCTTTGAGCGCCGGGCGAGTTCTGCAGGACTGTACTGTCTCTGCAGTGGTTAAGCTTCTGCCTCTCCAGAAGTGAAAGGCATGTAACCGCTGGGCTCTGGAGGCGGGCGGATGGCCGGCTCTGCGGCAGCGTGTTTTCCGATGCCCTCCAGACAGCACCCGCGCCGTGCCTCGGGCTCCGGGTGCGGGCACCGGGGCTGCCGGGTACTGCCCCTGTGCTGCAGGGCAGCCGGGATTTCTAAGGAGAAATAGCGTTATGTATTGAACTAATTGGAACTTGTAAAGCATCGTTTGCTTTTAAATAAATGTTGAGGATTCGGATTTGGTAGTTCTGTAGCTGGAGGTTTTGTTGCCCGATAGAGTTGGCGTGGTGTAGAGCTGTTCTCTGCTCACTGCAAACCTCTCTGTGTTACAGAACAAGTCAAATTAAATATAGCTGTGACAAATGAACACTTAATAACAGCATTTTATATGTTGTATTTCTCTAGGCTTTGCTTTGTCACTGCAAAATAACACTCATTTATTTTAATAAACTTCTTCCTGGTGTGCGTGAGCATATTTATTAGATAAAATACGTTATCAAACCTTAATAAAATATTGCTTTTACATCTCGGAGGCCTGGCATGCAGAGATCTTTATTTCTCTGAAAATATTTCAAAAGGTTCTGTGTGAAGTATACAAAAGCACTATAGATAAGACAGTAATGTTTACTATAGTCATAGAATTTGGGAGGAAAGGACAACCATAGGGTGGTCTGTTCTACTCCGAAGCTTCGACTGTAATTATTTTTCACACGAGGAATGTCTTTGCCTCCTTCTTCCCTCTTTTTAATTCTTAGGAGTATTTGGACACTGTACTGAACTACTGGCGCTCCCCCAGCTGGGCCCGGTGTGTGGGGTGGTGGGATGCTGTGGAACCCAGTGCTGCCACGTGGCTGGGGCTGACAGCAAAGCGAGAGCATGTGAATGAGATGGGAAATCCGTGCA
This sequence comes from Aramus guarauna, assembly GCA_013400195.1. Taxonomy (NCBI): domain Eukaryota; kingdom Metazoa; phylum Chordata; class Aves; order Gruiformes; family Aramidae; genus Aramus; species Aramus guarauna. The sequence continues at coordinate 586,780 of VXBL01006405.1, forward strand.
GGATGCCTGAGACATTTTTATCGGCATTTAAAATGAAATTTTAAAATTAATTTGCTGGGGGTTGCAATTTGGATAGTTGAAAGGCAAATATTTATAAACTGAAACTACAATCTAACTTTTTTTTTAATTTTTTTTTTTTTTTTTTGGGTAGCTGATCCAAATAGTGACCATGAGAAGACAGAGTTTGTGAATTTGGTGCTGCTTTTTTCCGAGTTCACTCGGCATGATGTTTTCTCCCACGATGCATACATGTGCACTTTAATATCACGTGGAGACTTGTCAATCACGGCAACTACGAGACCACGTTCACCTAATGGGGAAACTATGGATGAGCACTATTCTAAGGATCACGATGCAAAACTGGAGGTAACGCTTCATGCTGTTTCTCCCATGTTTGCTACTCCGTTTCATTAAATGTAGATTCTCACCAAAGCGTTAGTATTTCAGACATGAGATACTAAGTTTTATAATCTGTGTCTCCTTGTCTCTTTCTCTTTGGGAAGACTGAAAGTGATTCATTAGCTTCGTTCTTGTATATAGCTGTAAATATTGCTGTTTTGCTGCAGATACACTGAACTGACAGTTCCCTGGTGATCTCAGTAACTCGGGATGTACAAAAAGGCACAGTGTAGACTTCTAAATGTACTAGTGGAAAAGCTTATTTGCAGATTTGCTTCAGTGATGAGAAGGGAGAGCTTTAAGCAGGAGGAGTCGGTGGGGTAAGCCCCATGTCCTCTGCACAGCGTGGGGCGTGCGGGCACAGTGCAGACGTGAGTAGTGTGAGCCTGGCGACCTGCTCGCAGACCGTCAGGAGCTCCCTGTGTGCTGCACACCCACCGGCTGATGGCTGTAAACCAGACCTCACGGCTCGTATGCGCACAGTCCAGCTGCGGTCCCCGGTCCTCCATCAGATGAGCAGTTCATAGCCTTTTCTACAACTGCTGCAAAAGGAAGGCAATTTTAAATGCAAGACTGCAGACCACTTTGTACTCATGTGGTGAGATGTAGCCTGTTGTTCTGCTGCACCATCCACGTAGAGCCTGTGGCCAGCTAAAGCATCCTCTTGTGTTTCTTTTTAACTTCTTTTCTATACCTCTTATGGCAGTCTGATGGCCAAATTTACTCTGAAATATAGAGGGTTTCTACAAGTGGAAAGAAATCCTGGGAAGGAACAAGAGCCAGCTTCCTGTTCTGTAGGTGTCCCTGGAACAGAATTGCTCACGGGGAGATTCTGTAGAGTTTTGTTTGCCCCTTTGGCTCTTGCCCTTTTCTGTGCTTTTGTGGATTTAGGCTTGAGAAATAACATTTGTAAATTAAGGCTTACCATAAAGATTTAAAAGTCAGTATCTGAAAACTTCCCACCATCAGTACTTTTTCTAATTCTTACATAGATGGGATGCTTGGGTTTACCTGTGATCCGTGAAATAGGTCTTCAATAAAATGTGACTGATGATTGTTTTTTCTCTCTGGCAATTATTAGGATCATAGTATTATGGAACACATGGGCATTGACTCAGGAACCGCTAGTATTTTTGATGATGTAGACAAGAATGACTTTAAGGCAGATTTTGGTTCGGAATTTCCAGTAGGTTTAACTTTTGATCTTCTGCATGCCTTTGCCTGCATCTGCTGCTTGCTGCTGCCACTGAATGTTTCTCCGTGCCCTTAGCACTGCCTCGCTGCTTCCATCGACAGCCGATGGCCTGTGGCATCCAGTCCCTGCCGTCTTCTGTGTCGGTGCATCGCTGTCTTGCTCTGCATCTCTGCCTGCTGACAGCTCTGCTTTTCCGTGCTTCCTCTAGCTGTGCACCTGCACACACTCACGCTCCTCTCTCCCTCCTTCCCTTCCTCCCCATCGCCTCCAGCATATTCAGAGTGCTGTGTATCACAGTTAAGCATGAATAAATACGCAGATTTACCCACTTCTGTGACATGGAGGAACCCCAAATTGGTACCGTTTCCTTTTCAAGTGACTGCTCTGTGTTTTGGCCCTGTCTTCCAAATCTGCTTCCCTCTGTTTTTCCTTACTGCTAGCCTGATTCTGTGTTACTCCTGAATCTCCTGGTTTCTTCCTTTGCACCGGCCCTCGTTCCGCATCTGCGTGGACTGCTGTGCCCAGACCTGTCAGTGCAGATCCCCTGGCAGGATGGCAGGACCCCTGTTGCTGCCTGACATCTGTCATATTGGTGGTTTCCAGCATATCCACGCCTGCCTGCCTTGTCTCTTGTCACCTCCCACTTCACCTTTTCATTATTTTCCTTCAGTCACTGGAATGGCCTTGGTTTCTGTGTCACAGCAGCAAAAGAAGTATGGAGATTGCTCAGAATCATAATGCTTTTTTTTTCCTGACTGAATACCACTAGCTTAAAAGTTGTCTAATAACAACGGAGATATGCATAGAGATATAATGTGTATATGTATCTTAAATTTCAGGCTTGATTAGGTTTGCCCTTGCTTTATCTGTCTTTGAAAAATCTCAGGTGTTTAAAAAGTAACTGTAAGCAAGAACAAAATCGTATCTCTGAATGCAATTGCTGAATTTCAAAAGCTAGAGGTTACACTTACCTTAAACGTTTGTTTTACATGACTTAGATTTTTTCTCCGATGCCTGGGGAGTCTTGTGAGAACATGAACTCTTCTTTAGACAGAAGAATTTCAGTGACCAGCGAGAAGTCAGTCAAGAGGGAAAGACTGAGCGAACTGATTTTTCCATCCAACTATGACCTCCTTCGCCATTTGCAGTACGCGACACATTTCCCTATACCTCTGGTGAGTGACCTCCGCGCTGGCACGTGCCGTGGTTCTGCCTGATGTCATAGCAGAGCTCTTGAAGGAAGAAAAGCCCGGTGTCTGAAGAGAGCTGGGCTGGGTGCCCTTGGCCCGAGGGCTCTCGTGACGCTGTTGCTGCCAGCGTGCGCGCCGTGCGCGGCGGGGGGCTCTAGTGCAGCGCACGGGTACCTGGTTTGGTGGAAGGGGCTTAGCTGGCAGAACGCCTGAGAGGTGTAGCTCTGCCTGCTGGCTTACTGGGGTTGAGGAGACGGGCGCCGCAGGGAAACTACCACCTTCCAGGGTCTAATAAAAGGTTACTAAATAGAAAATTTGATGTTGTAGATGGCCAGAGGGATGAGTACCAAGCTATCTAAAGGGATCGTTGTGAAATGTAAGGGACAGAACGGTGTCATTTCCTCCCACCCACTCCTTGCTGTTTTTTAGTGTGGATTTTTGGCGGCTGCTGCTGTTGTGTTTGTCTGTAGGCTCATGGGAACTGAAGCAAGCCCCATGAATAGCATTCCTGATCCCAAACCCTCATTCAGATGACTTCTCATGTTTTCTACTGTGCTGGAAAAAGGGCCCAAATACTGAACAAGCCTGGAATGGGAATGTATCTACTCGAGAATTATTATTTTTATTTTTCTTTAAACAACACTGATATCTTTTTTAAAAAATATTAAATCCTGTCAATACAGGAAGTGTCATGTAAGTGTGTGATGTGATAACCAGGTTTCTTTACTTTAAATTTCTTACTCCACGAAGTTTTGGTTCTGATTTATTGCAGGTGAATTGTTATGAGAATACTGAACGAGCTCTTTCTGTTCAGGACAGTTTTGAATGCCTGCTTACAGTTTGATTCATGTTTTGCCCATTTCAAGGATTAGAAAAAGATAACTTGATTTGGTTTTGTTTCTGAAATATTTTTGATTTACAGATGGAAATAATAGCTGGATTTTGCCCGTGCAAATTGACTTTTAAATTTTGATTATTAATTATTCTACATATGCATTATTTTTGGAAGTAATTGTAAATTAGAATATTAATAATCTTAGTTGCTGTTTTATACGTTTTTATTAAAAAAAAAAACAAGCAAAGAGAACACACTGGATATTTATACTTTTTATCTTAACTTTAAAATTTCCTTGTATTTTCTGTAGTAACATGTTAGCTTTTTTCATATTCATTGAAGCAACAGCAAGGAAAAGCAATGGAACTTGGCAAGAGCAAGAAATTTACTTATAAAAACTGCAGTTGTGATGTAAGCAGATACAATATTTTTTAATGAGTGCATCTTAAAATCACTTTCTGGAGTAAACAATGCCCTCTAAAATGCTTTTGGGTTAATTGCATACATGAAAACTTCACAGCTGAAGAACGGCTGTTAAATAATCTCTTCACTTGATTGCACCAAGTCATTTAATACAGTAAGTACACAATGTTTAACTTAGAGAAGGTGAGTTTCGGTGTTTACCGTAAGTAATTGTAAGGTATGCTCGAGTCTGTCTGAACAGGTTGTATCCCCCAGTGTTGCTGACCCCTGGTAGGTCGCCGCTCGTACACTGACCTGTTTCTCAGAGGCAGGATCGAACGTTCTGCTGCAGACCTACTGTGTGAACCTCTAACGAAGCGATGGGTATTCAGGTTTTTTCCTTCTGCTTGGGCTTATGGTTCAGCAGGAGCGGTGTTGACCGTGGTGGCCACGCTTGCAGCTGCACAACAGCTGCTTGCACCGTGGGTTTGCACACTCTCTGATGTATTTCAGAATCAGTATTGTTGCGTCTGCTATTCACTTCTGAGTTGTGCCTCTGTGTCTGTGGAAACCTTTGTTTCTTTGGGTGCTGCAAAAGTCTCGGTAAACTTCAGCCTGAATGATTTGGAAAGATGGTAATAGAGAATAGGGTCAAAACAGAGGTTTGATACTGCAAACAGCAAGGTAGATTCTTTCGCTTTAAAGAGAGCTTGTTTCAGAGAGCAGCTGGTTATGGTATCGCTTTGGCTCAAGGTGTAGGGGATGCGAACAATGTGATATGGAACGAAACACAGCAGGTAGCCTGCGGTTACGAGCAGTATGTTGATGAGGGCTTTCTTCACATTGGTGTAACTCTCGCTGTATTTGTTTCGGTAGAGTTGTCTAACGACAAGGAAATTGGAAATCAGTATCACAGCTGAAAAATTCAGGAATATTGCTGTGCATATGAAATTAGTAAACACATGCCAGTCTCTTCCAAATTTTGTTTTGAAATCGATGCATCCTGCACCAGGTCTTTCTTCAATGGTTTTTATTGGAATGGCCATGTTAGGCACTGTTATAAGGAGAACCATTGTCCATACGACTGCAGACAGCATCTTGGCAAATCCAGGCTCTTGAATGCGGTAGATCTTATAACTGTGCATTAGCTGAAGGCAACGATCCATGCTTACGAATCCCAAAAATATAATTGATAAATACATGTTCAGGTAGATGAAACAGGCTGTAACTTGACAGTGGAATATTCTCAGTTTCCAGGGCGCAACTCCTAGGTCAACAACAATCTTTACTGGCAATGCCAAAGTCAACAAAAAATCCGCCGTTAAGAGGTTAATTAAATAGATGCTCATACACTTCTGTTTCTGATCTTTTTGTGTGAATGCCCATAGTGCGAAACAACTTCCAATAAATCCCATAAGAAAAATCAAGTAGTAAAAATAGGTAAAAGGTTCCAGTTCTCTACTGACACGGCATTGTGAAACATTGCTTGACATTGTAAACTTCTTGTGCAAGTTGGGTTTGCTGCTAGGCGATATCAAGAACCTACAATAAGAACCAAGATGACAGCAGTGACATCAACTTTTCCCGAGCAGCAGTAGTTACTCTGAGAATTTTGTTTGATTAATTTCATGGAAAAAATGCAATGAGGAGGAAATACTGTTCTCTCTCCTCATGCTGCTTCAGAGGTGTTCAAGAGGGCTTTGTAGAAAGTTTGGAAATGTATTAGGATTTGTTCCTGAAAGCATATAGACATCTGAGAAACTCTTCCGCTAGAGCAGTCTTTCTGAGGGACTGTTTGGTTCAAACTCTCCTCTTCCAACCAGCCCAAACAGAAAAAGATTTGAATCTGTTTAAGCATCTGGTTAACAATAGTCATGCTAAAACTTCATAACTTTTGAACAATTGAAACTATGCCTAAAAAAGTGTAATATTTGCAGTAGTCTCATTCTATAAAAATGTATTAGGGGTTTTGAACTTAATGCACTATCAAACCAAGATGCGGATATGTCAGATGAGCAAATAGTTCTAAACAGTTCTAAGTTTTTGCAAACTTCTCTCTCTTTGTACTTGAACAGAGGATAAATTAATCACATTTTGATGAAGCCTTTATAAAAAGCAGATTTTGAAAGAACCAGCTATTCAATAATTTTGCTTGCTTCCTTTTCAGACTTCACTAGAAATTCCAGGGAAGAAAAGCAGAAAATTTAAGCTTTATTTTAACTAAATGTTATTAAATATTACTTTAACTACTCCATGACCAAGGTTTTTTTTTTTGTTTGTGTGTTTGCTATGCTGTCAGACTGCTGCATAGAATGTCTGTGGGAAAGGAGGCACATTCGTTAGAATTTTGTGGAATGAAAACCAATACATTTTTGTCTTGCATAGCATCAGAGTGATACACTTTATTATTTTGTTATATTGTTCCTAATTTTAATATACAAAGAGAACTGCTGTATTTGCACACTTATTTTCTGCTGTAAAATATGTATCCAGCTGTGCATAATTTATAAACCAAAATGATTGCAGATACCCCAGTGATTTAAAAAGGGGGGGAAAGCAGTTTGTTTCTTGCAGTTGGCTTTCTGCAGGTGGTCGCTGTTGTCCTGAAAACACGTAAGGGAGTCGAATTAAGCTTGGGTAGGTGCAACGTGGGCGAGGAGCACGCGGTGCTGAGGGAGCTGCTGGGCTCCCCGCCGAGGCGGTGGGAGCATCCTGGGCCGGGCAGCCGCGGGGCGGCGAGGCAGCCCGGCTGACTGAGCCCTGGAATACCGCTGGAGCTGGAGCCGCCGGGAGTATGGCGTGGCGGCAGCCGAGTAACGCTGACTACAGGCAAAGCAAGGGCTGTTCTGCTAAATACTTGAGCCTGACTTTCTGTGCATTTGGCACGGCTGGTATTTCGGTCTGGATATTTACGTAGATCTAGGTAGGCTGGAACAGGCAAAGACTAGAAGCACGTACCTGTCTTAGGGGTCTCCGGGGTCTTCTGAGCATTAGTCTGCAAAGGTCGGGTGTCTGTCGGCGACTGCTCTCGCAGCCCAATAGCGTGTTAATCTTTTCCTCTGGCTGCCTCTTTGATTTTTTTGAAAGGTGTCTGTGGTTTTCAAATGTGCAGATTGACGCAGTAATCCCAGCATTCAAATAACTAACCCACGTGGAAGTTACCTAAAAAAGAGGTGACAGAAAAACACAAGCGTTCGCGGAAGAGCCCGGAGTGACCTCTGTCTGCTGGTTCTCGACAGGAGCCTGGCGGGACAAACACCCAGCAGAGCCCTCCTGCACGCGGCCGGAATAGAGAACGACGGGGAGAAAAATGGCTGCGAAAGAGCAGAGTTAGACACGCTGATGTGCCAGTAGGGTGCATTATTACGATTATTGTGCCAGTAGGGTGCATTATTACGATTATTGCAATTCCCAATACATTTTTGTGGAGGGAAGACGGTCAGAGTCCCTTGAGCTGTCTGCGTCAGAGCCGATGGGGATGGGGACTAGTGGTGCAAAGTGGCTGATAGCTGGCCGCCCTAAGGCAGCGCGGTTTTCACTCTCCTCCTGACTTGAAGCCTGAAGATTGAAGTTTAAATGTTTATCGTGTAAGGGTGCTAGTCAGCCCCAGCAGGTGCACTTTTTCCTGTAGTTCCTAAAACCTCATCAGGTTGGTCCCAGGTTCGTGACCTGGGGCTGCAGATGTGTGATGTCAATGGCCTTCGCTTTGCTTTTAAAAACCTGAAAGTCCCGTCCTCCCCCCCCCCATGTCTTACATTTAAAATCTCTCTGGAATCAGGGGTTTGCAATGTAGTTTGCCCTCATTCTTTATAGTATTCCTGCATGAAATTCCAGGTTTCTTTCTAGAGTTCCAACCTAATTTGCAGATTTAAAGACACATAGGGATTCTACTGATAGCAGTTAAAATTCTAAACCTTTGGGCATTTTGCCAAACACTATCAATAAAAATGTCACATGGGGGATATAGGATAATGTTTATAATTAATCTTTTTTTTTTTTTTTTTTTTTTTTATAA